>CM046368.1:10748314-10942467 GCA_025413025.1 Ficus hispida | reverse complement strand
GTCCCTGATTCTTGCTGAGCTATCTGAGCTCTAAGTCCTCCTATCTCCTGCTGTTGTGCTAACATCATCTGCCTTAGCTCATTCAGCTGAGCTGCAAGATCGATGTCCTGGGTCGGTACTCTTCTACGCTTTGTGGCATGGTTCTGTACGGAATAAGGAAATAAATTCAGTTTCTTGAAATCATGCCTTTTATATAGAACCATAATCTTCATTCCATATAAAAGCATAACATGAACATATTGAATTCATCATGTTCTCGTTCGTATCTCCTTCACAACAGAGTACCTAACCATAACATTTGGGGAAGATATAAAACTTTCCCATCATTTCCGTACGTCACCTAGTTATCGCCACCAAGCTAAGACACCACCCAACGTCATCCCTGTATCCAACATTCTCCAGCATGGCCGTTGAAGAAAATACTTACTACCACATAAAATCTTAACTAATCCTAATCGTAAGAAAATAACATAACTTACTTGGGCCGTTGCAGAAGCGATGTGAGGCGAAGTGAAGTAGGCTGCAGGATACCGCTCTGATACCAAACTGTGACGCCCCGACTTCCCAAGCCAGGTCGACACCATACTTACTTGTACTTATCTTACTTGAAAATTTGAGAATAATTTTTTTTTTTCTTTAAAACATATTTACATAAGTTATCTTGTAGAGAAAAACTTATCATGTATACATACTATACTGAAGATATCTTCTTAAGTCTTTAAACTTCATACATATTGCATAACATAATTTACTTTTGAGATTCAAAAGCGGTTGCGGAAAATTTTGCGTAGTGGTATCCCACACCGCCCTTCACCCGCCGCATCGTCCGCATAGCCCACCATTTAAGCTGCAGGCTTCTTACCTACAGTATGGAATACAAGAGTGAGCTTTCGCCCAGCAAGTACAAACATAATCTCACAAAACATTTAGAACATCTCAAAAACATGTCATTCATCATATAACATATGCATGAACCATTTATGATTGATTGAATGTCTTATGCTTTATTATAGACTCATCCTTTAACTTATTATCTTGTCTCAACATGTGGGCCCATAGTGTACGTACCGAAAGCGCGCAGCCTCCAGATAAAGCTAGGGTTTGCAAGGCCCTAACAGTTCTGGGAATTATAACTTGACCCTTCTCGATCACGGAAGGTAAATGTCACAACTGAAACCTCTAGCCTCCTCGATCACGGGAGGTTGGTACGACACCTTTCTCAATTTATCTTACCATATGGTTTAACATTAGTGAACATGCTTCATGATGTCACTATGTTATATCATACTTAACACTTGCCATAATATAGCATTCTTGAAAAACATGTCATTTATGGCATTTTTGTAAACCATGACACTTTTGAAAACATGGCATTTATGGTATTTTTGTAAACCATGACACTTTTAAAAACATGGCATTCTTATCAACATGGCATAACATGTCATAGAATATATCATCGCATGGCATCACATATCATAGTATGACATGTCATAGAATATATCATCGCATGGCATCACATATCATAGTGAAAAAATATAGTGTAAATAGCATAGCATAACATAGCACATTTGAAAATAGTATTTACTATTTCCATACTGCAGGTGAGGTTCGATACTTGCCTGAGATACTATGTCTGGGGTTTCGTTGCCTTAACTCAGATTGCAACTGCAGGTTACCTCCTGCTATTAAAAAGAACATAGGATAAGGATCCTATAAAATATTGGTAACCTGTTCAATATTCTAATTATATGTCCTTTTTACAAGCTTTGATCAACTACTAGGTTACTAATTGTAACCCTAGAGATTGTGGTTAATTATCTTGACCCATTAGGTTACTTGAGGTAACCTTTGGTATTAAACCCATATGATTAGTATTAAATTACTATTCTTATTATCGAGCCTAAGCCTTAGTAACTCGGTTATCCTTCCCGGTTACCACTCGTCATCTTTTGTTTTTTACACTTTAGCTTTTAAATCCAATTTGGAAAATTGGCTAGAAAATCTTTTGTTTTACTTCAAAATTCGAGGTTTTCAAAGTAAAACTTTATAAAACTCATTTAAGGCTGAAAACTGCTTTTGAAATAGTTTTCATAGTCAAAACAGGAAATGTTGATGTAAAAATACAGTTTTTCTGTATGTTTGTAGAAAATCCTGTACAGGAATTTCTTGTTCTCTGCACAGTTTTTATAGTTCAGGTTGTATTTAAAAATCCAAATGGAATTTGAAAAACTTGTCTTCACGAAAGTTCTTGCTCTTGAGAAATTCTAAAACTTTCATGTTTTAAGAAAAACCCAGTTCTGCTTGGATTCGTACCAGTTTTAATTTGAAACCCACTGGTCGTGTAAACTAGGTCTGGGCAGTTTAGTCTCGGATTTTCGTAAAAACGGAGGCCATTGGAGCCTCATTTTGCAAATCCGTCCGCGCTGCCCTCTAGGAAAAACTGTTCTGAACAACTTTTGTGTTTTAAGTTTTGCCAAATTCGGCCTCTAAGGGCCTAAAAATCGCTTTTTCCCGAAAACTGACCAGTTTCTACCCGAAATGGCAGTTTTCGGTTTCGATTTTTGTTTTACGTCCTAGACGTGAAATCTAGCTCAACCAGCCACCGCGGGAGCCCTAATATCAATCATGCAGCGGTTTCTAACGTTCAATATTCAACATGCAAGCCAATTTGAACAACATTCATAACCATGCAAAATCCTAAGCATTTAATCAAACACAAAGCATGCATATAAAACCACCAACCATAAAATCCTAATTAACCAAGCACATAACCTAAATTTCTTAACTAAGGCAGGGAATTAAAGTGAGCTTATGCTCTTACAAACTTTGCTTGAAATACATTTAAATTTCTCAATTGAAATTTAAATGAAAAGTGTTGGGTTTTGAGGGGATTTACCTAGCTTCCACCCAAGGCCGGTTTTGTTGCACCAATTGGCACCAAAGTTGGCTGATTCTTGGTGGCTGCTTGCACCTAAACTAAGCTCTCTTAAATCCAAATTTTCTCACTCACTCACCCCCCCTTGGCAGCCGGCTGTTGGCCCCTAAAATGGACACCAAAAACTGTCAAAATTTCTGATTGAACTTGCTAGGGAAAACCGAAGACTACAACATCAAAACCCCTAAGTTTCTCAATTTTTTTCTTCACTCAATCACCCACTTGAGATTGCAGATTTTTGGAGAGGGAAAATGGGCAGAATTTGGCTGCTTTTTCTGATTTTTTTGGACTAAA
This sequence comes from Ficus hispida, assembly GCA_025413025.1. NCBI lineage: Eukaryota > Viridiplantae > Streptophyta > Magnoliopsida > Rosales > Moraceae > Ficus > Ficus hispida. Next base: position 10,939,238 of record CM046368.1, on the reverse strand, counting down.
AACCGACCACCCCCTTGGCCTATTTATAGGTGAGGTTTTGGATCACATTGCAAATCTTTTTGGTTCACCTTTTGCTTATAAATCCTTGGAGCAAAAATAATTGCACAAAATTTTGCCAAAAGACCCTCCATGTGGCCGGCCATGCATGGTGCTAGGTGGCTAGGTGTGAGTTGTTTCCACCATTTATGATGTCATAAATCAAAAATGGGATGATGTCATAATTCCAAGCTTAGGTGATGTCATCTTAAAGCCTTGTTTGGCTTTTTCTTTAATGTAGTCCACTTTAAATCCAACACAGATATTTCAAATACTGCTTCCACTAATACACAGTACAATTTAGTACTGTTATTTTAAACTGCAGTCTAAAATTCATCTGTGTAGAAATGGACTGTATAAAAATTTTCTTATACAATCAAACTTCTTGGCCAAAGATAACCTAACTAATGTGCTTGATTTTCTATGGTGGTTTTTGAATCTTAAACATACCATTTTATCCGTAAAAATGGTTTTTACACGGTACAATTTTATACTGAAAAATATTTAACCGTACCGCCTCATTTTCGATTTTTCGGGTCAACCATTGACTTTCTTGTCAATCATTGACTCTCTTGTCAAAATTTGACTATCATGAATTCATGAAATTTCGTCATACCTTTTTACTTAAAAGGCCTATCATGAAGTCTCGTAATTAATTTACCGAGAACTCAATCATATACTGATAAAATCATGAATTTTGTATTAATATTCATAATTTTCATAAAATTGCACATAAACACATAATACGAACTATAAATTTCTTATTTACAAGAAAATTGTGAGTTCGTGAAAATTTCGATTATTACAAAGAGAGAGGGGGGGTGGTCGTCGGGGGAGGGTGGCGGCCGGGGGTGGGGGGAGGCCGGGGTGGGGGCTAGCGGGAGGGAGGGGAAGAGAGAGAAGGGGAAGAGAGAGAGGGGAAGAGAGAGAAAAGGAAAGAGAGAGAAATTGGGTCGCCGGCGGTCGAAAAAAATGCCGGAAGTGGGTCACCGACGTCGGGGTGAGTCGCCGACGTCGGAGTGGGTCACCGGTGTCGGGGTGGGTCGTCGGCGGTGGAAAGGTCACCTGCGGTGGAGAAGACTTGGGGTGGGAAAGTTTATATGAGGTAATGTCTATGATAACAATGAAATATCAACTGTTCGATTAAAATCGAACGGTTAAAAAAAAGTTCTACCTATAGGATCTCTGGGAGAAACTCTACCCTAACCTCTTCTATTTTCAAACATATATTACTTTTCAATCTAAATATTTTCAAAATTTTAATTGGAGTAATATGCTACAAACCACATTTTTTTTTTAAATTTTATTTTTAAAGACGCTTGGCAGAGGATAAAAGCGTAAATATGTGCTCCTTTTCATCGTCATCTTGGATTTTTCCGTTTTCCCAGTTCCCAAAACGGGCACGCATCCCACTGCCTAAAACCCCATCCATTTACGCCAACGCATGACGCGCCGTAAAGCGCGTACTCAACCAGGTTCTCCAGAGAAATATTACCATCTATTCCTTCAAAACAAGAAATCAACAAGAGCATTTTTCATTATAAAACATAGATAATAAATCCATGAGTTACGAGAGGAATACGATAAGATTTATTTTATAATTTTTTTAAATATATTTTAAAGTTTTGTATTAATTTTTATATTATATAAATTTTTTAAAATTTTTTTCTTAAATATGTAAATATTTCTAATGTAATCTTTAAAAGATCATCTTTAAATGCTTTTCTAAACAGATCATGAACCACGTGCTCTTCAATTTGTCAAATTGTAAAGCTAAAAAAGTGATGTTTTTTTCTTTTCAGAGCGAAAAAATAAAAGGCCAAAAAAAAAAAAAGTGATGGTACAGAGCACTTTTAAATTGTACTAAAAAAAACGCGCTTTTGAATTTGGATAGACTTTAAAAAAGAAAAAAAAAAGGAAATAATTCATAGCCACGTGCCATAGGTGGGAGTGGAAGACAAGAGCAAAACATGGGTAAGGTGCTGACGTGTGGATTGGATAGAAAGAGTGTTGCTGACGTCTTTGTCTTCTAAATTGTCCTAATTTTTTTTTTTAATCTTTCAATGGAAAATTGTCCTTTTTTCTATTCTTAAATAATTGTCCGGTCTCTGAAATAATTCTCCTTTTATCCGTTTTATGCCAATTGTACGTTTTATCGAGCAAGTTATTTATATACATTTCTTCCAAAATTAGAGAGTAAAAGCAAACAATAAATTCGTTTGACTTACAGTTTAATTTTAATTAAATTATTTTTTTATTTTTATTTTTATTTTTTTTAATTAATAAAATTAATAATTAATTTTTTTAAAATTAATCCATTCATATTTAAAAATTTCATTAAATTATGATTTTTACATATATTCTTTTTTCAAGGAAGATTTTTACATTTATTCTAATAATACATATTACATTAATATAATATAATAAAATACCTTTACATCCGAAAGTAATTTTTAGGGTTTTAATCCGTCTGGTATACGATATTATGTTACACACTGAATTTTAAAATGAACGTTAAAAAATAATCATTATATATGATGTTAGAAAATCTCATTGTAGAAGCTTCTTTTTTTTTTTTTTTTTCCTAGAGCTCTCATATTTCCAGCAAAAAAAAATATTTTCCTTTTTCAAATGGATAATTTTGTTCAGGAATATTTTCATCCAAAACAAAGTGTTAGTTTAATAAGTTAGTTAAAAATAAAATTTTTAAGTTGAAATTAATTAATTTTTTAAAAATTAATTATAAATTTTATTGATTTTTTTAAAATAAAAAAATAAAAAATATAATTTAATAAGAATTAAATTAAGGGAGTGAAAAAATTATAGGTATTACATTAGATATTTATTTAAAAAATAATAATCTTCTCGGCAATTGAAAAATAGAAAACGTCACGTCACACATCCAACCGAGAAAGAATTCATACACAAGGACAAGATATCATCATCCCACTATAAAAGAAAAGCACAGAGGCATTTTATTTCTGAGTCGCCGGTTCTTCATCTTCATCTTCATCTTCATCTTCGTTTCCATTTTCTTGGGGAGTAGAAGTTTCAGAGGTCAAAAAATGATTTCAGACATGGACAGAGCCATCAACAGGCAGCGAGTTTTGCTTGACCACCTCCGTCCTTCTTCTTCCTCCGCCGAATCTTCCGATCTCTCTGTAACTTCCCTTTTCTCTTCTCAAAAATTTTTTTTTTTTTAATTCTTCTTCTTTTCAACCTGATTCGTTAAGTTTGATTCGTTTTCAGTGATTATTTGTTCGAATCCATATTGATAGTTGTTTTTCTAGCTTGTGATATTGTCAAATATGATTTCTGGAAACCTAGGTTTTTGAAGGTTTCTTTTTTAATTTGAGCTAATAAAGAAGATTCAGGCCAATTTGCAGCTTTTTATTTCGATCTTCAGTTTTAATATATCTATATTTATATATTGATTTGAAAATGGTGTAATTGAAGAAATTTGTGAGCTAATTATGGATTTGGATACTGTAATTCTAAGCAGGCATCAGTTTGTTTGGCTGGGGATAGTGCTGCCTACCAAAGGACTAACGTGTTTGGGGACGATGTGGTCATTGTTGCGTAAGTATAAGTTGCTTCCTTCAAAAATTTTTATTCCCGTTACAATAATTTTGCGATAGGGTATGAAAAAATAAATCTATCTTAGAAGTTTTAAACTATCAAATCATATCATTATCTTGTCAGAAAAAGATAAAAGTTGGAAGATTCTATTGTAGGGTACTATTGGAGACAATTTTTAACCGTTAAATTATATTCTGAATGATTTTAGATAAACGAAGTAGGTCACTTTACTAAAGAATTCAATATGATGGTCCATACCAATTTGTGATTTTTTTTTTTCCCCTTAACCCCACCGAAGAATTCTCCAATGAGTTGTGTCCTTGAGACAGGGATAGATCTTCTTAGTTGGGAACTTTATATGTGAATCATTTTATATGTGGATAGAAAACCAAATTATAAAGTAGGTCAGTAGGTCAAATTATGTTTGAATAATTTTAGATCTTATTTATTCACAGAGCATATCGTACTCCACTTTGCAAATCCAAGCGTGGGGGCTTCAAGGACACTCATGCTGATGACCTTCTTGCGCCAGTTTTGAAGGTTGGTTTATGCGTATGATGCTGTTTTATGTTAGTCAGTTCCATATTTGATCTGTCAAAGTGTTTGGACATTACTCTAAGTGGCCGGCATTTTATCTCTAGGCATTGCTTGAGAAAACCAATTTGAACCCAAGTGAGGTTGGGGATATTGTAGTGGGTACGGTCTTGGCACCGGGTTCCCAAAGGGCAAGTGAATGCAGGATGGCTGCATTCTATGCTGGTTTCCCTGGTATGCTTCTTTGCAATAAATCTTGAGGACGTAAATGAGTTTGTTTCTTATTCATGTTGCATTCATGCCTGCAGAAACTGTTCCTATCAGAACTGTGAACAGGCAATGTTCATCAGGGCTTCAGGCAGTTGCTGACGTAGCTGCTGCGATTAGAGCGGGATTTTATGATATTGGTAGTTATTTTCTGGAGATCTTATAATTGCTACTCTAGCATTGAGGCCCTATTTTGTTTTTTTAATAGTTATTTAATGATTTGATAGGTATTGGTGCTGGATTGGAGTCGATGACGGCTAATCCAATGGCCTGGGAAGGGTCAGTCAATCCAAAAGTATGTTTCTCTTTCTCTGCATTCAGATTTCTTTTCAATATCCGAAGAGTTTCCTGAAATTTTATTGTTACGACTCCGTTTCTTTCAGTTTCTTAGTAAGAATGGGTTGGCCCCTAAAAATAATGTTATCATACCTATCAAAGCTATTAGATTCATTATATAAGGTATAACTATGAAAAGCGGAAGAAGCTGAGCTCCAAGAAAAATTCCAGCCGCTACCATAGTAGCAGCATGTATAAGAGCTGAAGTAGGGGTAGAAGAACCTTTAATGATTTTGCTTTAATACTTACAGGTGAAGATCTTTGAACAAGCCCAGAATTGCCTTCTTCCCATGGGGATTACCTCAGAAAATGTTGCAAGCCGCTTTGGTGTTTCAAGAAAGGAACAAGATCAGGCTGCTGTGAGTTCAATAAATCTGTTGTCTTCGGATAGTGCTCCAAATGTAAACACCACTTTTTAATTGATTTCTTTTCGTATATGTTGTTAGGTTGAGTCTCATAGGCGAGCTGCTGCAGCTACTGCTGCTGGAAAATTTAAGGATGAAATCATTCCTGTGGCCACCAAGGTACGTACTATTTTGTTAAAGTTGGTCAGTTTTCACCGACATGAATTTGCTATTCCGTATGTGATGATTGTTGAGACACTCATTTGTGTGACTTTGACAGATTGTTGACCCCAAAACTGGTGACGAGAAACCAGTTACGATTTCTGTTGATGATGGTATCCGGCCTAGCACAACGTTGGCAGATTTGGCTAAGCTGAAGCCCGTGTTTAAGAAAGATGGGACCACCACTGCAGGTTTTTTTCCCTCCCCTCTGCTCCCCTTCTTTTTATTTCAGTTTTTGGAATTTGGATGTTATGTCTTCACTTGGTAGGCCTGAATAAATGACCTCTTTCAGTGTTGCTCTGTCAGGTAATTCTAGCCAGGTTAGTGACGGTGCTGGAGCTGTTCTCCTCATGAAGCGAAGTGTTGCGGAGAAGAAAGGATTGCCAATTCTTGGTGTATTCAGGTATTCTTTTCCTGAGCCTTTAGTTAGAAATTTTTGAATCACGTAGGTAAAACAATTTAAAAATTCCACCAGCGTGAGTATGCTAATTAGTGTTTTATCTTTCCCTGGAACTTCTATACCAGGAGCATGCTGTTTGGAGACATTGTTTATGTTCCGTTGACAAAAGTTTTGACTTGCTTGATAAAATTTCTTGATACAATGAATGCTGCTATTTAAGCAAGAAAATAATTTGCTTGTGGATTTGGTTTGTGGAAGCTTAAAGAGATTTTGTTATCTCGAGATGATATCTCCAAAAGTTTGCTGCTAGACACGTTATCTACACTGTTTGTGTTATTTTTAAAATGTTTTGCTTGTTGTGCAGGACTTTTGCTGCTGTTGGTGTGGATCCTGCCATCATGGGTGTTGGCCCTGCCGTTGCGATTCCTGCTGCTGTTAAGGCTGCTGGTCTCGAGCTGGATGATATTGATCTCTTCGAGATAAATGAGGTATTAAATATGGCTGAAGACTTAATTTTTGCCACAGTTTGTCTATACCTTTTTTTTTTTTTTTTTTGGCGGTGGAAAAAAGAACAAGAAATAGAGTATGAATTGATACTAAAGTTGTAATACCTTGCAGGCATTTGCTTCGCAATTTGTTTATTGCCGTAACAAGTTGGGTCTTGATCCTGAAAAGATCAATGTTAATGGAGGTGCAATGGCTATTGGACATCCTCTGGGTGCAACAGGTATTGGCAAATTTTCCGAACATTAGATAATTATACATGATTTTAGTTGTTGAAAGTAACTGGATAATACGGATTTATATGTTAAGAATCATGGTTATCTTTTCTAAGAGAGGTCATATAGTATAACTTAATTCCACCCAGTTCTGTATAAACATGATATTCTGAAACATAATGAGGCATATTCATACATACGAGTAGCGTGTTAAAAGTTTTGCTTTATAGATATGATTTGTGATTTTGTTTTCATATGGCACGCTCGTGTGTTTCCACTCCTTTCCATAAAGTTTATTCATGCTCACTGGAAGTGGAGTCCTTGCTTTCCCAGAATTTTCTGACTAATATCTAGTTATGTAATCCAATGTGGATATGATGAAATACATAATGACTATCAAAATGAAGTATTTATGAGACCCTAAACCTATTGCAGGTGCTCGCTGTGTTTCGACTTTACTGCATGAGATGAAGCGCCGTGGAAAAGACTGCCGCTTTGGAGTTATATCGATGTGCATTGGCACAGGAATGGGGGCTGCAGCTGTGTTCGAGAGGGGCGGTCAGACCGATGAGCTTAGCAATGCCAGGGTGGTCGGAACCCATGGTCTTTTGTCCAAGGATGCTCGGTAGTCGATTATCATCCGCTGGAGTTCCTATGAGTTCCTATGAATAATGCTGTGGTTGCGATTGGAAAATCATAGAACGGTGTAATAAGATTGGTGCTATATTTTCTTAAAAGAAAAGAATCCTATAACAGGGGATTGTTTCTGTTTGTTGGGACATACACAGTGAAGCAATTAGTAACTTATATATATATTTTTTTTACATACTCTTTTTGTTTTGTGCTTGGTTTATTTTCTGATTTTTCTTGCCTTTGTTTAATTTAATTTGATTTTTTTAAAGGCTACTTAGAGAAAGTAGGAAACTGAGTTCCAAATCTCGCTTCATTAACGTTTGGGAAAAAGAACTAAGTGTCCGTTTGGTGAAACGGTTTGAGTTGAAATTTATAAGTTTGAGTTGGTTGATTTTTTAAAAACTAGTTATAATTTTTGTTAACTTTTCAGAAAAAAAGATAAAAGTTGAGATGTAAAAGTATAGTTTAGTTTAAGTTGAACCGCTTCATCAAATTAGTCCTAAATAACATTTTTGAAAAGAGTATTATTAAATTATAATAAAAAAATTTTAAACATAATAATAAAGAGTATAAATAAATTTATAATCACATACAATTTAAAAATATATTCTCTTACCGTATCTAGAAATCTGTTATTTATTAGAAAAAAGGATACTTGTGAAAATATGTTATGATTTAATATCTTTTAAAAAATTTATTATAAATTTCAAAAGTACTTATAAAATATGTTATATGTTACAATTTTCATTGATGTTTATAACCGATTTCAGAAGGCAAAACTTGATCTGAATTTGAGATTGTGGGAACGACGTTTACATTTGTTTTCAGTCTAGAAAAGTAATCAACTTCTAGTCCGCTAGTCCTAGCATTTGTTGTACTCTTTATCTTTTTAGTTTCTAAAGGATTTTATCGTGATAGTTTGGTCCTCAATTTTTAATTGTTAATATCAAGCTTGAATTTGGTTATTCTGGTAGTTTAAGTCCTTTGTCATACAATTGCGATATAATTAAACTAACTAACGTAGTCATGGTGATTTGAAACTTAACAATAAACAGTACAAAATATCGCTACGGGAACTCTTGAAATTAAAAAAAAAAAAAAAAAAAATCATCTTATGTGAAGATTTTGTAAAGTACTTTACTTAATTTTTTAAAGTATGTTATTAATTTTAAGGAGGGGCCAAAATTGTTAAAATAAATGAATAAACTTGAGGACTATTCAAACCAAAAAGAAGTTTAAGAGGGTGTTTGGTGTTTGGGTTTGAGTTAAGATTTTAAAATTGAGTTGAAGATAAGTTAAGTTGAGTTTTAGAGTTGAGTGTTTGGTAAAAAGTTTGAGTTGAAAAGTTTAACTTGAGTTGAGTATTTGGTAAAAAAGTTTGAGTTGAAAAGTTTAAATTGAGTTAGGGTCCTGTTTAGATGTAAAAAATTTGAAAAAAAATTTTTAAATCAAATTTAACATTCAATTGTATGTTTCTGATTAGAAAAATGAAAAAATTAAAATCAACTAAATTAAAAACTTTTTTCAATAACATACATCAAAACCTTTTACAATATTTCTTAAATAAGTGAATAAAATACAACAACAAGAATCACATAGTTGGTCACTAAAAGTTAATAGGCACATATTCTGCCGTATACTCTTCAAGAAAAGGATCTCAAACCTGTACCATTCTTATGAAATTATGAAAGGATTTTTCACGCCACTGGGATCATTACTTGTTTGTCGATGGGATAACTGTTGACGCCTTAGTTTAGTGCTAATTAACTTCATACCAGTTATCTTCTTTTTCCTTCACTCTTAAAAAAAAAAAAAAAATCTCTCTCTAACATCACCCTCCCTGATGGTACACTCTCCCAGTCTCTCTCTCTTTCTCTAGACTATTTTCCCATTCTTTTTCTCTCTCCCCAAATGCCACCCTCCTCAATGGTACAGCGGGTGAGCTCATCTCCGCCCAACCCCCAACTGACCTAGCAATTCCTGAGCTCCATCCTCTCCCAGCGCGGCCCCTCCGCCCTCCTTTACTCCGAGGATACCAACTGGCTTATCCGCCAGCACCTTGTCTCCCTCTCCGTCGCCTTCCCCTCCCTCAAGCCCAAGACCGCCTCCTTCACCCACAACAATGTCCGCTCCGTCAACCTCCTCCAGGCTGACGGCACCATCCCCATCTCCTTCCGCGGCGTCACCTACAACATCTCCATCGTCATATAGCTCATGGAGTCCTATCCCCACCACCCTCCCTGCGTCTACGTCAACCCCACACGCGACATGATCATCAAGCGGCCCCAACGGACCGGCACAAGGGCGCCGGTGGGGAGGAACACGAGATTCGTGAATAGGAGACCAGGTACGGGTGAGACAGAAGAACAGGGGAGAATAGATGCACAGTAAATCAAGTTGGGTTTACTGTATAACGGTTCAAAAGGAGATTGAAGCTGAACTGGTTTGCCAAACTCCTTCAATTGGGACTGAACTAGGAAATGTGAGTTTGAACTGGTTTGGCAAACTCACCCTAAAGAAAGTTTACTTTTGAAAGTATAAGAAATAAGGTTTTTTTTTTTAATTATAAAAAAAAAAAAAAAAAAAGAACTTCTGAGTTTTGAATTGAACTTGCAATGAAGGCCCTGATATCTTGGAGAACATTTTTCAGATTTTTCCAAATTATTTTCATGTGCACGAAGAATTCATGCAGTACCTGAAAAACAACTCTCCTAATCAGCATTTCTTAAGTGTGTCAGATATCAATCCAATGCCAGTCCAAGGATCTTTTTTAAACTATTATTATTCTCACCCTGTGTTGTCTCAACTTTCACTCATTCTCTCCGTATTCCCTGAATTTTTAGAAATTCTAATTTTTTTTACCTCTTATATTTTAATTTTAATCTATCTCGCTAAGCCTCTTTGTCCGTCTATTTTGCCTTATATATTAAAAGGACTCAGAAAAAATCAAAAGAAGAAATACAATCTAATTGTCTTTTTACGTTTGTTTTTAATAGAAATTCCAACAAAAGAAGTCAACTGAAACTAATTCTATTGAAGAGATAAATCGAAGTAGCCTGTTCAGCACAGACACAAATTTTTTTTTTTAATTCTCAATGTCGTGGTCAACTTTTGTAGCCTGATATTTTTTAAGTCATGTTTGAGAACGCTCGTCTTCCATGCCAGGTTCCACTTTGATACGAATGTTGAACATTATAATGCCTTCACATTTGAGCTTCCAAGGACCACGTTTGCATATTCGTTCTGTTAATTAAATTTTTTTTTTTTTTTTTAAGAAATACAACTTAACTCCAAATTTTATCTAAAAAGTACAAAAACTGCTGAAAGTACCGTAAACGTGACGGAATAATAAGTGTATGGTGATGCCACACATTTGGTGCTCTTAAGATCAGCGTGATGAACATACCAATCAGATAACCTAGCAGCATCTGAAGAAAGAGGGTACTACGGAAAGTGTCGTACTATCGTGCCGTGACAATAATTCCCGGCGTAAGACGATCTACTTACGAACTGAAAACGTTTGACTTGCAAAATGAAACAATATACTTGCGAACAGGCATTAGAGCGCCATGAATTAGACGCCCAAAACCAAGAAACGAGTTACGGAAAAAGTTCAATACTAGAGAGAAATAATATCAATTCCGGAGTTCGTTTCAGAATCAACAATGATCTACGAGCCATGGCGAACATGAGACCATAAATCAGATTAGCAAAGATATGTATGAACTTAAAGCACCACTTCGAAGAAATTTCCATCATGTATGAACTTAAAAGCGATTTCACTCGGAACCCAGAACCGAATCAGCAACATGGCCTAATCTCGGACTGGCCCCAATTTGTTTAATATTTGCTATAATATCCTTTCACAGGACTAATAACCAAGTAAAAGAGCTGTGGTCACCTTTGATTATCCCAAAATAAGATTTGCATGTAAAGTTTTAATAATCTTCTCACCAGAGACGGCCTTAAGTACAGCGGTAGAAATACAATCTAAGTGATGGAAGACTTGCAAACCGGGCACGAGGATTTTCGGCCAAGCCATGGATCGATACACTGAAGAAAAAGCAGTCACCGGGGGGGGGGGGGGGGGGGGAGGAACTTTAGTCAGATGCATGTAAAAAAAATTGTTTTGCAAGAAAACGACTTTCGTAAGCATGAATGAGTCCTTACGTCTTTGTGAAATTTGTGCAGGCAAGGGAGATGACGAATAATTTCGCCTACTGTGGGGGTTCTAAACAAACTGCGCAGGGCTCTTCAAGGTTTTCAGTCTGTCGGACACGGAAAACATGAATGGTGGTCAATAGTAAATAATATTAGCTGCGAGTATGACCAATCACAGGCACATCTTGAAGAAGCAGCAGAATCCTTAACCAACCTGTACTACAGATAGCGGCAAATTGTTTATCTGATTAGCTGATGCACCGGCATGTCGATGATTGTGCTCGTCCAACATTAATAACATCTCGTAATCACTACTGAAAGAATCAAGAACGACACTCACTTAGAAATAAAACAATTTTTTTTTTCCTAAGAGAGTTTTGCCTTTCTTATGCTGAAAGCAATGGCAAAAGTTTTTGCCTAAAAGATATTAGACCCAGAATTTTATAGGCCTATGATCCAGTATTTTTTTTTTATAGGATCGCGCGGAGGAGAAAAATTCATCACAAGAGCTACGTATAACGATGCCACAAAAAGATTCTGTTGAAGTTAATTACAATCTACAAAAATACTAAAAGGCACTATAAGAAGAAACAGACTAGTGAAAAATGACAACAAAAATCTTACTCGTTGAAATCCCGCCGCTGAATTTGGAAAAGGTGATTATCCATTTCCGCAGCACCAAGATCACCAAATGCATCCTCTAAAGCCTCCAATATATCAATTCTCTGAATAACGCAGAGAGATCAAATTTCACGTTTATCAAAATATATATCTTAGAGGCAAGAGGATCAACAAGAAAATAACTCGCCAACTACCAAGCGAAAATTTTAGAAATTTGATAGCACATTTTAAGTCAAACATAATATTTATATACAACATTTATTAAAGACATTACTATAACAATCAGGCTAATTTATGGAAATTATTTTCTGGCATGACATTACACCATGAAGAAAGCACACAGAGAGGGTGAAAGACAGCATAAAGAAGGGATGAAAGAAGATACCATGTCCAAATCCATGTTTAAAGGAAAGTGCAAGTTTCTCGCTCTGGCCGATACAGCGGGACGCTGCCTGTCATTACGACCCCTCAGCTGTGCCATTCTAGAAGAGCTAGGGACTCGAGCCTGAGTGCCTCTCCCATTTGATTGGTTCTGTGTTCTATTTGATCGGCTCTGAGAAGTCCGCAACCTTGGCTGTCTGGGGAGGTGCGACATCACCGAGCCTCTCTGCAAATACAAACCGAACCATGTTAACTAGTCTCAGGGAAAAAGAAAAAGTAATTATACATCACATTTTAAATTTTTTTTTTTTAAAAGTCACTAGACGAAACGAATCATTTTGTAGAAACTCCATGGCTACATCTAAAATCTTAAATATCACAAACATGATATTCTTTTTCAACTTGAGTTTTAGATTTCTAGCAGAAAAATACGGCCTTGGTATTCACATCATGTCCTGCTTTTATTTATTTATTTATTGTTAGGGAAGAACATGACAACAGAAAAATTCGGCCTTGGTATTCACATGCTGTCCTACTTTTATTTTATTTTATTTTTTGGTTAGGGAAGAACATGACAAATTACACGTAAATACCAAATAAAGGAAAATCTAAATCACTCACAGGATGCGACTCATTTTCTCTAGCATCTGAAGTACTAGATCCATTCTCCCCTTCTTGCACGATCCATGCCAAAAATTGCTGATCAATCTGCGAAAAAAGGGCACAACCATGAAATGTCCGGTGAAAAGAAGCACCAGAGAAAATGGATTTCAAACTATCTCTTAGGAAAACCTACATCGTCTTCTCTGACTAAAGGTGTCTCATGATACAATTGTTCTTGGAGTTCACGAGCCAAGATCTCATCTGCTTCAACTTGTCTTGCTCTGGCCTCGGAATCATCATTATTTGTACTATCAGAAGATTGTGTAAAGCATCTGTTTCGAAGTGAAAACGCATCAGCATCAATAGCTGGACCCAGGCCAGCTGGAGGTGAAAACGCATCTACATCAATAGGTGGACCTAAACCGGATCGAGATTGAGGATGATGGCCGGTAGATGATCTTAAGTTCATTGATTCCCTGGATGAACCAAGAAACATGACATCGGAGTCTTCAGATATAGATGTAGAGCAATCGCCGTGGTTCCTAGATGAGGATCCAAATTTCTTTAGCCTCTTGTTAAGTGCCTTGTCCGCACGAGGTGCTCCACTTGAGTGCTCCGCTTCAGACAGAAAAGGATCTCTTAGAGTAGCAGTTTGACCTGCTGCAAGATCAAATTCACTCTCTGAATATTGTCCACTACCATTACCAGTATCTCTTCTGTCCACCCCACGTTCATCTCGATGACCAAACAAACTTCTGTTGCCACCAGTTCTCCTGGAAAGACGGGTGGCTGCATCATTCATAGTGTTATCTATTCTCCTCGAACGATCACGGATACTTCTCCAACCACCTAATCCAACTGCATCTCTACTAGAATCACTGATTCCATATGCCTCCCCATCATAAGTTTCATTGCTACAGCAGGAAAAAAAAAGGAATTAGATGTCATGTGATCATACACCAAATCTGTGACAGTGATACATGTTCGAATGGGCCACTTTTGGTGAAAGATAATAAACAATATGCAAGAAAAATGTTGACTAAAGATTCAAAGAAGAAAAAAAATAGTAACAAATTACCTGCTAAATCCAGGATTTCGATCCTTCGATGCACCGGGAAGGGTGAGGACAGCTTTTCCTTTGACTCTTTCCCTTTCACTTTCTTCTGCAACAATATCACTTAAGTTTACGGGGGATTGTGGATGATTAACAACACCATTCCCAGCATGATTCTGTCCAGTGTATTCTGAATTGTTCTTAAGCTTCTCGGCTTTTGCAATATTTTGTGGAGAAATACACCCATTTCTCACCAATTTATTTTTCCCAGGGTATTTAAATCTAATAGAACGAAAAGGCCTGTGTTCACCAGCTTTATGTTGAGAATCAATGGACATATTGACTGCTTCTCCATGAACTGTCGCTAAGCCAGGACTTGTTGGTGTGTTTTCTTCAATCTTTTCCTTTCCCTTAAAGGCATTTCTGAATGTCTCCGAAGAGTCTTCCATGAAAGGTGCTGCTACGTGTCCTCTTCTCTTATCTTCAGCCAAAATATTTTCCGTTGCACCATACGAAACAGCATTGCAATATTCGCTATAACCATTCTTTTTCACTAAATCAAAAACTCTATCCCCTTCTTGGTAACCAGAAGTTCTACCAGTGCATATGGCTTTCCCTTTATCCATGTTCCTAACTGCACTAACTACGCTAGAATGATTGGCCCCGTGACTATAGCCTCCGTCCGCTGCCATTCTCCTAAACAAGCCAGCGTTCTGGGAAGCAGATGAATTCTCCAAAGAGTTAAAAGAATTCAGGTTGCTGCAATTTCTAGTTTCAAGATTGCCATACCGTTTCGGGGGACGGATAATAGGTCCTCTAGTACGCCTACTCTCAGCGACCAGCTTATCCATGGACCTCAATCCATTCTTATCCCTATGTTTGAAGTCTCCATGCAATGAGGACTCAGAATCTCTTCGGAAACCAGACTCTCTGCCAGAACCATGCGGTGCAACTACCCTATCCGGTGTGTCGGGCACCTCAACTACCTGATCGATATCCATGTCGTCCGAATTCAACATTTTTTCATGAAAAGCCTGCCACTCAAAATTCCAGTAAGAATATTTTGAGCCTCCAAAACTGATAACTAACAAGAATTCTAAATCCAAACACAAATACGACAAATTGAAAAACCTTATTTTTCAAATTTTCAAAGAACAGCTTGAAAACACAACGCACATTGTTTGGCACACAAAGATCAAGAAGAAAACTTGAGAAAAAATGGCAGAAAAATATTTTTGCAACCTGAGAAAAACTTGAAACGAGAATGAAAATAAAGCTCAGTGGCTTAATTTCAAATCAGTTAGAAAACCCAAAAAGAAAAAATATAATCTAATTTTAAATTTTAAAAAATATAAATCACCAACAATTTATTATTTTTAAGAAAAATAAAGATTATATAATACCAAAAGGAAAAAAGAAAACATTTTTTTAAAATAACAATCACCAAACACCAAAAAATTTATTTTTTCGAAATGAGAAAATATTTGAACCTTGAAAATACTGAAATCAAACAGCAAATTAAAATACCCAGTTCAAAAAACAAATATTCACCATAAAAAAAAATTTAATCAGAGAAGAAACAAAAACAAACCCAGTTCAATCCACAACAATTAGATTCGAAAGAAAGGAGAAAAAAATTAAATTTAAATTTTAAGGGACAAATACCTGACGGAGTTGCTGTTCTTGTTCCTGTTCTTGGAGATTGAAATCCAAGCGACAAAACAAGAAGAAAAAGCCCAGTAATTTAAAATTGAAAATGGATGATGAAAAATGAAAACCCTAAAAAAAAAAAAAATCTAAAATTGAAATTTCTTTTCCATGTCTGTGAACCCCATTAAAACTCAAATCCAAAGCTCTCTCGTCTCTCGGCCTCTCCGTCACCGCCAACAAACAGAATCGGGTCCCTTCGTGTAATTCGGGTTTTGTTTCCGGGTTCGGTTCTTGGACCTCACATAAAAGCCCAAGTCCATTAGGCTCTGCCCAATAGGCAATCAGTTTTAATTTTATTTTTTTATTTTTGGGGACTTCTATGGTGGGGGAGGCTTGCTTTCACCGATGGTGTAAAAATTTCAGACCCTTGGATGAAAGGTAATGATCCCAAATCATCATCATATGAAAACAAAAATAAACCTAATACATTTAATCATGTTTCCTTTTCATTCAAATCTAATTAATATTAAATATCTATATTTTTCCAAAATACCATGTTCATCCATATCCAACCTACCGGCACCCCACCAGCACAACCCAACACATCCTCGGTTGTGATCCAATCCTCCGGCGGAGGAGCGTAAGTCATCGGAAAATTTTTTTTGTCTTCCGGCTGTGGGCAACCCTCCATTGTCGTTCCAAATTCTACAGTTTTATTTTTAAATATTTGGTTAATGAACTTTTGCAATTACAAGTTATATGGGGATAAATATATATATATATATTTGAATAAAGGGATAAATCCATATTTTGATAAAAATTAGAGAGGTACTTTTGCAATTATAGATAATATGAGGTAAAATTTTGTTATATTGAAACTTTAGGAATGGTCTGAAAGTGTGGTTTTGTACTCAATAAAATTTGTGTGCCAACATCATCCACATCGTTGAAATGAATATCAATGGTCTATGATTTTCCTCCATGCATGGGTGAAAGGCATGATTCCCATCGTAGAAATGGCCTTTATTTTTTATTTTTAAATAGCCTGAGGATTTTTTTAAAAGAATAATTTCAAGTATTCAACAAAAAAGAAAAAGAGAGAGAGAGAGAGGGAGAGAATAATTTCGCGTAGTTTTCATTTTTTGCAACCAATTATATATTTGACATAGCTTTTTTTAGGGGGATTCTATAATGTGGTAAACTTTTTTACCCCGTTGATAGAGTAAAATTATTAACTGTTGAATTAATTTTTAAAGGACTAGATTAAAAATATACACCAAAGTGTACCAAAACACCAGATTATATATAAAAAAGAGAAAATAAAATTGAAAAAGAATAAAAAAAAAAAAAAAAAGGCCTGAAACTCGCGACAGGGGGTAATCGATGGCCGTGTGATGGAGAGGGCTAGATGGCTTATGCGGCAGAGTGGGCTCAATCAAGAAGAACGGTGAAGGATGGATCTGAAACGCAAGCGAGCTTGCGATGTCGGCAACGTCGCCGGGGTCTAGGCACGGTAGGGTGTGCCAGTATCCAAGAAAGGGTTTCGTCATAAGTCGGGAGCTGGGGGAGTGGGTTTCACTGGTCCAGTGGCCACCCGAGGGGGTCGCATGGTGGTGGTTCGCCGTCGTTTGGGGGCTGATTGCGTAGTTACCACGGGAAGCGTTGTGTTGTCATCGGGGGGGGGGGGGGGGGGGGGTTGGTTGTCTAGGAAGTTTGTTGCGGGGGGTTTTTTTTTTTTTTTTTTTAAGTATAATCATTTATAAAAATTAACACTCTAATTGATATACCTCATTAATCTACTCATTTTCACCTGTTGAATCTTACCCTATTGATGGGGTAAAAATTCTTAGCCCATTGTAGAAGTCCCTTATTTCTTATAAGAAAGAAGTAACTAATAATTTTCACTAAATAATTAAAATAAGGGTCCTTTTAGAGACGTTTGGAGACGGAGTTTTGAAGGTTGAGTTGGAAATATTTGTTTCGAGTGAGGAGTTTTAGAAATGCACTGTAATATAAAAAAAATGAAAAAAAATTTGAAATGGGTTCAGAAAATATGCAAAAGGGATTTTGTTTTATTCGTCTTATTATTGTGAGCATTTTGATATAAAAATCATATAATTTCGATTTGAAATATAAAAGTTATAAACTTTTAAAATTTGAGTTTTTTGATAATAAAAAAGAGAAAATGAAACATAGGATGCCGAGTTTTTAAGTTCACAATTTTTTTTTTTTTCGATGAAGATTACGTCTTTGAGGAACATGTAAATTTGGCCTTCCAAAGCCACAAGATTACCGTTCAAAACAATTCCCTAGGGCCTAGACATTAGTTTAAAAAAAGGGGAGCAATTCCCTATACGTAATTAAAGGAAAATTCCCAATTTACCCAAAATATTAAAGAAAAACTCATAGAAATCTTTTGAGTCGTTGTTGTTGACACCTTAATGAATTTATCTTTGAGAGACTTTCCAAAACTTTTTTATTTTTTATTTTTGTATGTTATGGTATTATGATTCTTATTGTATCCTATCTTATTCTATTTTTTAAAAAGTACGAAGACATTCATAAATCTCGAATTAGGAACTCCTTTCTATTATCCGAACCCTTTCCCTTCGTTGATGGGATTAAAGATTTTCCAAAATTGGTTCGGTAAGAATTTCAAAATTAAATAAAATTCGTGGTTGCGAAATAATCTAACAGTAATTTCACACGTAGTTATACTTAGAATATGTTTGGTTTGAGAGAAAAGTGAAAGGAAGAAGAGGGATTATTGAATGGATTTTGATACTAATGGTTTTTTTGATGGAAGAGAAAAAGAGAAGGAACAGATTAGGAGAGGAGCTCCAAATCCTTCAAAACGTCTAAATTTTGATCTATCCTAAATCGGAGAGATCATTAGAGAGATTTCATACTAAATAACACATGAAAAGGGGCATTTCCTCTTTCTTTATTTCCCTTACTTAGATGATCTATCATTCACTCCTTATTTTCTTTTTCACCTAGATGATCTATCATTCGCTCCTTATTTTCTTTCCTTCCTTCCTACCAAATATAACATTAAAGTTATAAAATTCGAATCTTTTACTCAACAAAATTAGCATTGTGTAGGGATATTGGATTTTATGACACAACTTTATATACTAATCATTTTAAAAGCCACATTCGACTAATGTTTAATAATTTCCTTATGGGTTCATTCAAGGAGATCATCGGATGTAATATTATTAAAGCAAAATTAGATAAATAGGGTGTTTATATATATATATATATATTGAACTGTTTTTTACAATGTTGATTGATACATATAATGTGATTTTAGTAATTGACTATCAAAATACATATTGGTATCAGTCATTCAACAATCGACCAACACAAAATGGTTTTTAAAAAATTATCTTTTTTTCAATTTAACA
Organism: Ficus hispida; assembly: GCA_025413025.1. Taxonomy (NCBI): domain Eukaryota; kingdom Viridiplantae; phylum Streptophyta; class Magnoliopsida; order Rosales; family Moraceae; genus Ficus; species Ficus hispida. Next base: position 10,920,288 of record CM046368.1, on the reverse strand, counting down.
AAATTTGAAATTTTTATATGAAAAATATTATAAATAAATCGTTTTCCCACCTATCCCTATAGTTTACTTTATCAGCCATTATTGAATGCTTTCTTATCAAAAAAAAAAAAAAAAATATTACCAGCCGTTAGATTCATCACAATTAAATTAAAAAAAAAAAAAAACCACTTTATTATTCTCCACATTGTTTTTCCTAGTCTAAAAACAGGAGAAATAAATTTCTAACCAAGAAACAAAGAATGCCATCAAAGATGCATAGCACAAGAGTTCAAGGACAAATTGACAATAAGCTGATCTCTTCCAAGCTATGAAAATTCGTATAAAATGCAGTTCAAGAAGCTATAAAGACATCCTAAAGGCCGCCCTCCGATACCCAACATTGTAGAACATTTATGTTGGGCCTCGGTCCCGCATGCTCTATACGCATATTCTACGTAAGCGAACTGTGCTCTACTCGTCGGTCACGCATCCCCGCGAGGCTGGCTGCACATTCTTGATGTACTGTAAATAGAAAAAAAGGGCCATTTTTGTTTTAGTTAATAGGCGTTCATTGGAAATGGACAAGTAGGTGAAGTAGGTTTTTTAGGTTACCTTGTACAGAACTCCACTGGTAGCCTTGTATGGCGGTGAAGTCCACTTCTTTCGACGGTTCTCCAACTCTCCATCTGTTAACTCGACATCTATTCTCCTATTCTGAACATCGACCTTGATGACATCTCCGTTTTCTATTAAACCGATAGGGCCACCTTCCTGAAAAAGGATTTGCAAAGACATGATTATGGTCAAGGCACATATATATATATATATATATATTTATCTTAATGAAGAACGGCATTTCTAACGACCGAGGATGTCCATACAATTACGTAGTAATGAGGAATAATGAACAAATAGAAAAAAATTTGTCTGAGGTTGCATGAAAAAATGCAAAAATTCCAAGGCAAGATGAAAAATCCAGTTACAAATACCAATGGTTGAAGTTAAATGTGAGAATGTGAATTTGATTAAAAAAAAAAAAAAAGAAAAAAGAAAAAATACACACACAAAAACGTACCTGTGCTTCTGGGCATATATGGCCAACAACAAATCCATGGGAACCACCGGAAAACCTACCGTCAGTCAATAAAGCAACCTCCTGCAACCCGAAAGCAATTCCCATCAAACATCTAATCATTCAAAACAACAAACAGAATGTATCTGGAGATGGACAATAGGAGAGTTAGTAACAAAGTTAATTTTAAGAACCGAAAGAATACGAGTAGAAAGTAACCCACAGACCAGTCTTTCTTTTTTCTTATATATTGATCATTAAAATTTAAAAGCTATGTGAAAATGAAGGACAAATTCACCATAGCCAAGAGAAACAACAAATCACAACCAAACAGACCTACTACACTTGTACCTTTCCTAAACCCGCTCCCATTATTGCACTAGTCGGTGTCAACATTTCAGCCATTCCTGGGCCTCCCTTTGGTCCCTCTCCTCTAATAACAACGACTTTTCCCTGAAACACAACAGATGCAACAAACATCAGACATAACACTCTTTGGCTTCATTACAACTTTCCGTGATATATATGTGGATATATATCAAGTGCTTTATCAATGAAAATAATAAAAGTGCTAATCCGATATAATTGATTAGTCAATCCTACAATTAGAAGATGTACCTTAAAACTTGCCGGATCCTCAGATATAGCTGAAATCATTGATTCCTCTCCTTCAAAGACAAGTGCAGGGCCTGCAAAAGATTATCCCAAACAATAATTTTCTCGGGATGGTATACTTGACTTTAGCGAAAGAATTCCAAGGACATCTCTAATTGACAAAAAATGAAAACAGACCCGAGAAATAAAGCCCCTCTTTTCCAGTAATTTTGGCAACGGAACCCTCTGGTGCAAGATTTCCGTATAGTATTTGGATATGTCCTGTTTTCTTGATGGGGTTTTCCAACGGTCTTATGATATCCTGAGTGCAGAAAAAGAGAGAAATGTGTCAAATGTTTGTCTTCAAACAAGTTTCATATGAACAATGAGATCGACATAAACTGTTAAATGAGTTGATTTTAAACGAGCAAAAATCTATCATACCTGCCCATTGGACAACGGAAGGAAGCTTTTCGCATTTTCAGCGAGTGTCTGCCCAGTAACTAGAGAAGAGATGTTCTTATGTTAATCAAACATGACAGGATCTTCATCAACTAGAGCAAGCAATTGAAACCTACATACCAGTCAGACAATCTCCGTCTAAAAATCCATGCTCCAAAAGGTACCGAATTACTGCAGGTGTTCCTCCAATCTATCCAGAAAAGGCGCATCAACAAATAAAGAAAAACTTAAGAGATAGCTTAGAAACCACTTGAATGGATCGTATTCACAAAAGAAATCCTGATAAAGTTTACAGAAGCAACATGCTGAGAGTGCAACCAAAAAAATAATTTAAAAAAATAATTTAAAAAAAAAGACCTTGTGGATATCTTCCATAACGTATTTCCCACTAGGCTTTAGATCTGCAAGAAATGGAACCTGATCGCTAACCTTCTGAAAATCATCAAGAGTTAAATCTAGACCAATGGACCTGTGAGGAACCTCATTATTAGTTCTTTCAATGCAATGAAATATAATTAAGGATGCAGGGAAAGTCTAGCCACTCACCTTGCAATAGCAATCAAGTGTAACACGGCATTTGTCGAACCACCTAGTGCCATGACAATGACCATGGCATTGCGTAGTGATTTTGGGGTGATGATATCTCGTGGTTTTAAGTCCATTTTTAATAACTCCAAAAGATATTTTCCAGCTAAACGGCACTCATCCAGCTTCAATGGGTCTTCAGCAGGAGTTGAAGAGCTATTAGGAAACACAAGGCAAAGAACATAAAGTTAATAAAAAAGCACTGAACACATACGAAAATATGACTAGCAAACATCACTTTTTGGATGTCCCTAATAAGGATATTACCTGTAAGGAAGAGACATTCCCATGGCCTCAATTGCAGAAGCCATTGTGTTAGCCGTATACATGCCACCACAAGCCCCTGCCCCGGGACACGAGTTCTTGACTATGCTCTTCCTCTGCTCATCACTTATCGATCCACTTACATATTCTCCATAACACTATTATAATCACAAGACAAGGAACAATTTAGTTTCAGCTGTAGGAAATCATCCATATAAGCTGGATGCATAAAAACACATTGGAATTGTCCAATTTTGAGGATCCACAGTGAAACGGAAAGGCACAAGCAATCTAGTTATTTATGAAACAAAGCTACAGAATTATTCTGGTAGAACATCTTTGACTGGAAATGAAAACAAAAACTTCTAAACTTGATATCCAATCCCTACACACAATAGAGTGCGTACCTGGAAGGCAGATATGATATCATAAGTATTGCCTTGAAAGTGACCGGGCTGCAAACAATGAAGGAAGATTTATGAATTATCAGCACATTTACTGACTGTCAGTCTCTGACAAGGTAGAATGTACATAATAACATAAATAGTCAGTATAATAATGCGTTCTGTAGTGAAATATGTCAAACCTTGATAGTTCCACCATAAATCATAATACTTGGTCGGTTGAGGCGTCCCATTGCCATAATAGTACCTGGCATCTGCAACAATTACAAGCATAAGGCACAACAATACCAAGCCATCAAGCCATGAACTTTCAAAAAATGATTAAAACAACATCCAGACAGAGAAATGCACTAAAATATATCCATTTAGATTTAGAATATGCATAACCACCAGCAATACCCCCGGTTATTTTTAACCAATCACATATCTGCCAGTTTCTGAACTATATTGGTAAAAATCACTTGTGATATTTAACATTTTTCATTTACGTTATGTAGGGCTTGTTTACAACTCCTTTCGCTTTTGCTTTCAAGAAGCAAAAATTTTAACTTTTCAGTTAGTATTTGTTCCAACATTTTATTAAATACTCAATCTTCTAAAACTAATATTCAGATATTCTAATAAGCAATAAAAATGTCATCTCAGACTGTTAGAGCAATGTTTACAAAATCTTGTTAGAGCTCTAGTTCAAGTTTTATTGGAACATGGGAACGGGGCTTTGAACTTTACACTTTGTAGTGGAGTAGGTGCAAAATTACTGCTAGACTATGTCTGCCAAAACCACAGCTCTAGAACAAGTTTCAAGTCTTCTCAAAAAAACCTGATTGAGAAGCACGTTTCATGGCTTTCAAATGGCGGAAGCTCTTCTGAAAAGTTATTCAAACACTCAAGAAGCAGCCTTTGGACCGAAAAGGCCCAATGCAGCTTCCAAAAACAATGTCAAACAGGCTCGATAGCATAATCCAAGTATAAACTCTCAGCCACTTACTACAACATAAAACATCTAAAACAGATAATCCTAATCCAAAATATTTCTCCAAACCCCATTAATCAAAACAAACAAAATAAGCAGTTTCAGATATAGCGATATAGCTTAACCATAATACCATACCTGGCTACGCCTAACACCTCATGAAGTGTTGATTTCGAATCCCCCACCCCCAAATTCAAGAAATTAAAATAACAAAATGAAAAGAAAAATGAAAACTTACATTTTTGTCACAACCAGGGATTGAGATATTGCCATCATACCACTGAGCACTCATGACAGTCTCAATGCTATCAGCAATCAAATCCCTTGACTGCAAACTGTAGCACATTCCTCTCGTCCCCATGGAAATAGCGTCACTTACTCCAATCGTATTGAACCTAAACCCGACCATCCCAGCCTCTCTGACCCCTTCCCTGACAGCCTCCGACAACCTTAACAGATGCATGTTGCACGTGTTGCCTTCGTACCAGACCGACGATATTCCGACCTGGGGTTTGCCCAAATCCTCGTCGGAGAGACCCACGCCGTGGAGGATGGCCTGGGACCCGCCCTGGGACTTGGGCTCGGTGATGCGGGAGCTGTACTTGTTGAGCTTGAGGGCCGTCGCCGGGGCCTCGACGGCGACGGGCGGCCGCGGAGACTGGATAGCGTCGGAGACGGAGGCGCGGACGGAGGAGAAGGGGAGACGTGGGTTGGGGCCATTGCTGGGAATCGACGGCTTAACGGCGACGCGTGGGGTTGGGGTTGCGAAGGCGGCTTGCATGGCGGCGCGTGGGGGTGAGGAGTGGAGGTTTTTGGTGGGTTTTGGGGGACGAAGATGGTGAGTGAAGAGAGATATAGGGCTTTTCGTGAAGAGGAAGGGGTAAAGTACTATAGTAAGTGTGGGTCACGTGAGTTGCAAAACGACAGAAAAACATGGGGCTTGTTTTCTGTTTTTGAGGTTGTCGTCTTTTGGAGTGGCGTTTAAAGGACCAACCACGGTTAATGTGTTCCAGCTTCACGTTCTCGTACAAAAGTGCTGGGGTGTTTGGCGTACCAACTTAAAATATCTAATTTAAATTTTTTTTGTTTTTTTTCTTAATTTTTGTTTTTTCGTAAAAATCTTTTTATCCTTTTTAAAATTCAAAAAAATTTACTATTTAAATTTAAAAATTCCAACAACAAAAAAATTTACATTAACCAAAAAAAAAATGTGTGTATACATGAAATTATTGTTTAATTATATATTGCGTTTGAACATGAAATTGAAGGATGAAGTTCGAGAAAATAAGAAGGGGTTATTATTCGAAGAGTGTAATTTAGAGGTTAATGGGTGGCACGTGATGGGATATTGGAGGATAAAGATATTCTAAGGGCCTGTTTGGTGCACCAGTTTGAGTTAAGATTTTTAAGTTCAGTTTGATTGAGATGAGTTTAGTTTAAATGGTAGGTGTTTGGTAAAAAGTTTGAGTTGAAAAATTTAAGTTGAGTTGAGTGTTTGGTGGAAAAGTTTAAGTCGAGTGGAATTTAAAAAAACAAGGGCCTTGTTTGGATGTTAAGAAAAGTGATGGGAATCAATTTTTTGGAATTTTTTTAGGCTGATATCGTATGTTTTAGTAAACAAAATTTAGATAAGCTGACTGAATGCCAAAATAATAAGGTTCAACTTGAAAATTCGAGAATACGAAATATTTGTCATTACTAGTTTTTGTAATATTATACCCAATAACATTTCAATTATTTGTAATGTCAAAATCATCAATAATATTCTTGTTACGCACAAATTGAAAAAAATGACAATGCACTGAATTAATAAAGCCAATCAACTTGAGACAACAAAGGATGTCGCAAAATGAAAAAAAATTGAGTTAAAATTTTTAAATCAAATTTAACATTTCTTGTAGGTATCTGATCAGAAAAATAAAAAAATTAAAATAAACTAAATTAAAAACACACGTCAATAATACAATTATAACATATGATAAATGATAAAAATAATAATAAATTAAAAAACTCTCTTTCTCTCTCTCTTCGCTCTCTTTCATTGACCAACTTTGTTTCTCTTCATTTACCTCTCTCTCTCTCTCTTGTTTCTCTCTCTCTTCTCTCTCTCGACCTCCTCTTCACCATCTCAGAAGCCGATCGATGCGCCGCCCGTAGCCTCCGGCCTCACTCGCTACGGCTCGGCTCCGAGCTCGCTCATAGCCACGACCGTCGACGTCGTCATCGGAGCAGCGGGCGAGTTCGGCGCTCGCGGCGGACACAGCCACGCCACAATCATAGCCACGCCACTACTTCTTCGTCAACTCGTCATCGATCACGGGTGTCGCGTGGACGACGCCGGAGCTCGAGGAAAGAAACAAACAAACAGAGGAAGGAGTGGGATTTTTAGAGAGAGAAACAAACAAACAGAGGAGATAGAGAGAGAGAGAGCGAATGTCGGACTTCTCATTCGGATCCTCATCGTCGTCGCCTCATCCCTGTTTGGACCAAATGCTGTGCGGCGGCCATTCTCGGGTCACGCTATCGACCAAGCCAAGCTCGCTGAGGACGCCGGAGCTTGCACGATTTCGACTCCGTTCGTCTGCGGGTGTCGCAATCTCGGCGAGGCCCTGAGGAGGGAGAGGGAAGGCGCTGTGATGGGTGAGGAGGGAGGGAGAAGTCAAGCGGTGGTTGAACATCAGATGGCCAACATGGAAACGCCTGCAGTTTGCCTTGGATTTGTTGCACAGTAAACCAAATTTGATTTACTGTATAACGGTTCAAAGGTACGTTGGAGTTGAACTCCATCTCCAAACGCTTTGAGTTGAGTTTGAACTCAAAATTTTGAGTTCAAACTGGTGAGCCAAACGGCCACTAAGAATAAATTATGTTTGTCGTATTAAATTTATAAATATATTACCAAGTAATAATCTATCTTTATTATAATCTTAAATAAAGTCTCGTATCTGATATCGTATAAAATCGACAATGTGAAACTCAATTATTAAGAATGTGAACTTCAATTATTAAGAATTCCAACCGACAAATTGTCGAAATAAATTAGTAAAGGGTGACAAATTTAAAGGATCACAGTTATAAATACCTTTGTTATGAATATTATGTCACTTTTATCACAAAATTTTTAATTTTGATAAATTAATCCTTAAATTTTTGTTTTTGGTAGTTTAAGTCCCTCACAACGAAATTGACGGATGATTCAAAAGTTAAGATAGATAATTGTTGCATAATATCTAAAAATTTCAAGGACATTATTACATTAAGTGCAAAAGATTTTAATTTTTAATGTCTTTAATAAGAATAATGAGAAAATTTTTATATTGTGTTTGGTATGGGATGATCTTTTATAAAGGAATGAGAATCTTAAGATTATCATGTTTGTTATGAGGTTATCTTATCTTAAGATACCAGAGAATCTGAAACCCATGAGTTTCAGATACCCTTATAAAGGGGTAATCTGAAACCCACCTCCCTTTAATTTTAGATTACCCTATCTAAATATCATGATAATCTTAAAATTTAAATAATTTATACACAACTATCCTTTTAACTTTTAATTTAAATAATTTATAGATTTAGAGAGATGAAAAAAAAAAAAAAACCCTCGAGAACTACATATATATATATATATTTTCACCAATCTCCTTTTATTCATCGCACACCTCCTTCCTCCACCAAATAACCCAGCCTCTTCCTATTCATCGCATCTCCTCCACCCTACCAGGTTCTCATTGTTCTTTCTTCACCGTCTCTTTTTTTTTTACTCTTTCCTTACGTTGTTGTTTTGTTTTGTTTTTTCTTTCTTCTATAAACACATATATACACAGAGAAAGAGAGAGAGAGAGATAGCAAAGAGACCTTTGACAGGTCCTCTTTTTTCTTTTTTGTTTTTTTTTTTTCCCTAATACCTTTGACAGTATACAGAGAATGTTGTTTTTTTTTTTTTTTTTTTTTTTTTTTTTTTTTCTGTTTTCTGTTTTGTTTGATACGTTTATATATATATATAGATTTTTTTTTTCTGTTTTATTTATTTAATTATCTGTTATAATTTGAATTTAAATAAGATTGAGATTAGAACCAATGAATTATTATTTAATTTTTTTTATTATTTAGTTAATAAAATCTCTTAAGAGTTCTTTAATTTGTCATATATATTTTCATGTATTCTTAAATAATCAACAAATTTATGTTTTACGATGAGCATTTTAATTTTATTAATTCTTGAATTACAATTTTTATTTGTGTTGTTACAATTTGATTTGACCGAATCATAAAGTTATGTTATTGTCCTTATATTTGTAATTAATTGTTATTGAAAGTATATATTAATTTAATAAAGGATAATTTTGTCATTTATTAAGAAAAAATAACATTTATGTTCACAACCAAACATAGTAATTTAACATTCCTGGGAATCTTACTAAAATTATTTATGTACATACCAAACACTATAATCTAATATTCTCAGGAATTTGATTACTTTAAAAAGATTTCAGATATCCGATTACATTTGATTACCTTCAACCAAATACCTGTTAGTGTAATTATTTTTATAGCATGAAATTGCAACATGATTATATACATTAAATTAAAAAAAATAGAAAACTTTTCATCAATTTCAATGTTAATGATCAAAACTGTCCATAATTAATCATTTAATGATTTATTTATCAAAATTAGAAGTTTAAAAACTAAAGTAACGTAATTTAAAAACCAAACAAACAAATTATTAAAAAAAAAAGTCTTTTTTCCCTAAAATTAAAGTAAAAAACGGAACATAGAGCTGTCACGACTATCACAGAATCTTCTGAGAGGAGTGCTAAGTTGAGATGCTCATTGACCATCTTATTCAGGCGCCATCTTCACAATATGACACGTGTTACTTGTGGTTCGTCTTTTTGGTGTTTTAGAGAGAGAGAGAGAGAGAAAAAAAAGGGAGTTAAATCAGTTTTTCAAGTTGAATAATCAAATGAAAATGCAAATATTGCCACAAATTCTTTCTCACCTGCACATCAAAAGTCCCTTTAATGGCGGCCCTTCTTCCTCTTCCGCAGCCTTCTTCCTCTTCCTCTTTATTTAGTCACCGTTTGAAACAACAAATTTGTTTCACTATTAAACTTCATAACTCTCAAATCTACATTTCACTTTTCTCTTCTTCATTTTCTAAATATTTTAAAAGTCTATAATTTTCTTATTTTAAGTTAAAATGAGATATTTTTTTTACATCACAAAAAAAAAAAAAAAAGAGATGAATGAAATAATATTCATTTTACATATTTTTTCGAACATCTTTTTACATTATTTTCTATATCACAATTTATTTTTAATTTGCACATTCTCAAAGCACAAATTTTCATATTAACCTTTAAAACTTCGTCTCTAATTTCTAATGAAGATAATCTTTTCCCATTAATAATTTATTGGTATTTTTCCACTGATGCACCTTGAACTTATTGCATAATTATAATTTGCACTTGGATTTTTAATTTTGACAATAAACAACCTGAACTTCAAACATAGTACAATTTACCAAGTGATAACAATGTTGATTTTGTAATGAAAATGACACTTAATTTACACATTGATCATTAATTAAGAAAATAATTTTTTTAAACAACGTTAGTCCAAATTATATTTAAACAAAGCTAATTTAAAATTTTATATTTTTGATAAAACATAATTAAAAACAATAACCCCAATAGATTTCAATTAAAGTACATAAAAATGACCATTCATGCTCTTAATTAACGATCTATGTGTAAATTAAGTATCAATCTTTATTAAGCCTATGTTTGGTAGGAAGGAAAGAAAATAATAGGGAAAGGAAAAATGAAAGTGAAAGAACATAAGAGAGAAATAAAATATTTTAATTTTCCTTAAAGTTGTTTAGTAAAAAGGTAGAAAGAAAACAAGAAAGTTATACAATTACAATTATATCCATTTGTTTATATTATTTTAAGTCAAAAATAAGGATACACAGTAATTTTAATCAACATTGAGTGGATTTTTGTTTTCCACCCAATGTGGGAGAGATGAAATTTGATTGGCTCCACTATAAATTTTTTTCACCACATTTTCCTTTACATCCTTTCTTCCTTCCCACCAAGCAAACTACATTTTCATTTTCTATTCAAATTTCCCTCTACCAACTTCCTTTCTTCCTATTTTCTATCATACCAAACAAAGCAAAAAGAATCAACAATGTTATTAATAAGAATAGATTGTTATATATTTATAAGTTCTGAGTGTAAATTATCAAAATTAAAAGTTTATGATGTAAATTATAATTATGTGATAAATTTAGAATGCACCAATGCAGAATACTAATTAACTTTCTATTTTAAAAAGTTTTTTTCACTAGCCTTTAATGATATGTCACGTTAGCAAAATCATTAATTTTATAAATAGAAATAGACAGAGTGAAGCTTTTGAATTGTTTTGTATATATCAAGTAGTATTTTGAATGGTTTTGAAAAATGGAGGAATGAAAATGATATGTAATTTAAAGGCGTTTAAAAAATTTGTTGATACCTATATTCATGGACGACTTTCTTGACTCAAAGACAATTTAATATCTCTTACCTACAAAAAAGGACAATTTAATATCTCAAGCTTCTTTAGGTAGTTAGGCAACACATTGGCCATGTTCAAAACAATTACTATTTTGCAAAATTTTACCTAAAAAAAAGTGTTATATTTGTTCAGTTTACGAAATCAGATTTTTCATTTTCTTTAAAAAAAAAAAAACTGTTATATCAACACCATTTGAGATATCAAAATTAGACAATATATACATACCCATGATCCCATAATCTTAAGTTATACCCTTCTCCAAAAGTAAATTTCAACTATCTGATCATGATTAATAAAAAAGATGAAACGAACCAATCAATCTTGATCATTCAAATTTTTTATAAAAGTTAAAAGAGTTCGGAAAAAATCATTAACTGATCATTTGGCTCACACACACACACACATAAATATATATATATATATATATATATTTTTTAAATGATAAGCAAACTATGACTCTCACTTAGTAAAACGAACAAAAACATACTTTTAAAATACTTAAGAGTTATTACCCAAATTCCTTCCCTCCTATTCGCTGAGCTAGCCCAGTGTGATTTCACAACATCTCTCTTATGGCGTGTTTACTAATGAGTAATCAAATTCGAGAAAGAGAAATTAAATTCCTGACTTTAAATTCTAGTGTTTTCTTTTGTATTTAGAAATTAAATGACGTGGGTCTAACCTAGAAATATGGAATTAATTTTCTTGATTAGGGAAACTTGTCTCCTACTACTACCTACGAAAATAAATTCCTTTCCCTAAAAAATAGGAAGTAACTAACTCTATACCAAATATATCCTTATTCTTATTTATTTATTTTTTCATTTAAGGATAATTTCGTAATTACAGTAAATATATTTCCAATCCTTTTAATTTTTAGAAAGTAAACAACAAAATAATAATTTAATTCTTAAATAAATAGATTATTTGATAGATTAGTACACACATTTATATAATTCTGAAATTTAATTCCATATAATTTAATTTATTATTTTTTTTATAAAATTAATTTCTTATTATAGAATTCACGATAAATAAACGCGCACTTAATTTGTTTGATAAGTTAGAGCTAATAGAAAATTTGCTTTGATCGAGAGGTTCATAGAATAATAACACATACCAAACAAAACAAATTAGTCACGTTTAGGACGGCTCTTCAACTCCTTGCAAGGAAGTCAAACGCGTGACCCTCATCTACTCTTTTCCTCGTAATATAAATAGATCACTTTGTCATAACAATTTTCGTACGAAATAAATCATTCCCTCTAATACTACCTTATTCTCCATTTCTGCAGCCAAAACGCCCCAACACCAGATCGCTGCGGTAGATTTCTTCGTTTTTAATACCAGAAAAATGGTGACTGTCGAGGAAGTCCGTAAGGCTCAACGGGCAGAGGGCCCTGCCACCATTATGGCGATCGGAACGGCAAATCCACCAAACTGTGTCAATCAAAGTACTTACCCGGATTTCTACTTCCGTGTCACTAATAGTGAGCACAAGACCGAACTCAAGGAGAAGTTCAAGCGCATGTGTGAGTACTTTTTCGTTTATTTTTTTCAATTTATTAGGATTTTTCAAGGCCCAATAATCTGTACGTGACTTTGTTGGTATAGATTCTAGCGACTTTGATACCAGAAATGAAATCATTGTTATCTGATATGTTTTCCTATAAAATTGATTAATTTGTGGTAAGTTGGATTTTTATAGCTTGGAGTTGATGAATGTTGCTTATACATAGTACTAAAGTCCTTAATACAAACATATAGACAGGTCTTGGTAAAAAAGTATTTCTGCAATTAATTTAATTGCCAAAGAAACTGCCATAATGAAGAACAATATGTCTAACACTTGTATCCATTAAAGAAATAAAGATAACCATTTTCCTTAATACAATTCATTTTCGCATATTGGCTATAATAGGAGGCTCTAAAAAAAAGAAACCTTAAAAAATTCTCTACCTGATTCTTCTTTTTACATGTTAAATTTACAGGTGAAAAATCTATGATCAAAAAGCGTTACATGTACTTGAATGAGGAGATCCTCAAGGAAAATCCTAACGTTTGTGCTTATATGGCACCTTCATTGGATGCCAGACAAGACATGGTGGTGGTAGAAGTACCTAAGTTAGGCAAAGAGGCTGCCACCAAGGCAATTAAGGAATGGGGTCAGCCCAAGTCTAAGATTACACACTTGGTCTTTTGCACCACCAGTGGCGTGGATATGCCTGGAGCTGACTACCAACTCACAAAGCTGTTGGGCCTCCGTCCATCCGTCAAGCGCCTCATGATGTACCAGCAAGGGTGCTTCGCCGGAGGCACGGTGCTCCGACTTGCCAAGGATCTTGCTGAGAACAACAAGGGAGCCCGTGTGCTTGTCGTTTGTTCGGAGATCACTGCCGTTACCTTCCGCGGGCCTAGTGACACCCACCTTGATAGTCTCGTGGGTCAGGCCTTGTTTGGAGATGGTGCAGCTGCTGTGATCGTGGGTGCAGATCCTATTCCTGAGGTCGAGAAACCCATGTTTGAATTGGTTTCCGCAGCCCAAACAATCCTGCCCGACAGTGAGGGGGCAATCGATGGACATCTTCGTGAAGTCGGGCTGACATTTCACCTCCTCAAGGATGTTCCTGGCCTTATTTCGAAGAACATTGAGAAGTCCTTAACTGAGGCATTCAAACCTCTTGGCATCTCAGATTGGAACTCTATTTTCTGGATTGCACACCCGGGAGGACCTGCCATTCTCGACCAAGTAGAGGCCAAGTGCGGGTTGAAACCCGAGAAGCTGCGCGCCACAAGGCACGTGCTTAGCGAGTACGGTAACATGTCTAGCGCCTGTGTGCTATTCATTTTAGACGAGATGAGGAGGAAGTGCGCCGAGGATGGGGTCAAGACCACGGGAGAAGGACTTGAATGGGGAGTTCTATTTGGTTTTGGGCCTGGTCTCAGCGTTGAGACCGTGGTGCTCCACAGTGTTGCTATTTAGACTTTTTTTTCCAACCTTTCTTTTTTGCCTTGTTTGGTTCTTTGGGATTGTTTATTCTGAAGCCTACAAATAATGTCGTTTCTTGAAAGTGAAAATTTGGTATTTCTCACCATACTTTCAAAGCGGAAAGGAATAATGTAGCAATTCGTTGTTACACGATATTTTAACTCGCAAATATATTATTACATGATACATGATTTGCTCCAAGAATTGTGTTTTCATCGTTCGCTTGTATTAAGTGACATGCTGTCAAGACTTGGTCGATGTTGAAGTTAAAATGTCAAAATTTTAAAAAATTTTAGACACAGCATAATTTCATCTCTACACTAAAATTTGATAGCATAAAAATTTTTTATTTTTGAAATTCAACCTGTTAAAGAATATAATAATAATAATCTCTTAATTATAATATGATCTCAATACAAGGGAGTTGAGGATTAGCACCATAACTCTATACTACTGAGAGCAATAAAATTCACAATAATCATGAATAAAAGCACAAAATTATTTCATTAGACGTTACAATAATTCATTATGGTAATCAATAAGTTTACAAAAGAAATCAACACCACTCAAAGCTCTGTGTTTTTCTCTAACCTCTCTAATAAGAATCCTAAAGTTCGTGTGCTGTCTGTGTTTTTCTCTAATCATCACATCTAATTAATGTATGTACTTATTTCTATAATTTTATCAATAACCATTGATGGTAACAAAAAATGAATAATTATTAAAAACTCTCATATATATATATATACATATTTTATTTTTTATTTCAGATCTCTGATTTTGTTTTTGATGTATATATATAACCTCATTTTATGGGTAAGTTTTCAACTTAATTTATATATTTTGAGGTGAATAACCTCATTTTCATTTTTTTTTTTTTCAGAATTTTAGATTTTGAGGTGAATGGCCTCATTTTTTTTAAAACAAGAATTTCATTAAATTTAATAAGGAAATATAAAAACATAAAATATAACAAATAACCCCGCATTACATGAGACAAAACTATTTAATAAGAACGGATCTATGAGTAAAGTCTGATAACGCTCATAAGGAAAGATGTATGCTTGAGGCCCAATAACAGATACATACCTCAGCATACTGTAATCGAGCACATGTAAGGTTCTTTTTGATAAAATCTTGACACTCAATGGAATACTTCGACCGATTGAAGGCCAAGACTGAGTAGTACTAGGGCCACCACTAACTCCGCATAGAAGCAATTCTAACGCGACTCAAACAACACCAAGACTCAAATCAGGTGGATAAACAATCAACGCAGAAGGTAGGGAGACCAACTTCATTATTAGAATTAACAAACTGAAACACAACATCTACACAAAAAATGGCAAAGACATCGCCATTATTATACACAAAACTGCAAACCAAAAAATAAAAAAATTAATCACATAAAAAGAGTCTTTACCATTGACGAAAACAAGATCCACATTGTTGAGAGAAACTAGGTTGCCGAAGCCGAGTCATTGCAGGACCTCCTTATCTTGCCCCTTCTCGCAATGCCGATCCTCCTCCAACAGGCTTGTCTCTTTCAAGACTTTTACCATATGATTCTCATGTCCATCCATAAGGCCGGGAAACCAGAGACAGTCCAAAGACTGTCACTGGAGCCCGGCCCTAAGAGAAGAAGATGATTAAAAATTCTTAACTCTCACAGTTAAAGAAAGAAGAGAAGAGATAGAGAAGAGGAAAGACGTGAATGGTCTCATTTTAATTTTGACAATTTGATATGTATTAAGGTAATGACCTCATTTTTGTTGTGAGAATTTTCTTTCATTTGTTTGAACTTTGAATCATATCTAATTCAAGTGATCTACATATCTTTAAAGAAATCAAATCAACATAGTTCATGCTTTATTCACAGAGATAATTTGAGATTAAACTCATTTATCTATCTTTAATTGATTTTGGGGACAATTTAGAGAGGATGAGAAGACTCTTCAATGGTGGAGCAAGACAAAATAGAATCATGAATAGAAGAGGGCGAAAACCATTATCATATATGTAGACACTTTTTTTTGAAGCCAGGCGCTTCCCACACCATCTTAAGTACACCACCTTGCAAGTGGGTGGGTGGTACCTTGTGGGAAAATGGGAGGTATGAAGAACTTCCTTGTAGTTTCTGGTGCAATCACCGATAGATTATTATAAAATTTAATAAAAATAATAAAAAAGAATATATTTACCTAAAAAACAAAAGTTCGGTTACTGTTTTTTAAAGGAGTGGCAATAAAAAATGGTCACCCACTTAATTTTTTAATAATTTATT
Source organism: Ficus hispida (assembly GCA_025413025.1). NCBI lineage: Eukaryota > Viridiplantae > Streptophyta > Magnoliopsida > Rosales > Moraceae > Ficus > Ficus hispida. Next base: position 10,904,112 of record CM046368.1, on the reverse strand, counting down.
CATTCCTATTAAAAAAAATGCTATTTACGTTAATAGATTTTTCAGATATGTTATATTTACACTAATAGTTTCGTAAATATGTTATTTTACCTCTTTTAGTTTATATAAATATGCTATTTATCTCTTTCTTCTTTATTTTATTTTAATTACTTAATATTATTATTGTTTTTGTGAGTCAACCAATGACTAAATGTCAAAAAAAAAAAAAAAAAGAAAGATTAAATATCCAAATCATTAAAGGGCACATGTGCTTGAAATCCTATAAGTAATAGTGATTCCCCCACTTACTTTCATCAATTCAATTCATTATTGGTGGCAGGACTTATTGAATTAGTCTATATTTAGCAGCTTTTATTTTCCAAAAAATAGTAAAAATAAAAAATCGAATTCTTTTGCACGATCGATGAAGTGGACGACTTAGAGAACACTTGGCACACACAATTACAATCACGTGATATCTTCTTTCATGATTATAACTCGTGATCATATATATATATATATATATATATATTACTTTATAATTAGAGACGAAGGAATTTGAACTTTAGATATCGTTTGATAAAATTAAGTATAAAAGTATGGTTAGACTACGTATGCAAACAGTGTTATGCATATTTCAATAGTACTTATAAAACGTGTAATTTCCAAACCAACAAAATTAATCTTAGTAGGTGGGTTCTCTCTTCTTTCGAGGTCAGAGCAGTGGAATTTATTTCCCCCAAGTCCATGTTTCATTTGTTTGTATTAATCTTTTGTCTTTGGCAAGTGGCGGAGCATATATAATGCTATGTTTGGTACGTGTGGAAAGTAGAAATAAAGAAAATTTAAGAGGGATTTTAGCACGAACAATGTTAATTTGGGATGTTTGTTAGGATAGAATATTGGATGGTAAAGAAAAAAGAGTGGAAGAATAATTTAGTGTGTCCCATTAAAATTAATCTTCCCAAATGTGCAAGATTTTTGGAACGAAAAGATTAACACAATATGTAAAAGTAATATTACACAATTATCCTTATCAAAAAGTCCAACAAAAAATTATTCACAGAATTCGGGCAAAATAGTATTTTTGTAATAACATGTTTTTGATCCCTTTGATTTTACTTACAATACCAAACAAGAGAAGGTAAAATCATTTTCTTTCCACCTTCTTATACTAAATAATTAAAGAGAAAATCAAAATCTTTTCTCTCATTACAATTTTTTTTCTATCATAGTTTTTCTTTTCCTTTTATTTTCTTGCATTCTTATCAAATGGAGTTTTAGTGGCAGAGCATTTTTCATCTTAGTCAATATTAGAGGGGAAACCAACTTTGACAATTTATGTTAATTTTTGAGTGGAAAAACCGTACTACATAAGAACTTTTGACAGTTGATATTTTAATTTGAACCGATCCATAAGGCTAAATATATATATAGTACTAATCCTTGATCCATAATGAGATAAGGCTTTTTTTAATTATTTTTTTATTTTTGTATTGGTGTACCTTAAATTTTTCATAAAGTTGTAATTTACATACTTAATTTTTAATTTTGACAATTTGCATTCTAAACTTATAAACCTGTAGCAATTTGTATCTCATTGATAAACAATGTTGATTTTTTTTAATGAAAATTAGTACTCACTTGCATAAAGATTATTAATTAAGATTATTAATTTGACAATTTGCATTCTAAACTTATAAGCCTGTAGTAATTTGCATCTCATTGATAAATAATGTTGATTTTTTTGTTTTAATGAAAATTGGTACTCACTTGCATAAAGATTATTAATTAAGAACATGAAATTTCCTTTTAATCAATGTTAACCCAAATTTATCTTTGGAACAAAGTTAATTTAAACTTTTATATTTTGATAAAACTTAATTAAATATCTTATATAACTTCAATAAATAGATAAAAATGATTATTTATGTCATGAATTAACAACCTATGTACAAATCACATATCAATTTTCTTCAAAAGATTAATATTATTATCAATAGGGTGCAAATTGTTACATATTTATAAATTCAAGATGTAAATTATCAAAATTAAAAATTTAGAGTGCAAATTGCAATTCTACAACAAGTTTAAGGTGTATAAATCTAAAAAAGCCAATAAGATATCGTAATTATATGATGTCACATGAATAAAATAGAACCTATAACTCTTTTAAATATTATTAAAATTTTCTACAAGACCAACATTTAAAATAAACAAAATTTCAATTCAATAATTAAAAAAAAAAAAAAAAACAGAGAACCCCATTACCAACTACCACCACCACTTCCCCGTTGACGACTCAGGCACTCCGTTCATCATAACCTCCGTACACCACCACATGGCCTCTCCAATACGTCCCCCATGGAACCACTCGCTGCCTAGACTTGATCTTCCCCACATGAACCAGTCCTCGATGGCATCCTCTACCCTGGCAGTCTAATGAATTGGTATATAAAATCCCAATACATTATCATTTCATTAGACACCCAATCCAGTCCATACAACTTTGAATTTTCTGGATTGAATTCACATCTTCATTCCGTTACCTTTGAAGATTAAAGTAAACATATCAACGCATTAAATAGTTTAATAAAATAAAATTTGCCATAATATGATCAAGTTCATGTCTTTGATAGTAAACCAAATTTTAACATTAAAATCGAGGGTTACCCTCAAATTATATATCCAGTTTTATGTTGACCCGTGACTTTTAATTTTTTTACACATGATCTTACTGGCCTAACCTAAACCTTTTTATTATTACACAAACAACCTCTCTGTCAAAAAAATTTTGTATATTTTCATGGACATCTTTCTTGACGTTTACAATTACAGATACTTTATTCCCCACCCTTTTTAGGTAGTTTGACAATACATTGATCAAGGTCAAACAATTACATATGTTTTTTGCAAAATAATCTTAAAAAAATCTTATATATTGTTAAGTTTATTATTGTTAAAAAAAAAAGGTAGAGAAAAGAAAACTATTACATCAACTTTTTGATAAGCAAAACTATTACATCAACTTGTTCAATAACCAAGAATTATTTTAAAGCGTGTGGCCGAGAGGTTCGTAGAACAATACCAAACACATCAAACGAACAACTTAGTCGTCTAAGACGGCCCTTTCTTGTAATTACGAATTAGACAAAGCACGTGACTCGCATCTACTCTTTTTTCCCACTAATATAAATAAGAGCACTTTGTCACAACAATTTTCGTACCAAAACATTCCAGTACTACAAACTCATCCCCTTAGTATTCATTTCTGAAGACACCACAGCGTTCGATCTCCACAGTAGAATTCTTTGATTTTATACGGAAAAAATGGTGACTGTTGAGGAAATCCGCAAGGCTCAACGGGCTGAAGGCCCTGCCACCATCATGGCGATTGGGACGGCAAATCCATCTAATTGTGTCGACCAAAGTACTTATCCAGATTTTTACTTCCGTATTACTAACAGTGAGCATAAGACCGAACTCAAAGAGAAATTCATGCGCATGTGTAAGTACACTTTTAAGTTATTTCCAATTTATTTGTCAGTATATTTATGGATTTGGTCCATTAAAGAAATCAAAATAACCATTTCAAAATATGTTTCCATATCAATATATCAATGAAAATTGTGTGGTGAAGAAAATTGGTTATATATATTAGCAGCCGCTTACAAAGAAATGGCAAATATTTGCCCTTAAAAATTTTGCAGTCTGATATTTATTCATTCATGTTGAATTTACAGGTGAAAAATCCATGATCAAGAAGCGTTATATGTACTTGAACGAAGAAATCCTCAAAGAAAATCCTAACATTTGTGCTTATATGGCACCTTCTTTAGATGCCAGGCAAGATATGGTAGTGGTAGAAGTACCGAGGTTGGGCAAAGAAGCCGCCACTAAGGCCATCAAGGAATGGGGTCAGCCGAAATCCAAGATTACCCACTTGGTCTTTTGCACCACCAGTGGTGTGGACATGCCTGGAGCTGACTACCAACTCACAAAGCTGTTGGGCCTCCGTCCATCTGTCAAGCGCCTCATGATGTACCAGCAAGGGTGCTTCGCCGGAGGCACGGTGCTCCGACTTGCCAAAGATCTTGCTGAGAACAACAAGGGAGCCCGTGTGCTTGTCGTTTGTTCGGAGATCACTGCCGTTACCTTCCGCGGGCCTAGTGACACCCACCTTGATAGTCTCGTGGGTCAGGCCTTGTTTGGAGATGGTGCAGCTGCTGTGATCGTGGGTGCAGATCCTATTCCTGAGGTCGAGAAACCCATGTTTGAATTGGTTTCCGCAGCCCAAACAATCCTGCCCGACAGTGAGGGGGCAATCGATGGACATCTTCGTGAAGTCGGGCTGACATTTCACCTCCTCAAGGATGTTCCTGGCCTTATTTCGAAGAACATTGAGAAGTCCTTAACTGAGGCATTCAAACCTCTTGGCATCTCAGATTGGAACTCTATTTTCTGGATTGCACACCCGGGAGGACCTGCCATTCTCGACCAAGTAGAGGCCAAGTGCGGGTTGAAACCCGAGAAGCTGCGCGCCACAAGGCACGTGCTTAGCGAGTATGGTAACATGTCTAGCGCATGTGTGCTGTTCATTTTGGATGAGATGAGGAGGAAGTGTGCCGAGGATGGGGTCAAGACCACCGGAGAAGGACTCGAATGGGGAGTTCTATTTGGCTTTGGACCTGGTCTCAGCGTTGAGACTGTGGTGCTCCACAGTGTTGCTATTTAGACTTTTTTTTTGCCTTGTTTGATTCTCCGAGATTATTGCTTCCGAAGCCTATTGATATTGTCGTTTCTTGCAAATTTTGGTATTGCTCACCACACTTTCAAAGCCGAAAGGAATATGTAGCAATTCGTTGTTATACTATATGCGTTGACTCACAAATTTGTTTTATGTACTTGATTTGCTCCAAGAATTGTGTTTCATCGTTTGCTTGCACTATAGGATGTTACCTACATTCTAAAAGGACAACTAGCATGCTATAAGACTTGGTCCATGTTGAAGGAAAAATATCAAATTTGAAAGATATTCTAGGCACAACATAATTTCATCTAGTAAAAGAAAAGTTTACTATTTTTTAAGCTCAATTATCATTCTTAATTACAATCTCTTGATCAAGGGAAAACACTTTAAATCCTATTATGTTCATATCAAATTTAATTGTGTCGTTTAATCATTTTAAGTGGGAATTTGGGTTTGTTTGGTATTAGGGTTGCACTTGTTTTGTTGGTTACCTATTTATCTATTTGTGGAATCAAGTCAAATATGGTTCAAAAATTTGAGTTTGGATTTAGATGATTCCTTTGGAGAATTTATAGCATATAACACATCTTATAAGTATCATTTAAATTTATAGCAGGTTTTTAAAGGAAAGCTGTGGTAGAGTCTCTCCAGAGTAACTACCAGTAGAGCTTTTTTTGAACCGTTAGATTTAATTGAACGGTTGATATATTATTGGTGTATCATAATTACCATACACCTTACTTCATATAAACTTTCCCATCCTTATCTTTTCCGTCATCGACGACCTTCCCACCATCACCGGCGACTTGCCCCCGACGCTGGCATCACCCGACGCTGGCGACCACACCCCGACCGGCCACCTCATCCTCAGCTACCCCTTCTCTCTCTTCCAAGCTGGCCCCCTGCCCCCAGCCCGCTCGACGCCCCCCCCCCCCCGACACCCCCTACGGAACCCCCACCCCCCTCTCTCTCCTCTCTTCTTCCCCTATATCTCTCTTCCCGACTGGCCCCTCTGCCCCAGCCAGCACGGTGCCCACCCACCCCAGCCCCCTTCACCCGGCCCCCTCCCCTAGACGGGAACTCCCCACCCCCTCTCTCTTTCTTCCGGTGCCCCCCCACCCCACCCCCCTCCCCGGTGCCCCCCCCCCACGGGACCCCCCACACCCTATCTCTCTTTCTTCTCTCTCTTACCCTCTCTCTCTTCCTGGCTGGCCCCCTTGCCCCCAGTCCGCCCGGCAGCCCCCCTCCCGCGGAGTGCCTCCCCCCCAACGGGAACCCCCCACCCCCCTTCTCTTTTCCCGTTCACGATCTTTAGCTTTTTCTTTTTTTTTCTTCTTCTTTTTTTCCCTCTTTTTCACTTACTTTGTTATAATATATATGTGCCTACAATTCATCATATGCACCCTCAATATATAGACCATCTGATTTAAGATTAATGATTTAAAAAACGACTGTATCCACAGTTTTATCCGTTTTTTAAATGTGATAAATTATAGTACATTTTGTTTTTCTCTTTTAAATAAGTGTTTACTTTTCCAATTTTACCCCTCTTTCCTATCTCTCTCTCTACTTGCACAGATGACAGACCTTTCTCGTGTCACCTATGGTGCAGTGTCGGTGGATGACACAATGACGACGGCGAGACCAGATGGTGTCGGTGACGGTGATGGAGGTGGGAAACTAGATCGTGATGGCTCTCTCCCGTCACCCATTGTGCAGCGCTGGTGGACGTCAAGACGACGACCAGACCACACCGTGTCGGCAATGGCGACGGAGGCAGAGAAACCAAATCTCCATGGAGACGGCGTCGCAGATCTCTTTCTGCTAAGATCATCACGATATCGTACAAATCCGATGACGATCACGAGATCCGACAGCACGGTAATGGTGGTGACAGCTTCCCCGAACTCAGCTTCTCCGGCGACGACATCTGCTACAACCCACGATGACCGACTCCTTCGCAACGCCAAGTTGTTATGTCGTCTTACATCGTGAGATTCCGTTCGCGTATCTTTTCTGGCGACGACTGCAGAGAGACCATCTCCTTCTTCCGGCGTCGTGGAATGGCGGCGGCGGCAGCCCTGAAGCTCTGATTGGGCAATTTTGGGCCTGGGTATTTGGGATTTTAAAATTTTTAAGGTTATTTTGCAATAATTATTAATTGTATGGATTTTTGTAGATATAAAATATTTTGCAAATGTTGAAAAAAAAATATATAAATATTTAAAAAAAAAACAATTGGATATAATCCATTTATTTATATGTAAATATTCATATTTAATGAATAAAATAAATATATTTATCAACTAAATTTATTTATTTATATATACATATTTGGAAATAGATTTTCAAATACTGAATTTTGTAAAAATTATTATTAATTGATTTAATTAAGTATAGATTTACTTATAAATAACACATCAATATAATATTATAAATACTTAATTTATAAGTAAATAATCATATTTTTTAAAATATAATAATCAAATTTATTGTGTTAATAATTAGATTTACATTATTAATATTACTTTTATCTTAAGGAAAGTAAAATAAATATAAAAATACCAATATTTGCATCAAAACTATTGGATATACTGATTTTGGTTTATTATTCTTAGTAAATCTATTTATTTATCTATAAATATTTAGATATATTAAGTAAAATAAATAGATTTATCAAGTAAATCTATTTTGTTTATTTATCTGTAAATATTTAGATTTACTAATAAATATTTAGATTTATTAAATAAAATAAGTGGATTTATCAAATATTTTTTGGTTAGGCAACAAACATATCTTTTTTTAATTAAATTTTCTTGTTAATCTAAATACTTACTAAGAAATTATGATATTTACAAGTAAATATTTTGATTTATTTTCATTTACTCGAAAAAATTGATAATTTTTAAAATGTAAATGCTAGATTTGTTGATAAATATGAAGATTTACTAGTATGATGATAAATACCAAATTTTCCTCCTAGTAAATATAGTAATTGGAAATAAATTTATTTACCGATTCTTTAGTAAATTTATTAATTCTTTTTCTTTTTTTAGAATACTAATTTATTATTAAATACTAAACCCGATTTTTTAAAAATTAAAAATCCACCCCCAAATCCCACAACCAAAATCCCCAACCCAAACCCTAGATTTTCTACAATTGATGCCGCCGCCGCGCAGCCGGCCTAAGAAGAGGTGCTCGCGGGAGGAAGTTCGACGATGCTGCGCCGATGCCGACGAGAATTACGATCTGGTCGGCCGGGCGATGCTGCATCGATGCTGACAAGAATCGCGATCTGGTCGCCGGAGGAATCGCTCGATTCTCTGCACAATTCTTGGGCGATTTCTCACGCAATCTTTCGCGTGATTCTCATTCGATTCCCGCTATTTCTCTCGCGATTGTTGCGGGGACTACCGGCGGCGACGCAACGCCGACTTGGACGAGAGATCACGAGTTTTTTGATCGTGATGGTCCACGCAATCTCCACGATCTGAGTTCGAATTTGAGGCGGCAAACACAGCGGTTGCTTCCTTCAAGGATGGCGGACAAGCGACCGCTACTTTTCCGGCGAACGGCGATCTTGCACACGGCGTCAATGGCGACTGGACCGGAACGGCGAGATTGGATATGATAGAAAGAGAATCAGAGGAGAGATGCATATTTTTTATTTTTTATCTTATTTGATCCTTATCTTTAGTCGCAATAATTTAGTTTCTACTGTTATTTTAAAATTTTATTTGGTATTATGCAATTTTGACCAATCTCTCGCTCCTTTGTTTGTGGACACTATCAACAATTGAAGGGACATTTTGGAAATTTGATTTAGATTTTTAAAATTTGTGACTTTTTTTTTTTTTTGTGTGTGCTAGATTATCTACGTATCCACAAAGGAATCAAGCACACCTTAGTTTTTATTTATTTATTTTGTGGATTTGGGATGTGTGATTTTGGGTTTTTTGTGGTATATAACCTCATTGGATTTTGGGAGTTGGATTAACATAATTTACACTTGGCATATTTTGAGGTGAATAGCCTCATTTTGATTTGATTTTATTTGATATATATATATATTTTTTAGAATTTTAGATTATTTTGGTGAATGATCTTATTTTGACTTTTGAGAATTTGATAGGTATTAAGGTGAATGATCTAATTTTTATTTGTGAATTTTATTTGATCATTCGTTTGAACTTCGAATTATATCTAATTTAAGTTATCTACCAATCTTTTAAGAAATCAAATCAACATAATTCATGCTTTACTTTCAGAGATAATTTGAGATCAACTCATTAATCTATCTTTAATTGATTTTGGGGATGATTTAGAGGATGAGAAGACTCTTCAATGGTGGAGAGGGAAAAAAAAAAAAAAAGAATCATGACGACAACGGGGCGGCGAAAACCATTATCATGTATAGACACTTTTTTTGAAGCCATGCACTTCCCATCCTCTTACGTACACCACTTTGCAAGTGAGTGGGTGGGTATCTTGTGGGGAAGTGGGAGGCTATGATTTATGAAGAACTTCCTTCGTTTTTGTTTTTTTTTTTTGGACTTCTAGTTAACAAAGCGTACTTACTTGTAAATATGCCATTTACTTCAAAACTTCATAAATATGTTATTTACTTCTCTTAATAACTTCTATAAACATACTATTACCTCTCTCTCTCTCTCTCTCTCTTTTCAAAATTGTTGTCGTTGTTGTTGCTATTATTATTATTATTATTATTATGTGATTCAACAGTTCAATGACTAAATATCAAAAAATAAAGAAAAAAAAATCAAAGATTAAATTTTTAAAATCATTCAACGGGCAGAAGTGCTAAAAAAAAACCTTATTATTAATAGTGATTCCCCTACTTGTAACTTTCATCAATTCAATTCAAGATTGGTGGCCGCATGACTTCTTGTATTTGTCTATATTTATTTAGCACGTTTTAATTTCCACGATGAGATGGATGACTTTAGAGGGTACTTATCACACAAAAATGTAAATCATGTGATGTCTTCTTTCATGGTTATTACGCGTGATTATTATTATTATTTTTTTTGAAATTAGGGATGGAGAGGAATTTAAATTTTACGTCATTTGACAAACACTGTTATGCATATTTCAATCCTACTAAACGTAGGATTTGCAAACCAACAAAATAGAGACGATATTAGTGTGATACCAACTTTGACTATTAGTATTTTGTTTTTTAATGGAAAAACTGCAATACCAAAGAACTTTTGACTGTTGATATTTTAATTTGAAGTTATTCATGTCGCTTATGTATATAAAATACTAACCATTTATCTATGTAATAAGATATCGTTATATGATGTCACATGAATAAAATAGGACCTACAACTCTTTAAAGTATAAAAATTTTCTACAAGACCAATACCTAAAATATACAAAATGTAAATTGAAAATAAATTAAAAAAGAAAAAAGAAAAAGAAAAAAGAGGAGTACCTCACTACCTAGCACCACCGGTCCACCGCCACCTTCCCCCCTCACATCACACGACTCTGGCACTCAGCCCCGGCACCATGACCTCTGTACACCACCACATGGCCCCTCCAATGTACGGACCCCCCATGAACCGCTAGCTAGCCATGATCTTCCCCACATGAACCAGTCCTCGATGGCATCCCCTGCTCCGCCAGTCTAACAGACTGGTAACAAAAATTCACAATACATTACCAATTCATTAGACATCACATCTAAAAATTAAAATAAACAAACTTAAACAACAAATCATTCAATAAAATACAATTGGTCACATCACAATCAAATTCAAGTATTCCAAAGTAAACCAAATTGTAGCATTAAAATCACATTTATCCTCAAATTACATGACTTTAAATTTTACACATTACCCTACCCTTAACTTTTTTTACTATTAGACAAAAAGCCCCTTTGCTAGTATTATATAAAAAATTTATAGAAATTAAACACAGTCTGATCATATGAACTTTAATTGATGTAGAATCATAATAATAATTATTATTATTTTTGGGAGGAGACATTACCTCCATCAAAGATATTTTAGAAGTAAACTTTACCTTTATCAAAGTATATATCATTATTAGACATATTTTGGAGATAATTTCCTCCTAAAATTTACTTATAATTATAGCCTTAGTCAAAGCTCATGTGGTCAAATGTGTTCAATTCCTTAGTCAAAACTCATGTGGTCAAATGTGTTCAATTTCCATCAAATTTTTGACTGAATACAAACATGGGGGCTGCTTGCTTAAGAATATAAAAGTTTGAAACAGTGTGATATGTAAAATCGAAAGTCAAGGACCAAAATAAGATATGTATTTGCCAAAATAACAATCTCAAAAATTGAAATTAGCAAAATAACCTTATCTCATTTTAACATAGGAACGACCGTGATCATGACCGTTCCTGATCGTTCTTAGTTGTTCGAGGTCATTTTACTAATAACGTTTTTTTGATAACTTCTAAGAAAGGGGTTGTCATTTAGTAAATTGCTCAACATGAGATTAAATGTATAATTTATCCCTAAAATTACAATAAATAAACATCAAACAAAAATTCAAATAAAGTGTTCATCACTCATCAATAGATTGCTTAATGTAAAACTTATATATTTATGTATGTATAGTTTAGATTTGTATATTTCATGAATTAAGAAATTCTTAATCCATAATCCAATGCGTAATATTATGATTAGGAAAATCTCATAATTAACCATATCATTATTTTATTGCTGAACCTTATATATGTACACGAATATTTTTATTTTCCCTTTTTGAGATATAAATGATTCGAACTCTTCACTTTATAATGGATTCATGTATAAAATTACAGCTAAATTATGTCTGTAATCACCATACGAATATTTTCACATATGTGTACTAAAAAAAAAAGAGGAAACATCGGCCGTGTTTATTATTATATATATACACGATTATTTTGCATATTTCATAGACATCTTTCTTGACGTTTACAGTTAAAGACAATTTATTCCCCATCCTTTTTTAGGTAGGTGGACAAATGCATTTGTCAAGGTCAAACAATTGCATATTATTTTTTGCAAAATAACCTTAAACAAATGTTGTATATTTTTCAGCGTTAAAAGACAAAAAGAAAAACTATAGCATCAACATGAAGAAGTTTTTTAAACCATGTGGCCGGCCGAGAGGTTCGTCGAAAAATAACACGCACACCAAACTTAGTCGTTTAGGACAGCCCTTTATTGCAATTAGGAATTGGTCAAAGCACGTGACTCCCATCTACTACTCTTTTTTCCCTCTAATATAAATATGAGCGCTCTGTCAAAACAATTTTCGTACCAAAACATTCCAGTACTACAAACTCCCCTTAGCTTCCATTTCAGCAGCAAAAACACCCCAGCATCCGATCCCCGCTGTAGAATTCTTTGATTTTATACCGAAAAAATGGTGACCATTGAGGAAATCCGCAAGGCACAACGGGCTGAGGGCCCTGCCACTATCATGGCGATTGGGACGGCGAATCCACCTAACTGTGTCGATCAAAATACTTATCCAGATTTCTACTTCCGTGTCACTAACAGCGAGCACAAGACTGAGCTCAAAGAGAAATTCAAGCGCATGTGTGAGTACTCTTTAAGTTTTTTTTTTTTAATCAATTTATCTATCAAAGGAATTACCACAAAAGAGGACAGTGTATTTAATGAACAGGTCCATTAAAGAAATCAAGATAACCATTTTTATCAATTCAATTTATTTTCTTATACCTATGTATCAATGAAAATCGTGTGGTGAAGAGAATTGGTCATATATATATATATATATATATATATATATATAGCAGTAGCCTCTCACAAAGAAATGACAATATTTGCTATTAAAAATTTTGGTATTTAATTTTTCTTTGTTCATGTTAAATTTACAGGTGAAAAGTCTATGATCAAGAAGCGTTATATGTACTTGAACGAGGAAATCCTCAAAGAAAATCCAAACATTTGTGCTTATATGGCACCTTCTTTGGATGCCAGACAAGATATGGTAGTGGTAGAAGTACCAAGGTTGGGCAAAGAAGCTGCCACTAAGGCCATCAAGGAATGGGGTCAGCCGAAATCCAAGATTACCCACTTGGTGTTTTGCACCACCAGTGGTGTGGATATGCCTGGAGCTGACTACCAACTCACTAAGCTATTAGGCCTCCGCCCATCTGTCAAGCGCCTCATGATGTACCAACAAGGGTGCTTTGCCGGCGGCACGGTTCTCCGCCTCGCCAAGGACCTTGCTGAGAACAACAAAGGGGCCCGTGTTCTTGTCGTCTGTTCGGAGATCACTGCCGTTACCTTCCGCGGGCCTAGTGACACCCATCTTGATAGCCTCGTGGGTCAGGCCTTGTTTGGTGATGGTGCAGCTGCTGTGATCGTAGGTGCAGATCCTATTCCTGAGGTCGAGAAACCCATGTTTGAATTGGTTTCCGCTGCCCAAACAATCCTGCCCGACAGTGAGGGGGCAATCGATGGACATCTTCGTGAAGTCGGACTAACATTCCACCTCCTCAAGGATGTTCCTGGGCTTATTTCAAAGAACATTGAGAAGTCCTTAACTGAGGCATTCAAACCTCTCGGCATCTCAGATTGGAACTCTATTTTCTGGATTGCACACCCGGGTGGGCCTGCTATTCTCGATCAAGTAGAGGCCAAGTGTGGGTTGAAACCCGAGAAGCTGCGTGCCACTAGGCACGTACTTAGCGAGTACGGGAACATGTCTAGCGCATGTGTGCTCTTCATTTTAGACGAGATGAGGAGGAAGTGTGCAGAGGATGGGGTCAAGACCACAGGAGAAGGACTCGAGTGGGGAGTTCTGTTTGGGTTTGGACCTGGTCTCAGCGTTGAGACCGTGGTGCTCCACAGTGTTGCTCTTTAGTGGGTTTTCTACCCTGTTTGCCTTGTTTTGTTTTCTGGGATTTTTTTATTCTTAAGTTGTAAGGGCCGGACAGCCTATTTATATTGTCATTTCTTGTAAGAGTAGGTGTTGCTCACCACACTTGCAAAGCCGAAAGGAATAATGTAGCAATTTGTTATTAAAAGTTGTGTCAACTCTCAAATATATTATTACATGATAACCTCAAAAAAAAAAAAAAAAAAAAAATATATATATATATATATATTATTTCATGATACATATGCATAGCATATAAATATATACTTGATTTGCTCCAAGAATTGTGTTTGAATAGAGTATTTTCAATGGAGTGATAAATTTCATTATTTGAGTACCAAAAAGTGCTATCCGTAAAGTGCAATATTTACTGTTAAATTTTTAATATAATAAATTTGGTGTCAAATTTACTTCCAAGTATAACTAATGTCAAATTTAACATTTAATTATTATTGATTGGTGTGTTAACCTTTTCATCTAGACACTAAAAATATTTTAATTTTTAAATTATTTAAATTTTAAAAGTTTACTTTTAAGAGTTTTAAAGCTTAATAATCATGACCTAAAATAATTTAGAAATAGCATTATCGAATAAAGAAGGATAATGTTAATATCGTATTTTTGGCAACAAATGTAGCGGGGAAGGAGATAATCTAAGATTACTGACTTGCTAAAAGGACTACTGATATATATGCTATCAAGACTTGGCCCATATATTCTTGTAAACATATTGATTTAGGAAAATAATTTAGACAACATTATTGTTCCGTCTAGACTAGAATTTAGTAGCATAGGAATTTATTAATTTTTAAATTCGACCCATCCATGATTATTTAAATAATATTTCAATTACAATCCCTTGGTTCAAGAGAAACACTTTGATTTCGATTATGATAATATGAAATTTATTTATGTCAATTAAGGGAAAATTTGAGTTTGTTCGGAATTGGTGCATTTATTTTGTAGGTTACCTATGTATCCATTTGTGAAACAAAGTCAAACACCGTTCAAAGATTTAAGTTTTGGATTTAGATAATTACCCGGTACGTATGAATCTTATGAAGAAAAGGAAGGACGTTTTTGGAGTTTGATTTGGATATTTGAAATTTGCTTGCGACTGCACCTAATGCTTCTGTGATTAGATTACCTACGCATCCAGAAAAGAATTAATTAAGTCACTGTAATTAAAATTTTTTTTATTTGGGATATGATTTTGAATAATTTGAGGTACACAAACTCTTTGGATTCTTAGGGTAAGATTTCATCTTAATTAATTCTTGGTAGCTATAGATTTTGATGTGAATGATTGATCATTTTGAATCTTTTTTTTTTTTTTCTTTCTCGAGATGTATTTTTAAGGTAAATGACTTCATTTGAACTTTTGAGAATTTGGTTTATTTATTTATTTATTTTAACTTTTATAGAAGAGAATTTGGTAAATATTGACTTTGAGGTAAATGATCACAATTTTACTTGTGAGAATTTTCTTTCATTTGTTTTGAGCTCGGATCCCCACCTAATTCAAGTTGCTTATATGTCTTTTAAGGAGTCAGATCAACATAGTTCATGTTTTATTTTTATTTATAGAGGATTAGCTCAGGCTCTTCAATGGTGTAAGAAAAAACATATACATTCATGAAATAGAAGAGGGCGAATACCAATATAGACACTTTTTTGAAGCAAATGATTTCCAGCTACGTACACGACTTTAGCAAGGTGGGTGGGTGGTATTGGGCATCTTGTGGGGGAAGTGGGAGTTTATGCGAAACTTCTCTGTAGTGGGTTTCATGCATCAAATAATAGATAGTAGATCCCACAAACAGTGTAGAAAATATCAGTGATATTTAATATAATTTATTAATAGATAGTGGATCCCATAATGTAAAACTCACTAGTAGAATCCATTTCTTTATTAGTGTCACTGATTTTCTAAAGCATTTTTCTTTAATAATAGTACTAAAAAGGGGGATTTCTGAAGCAAAAAAAATCTTTGGAATATGATAATTGTATCCTCGACAAATTTTAGAATTGTACCTCTACTTAATAATCGAGAATCCTAATGACTTATGTAACTTTTCATCCAATCTCTAGTTGCCATTTCGTTCTTTTTCAGCCAAAAACTAGTTGTGTAATCAACTTATAACTTCTCCAATATTCATCCTTTTAGTAGCATTTTCTTTAATTTAATTGAGAGAAGATTTAAATTCTAGACCTCAACACTAGAAATGCATGTAGAGATAAAGATTTAGATCTCCACGGTCGGTCTGTAATCACTTATTATCCTAATTATGGGTTAATATAAAATATGCCCTCGAACTTTAGCACTTATCTAATTTTGCTACTTAGACTCTCACTTTTATATACTAAGCCATCCAAAACCTGTTAGAAAATTATAATAACAATAACCACACATATTTTTGAGGATAATATTTTGAAATACATGAAACAAAATGATTATTAAGATATATATATATATATATATATATATATTCTGAAATATACATTGATCCATGATGAGAGAATAATAATAAATTTAGATCTTTGTATTAGGTAATAAGATCAAGATTCTTCAACTCACTATTCTCATTATATAGTTGATGAGTAACTATTTGTGGTGTAATTGAAAGGTCGAGTGAGGTTATGAGTTGGAAACTTGAACTATTTAAAGGAAAAATAATACGTTAACTTTAGTATTCCCATTAAAGACTCCATCCATAACTTCTATTATTAATTCAACTTGAGTTATTAAATTATTTAAAAAACTTGAGAGAGGTTACAAATTCAATATAATAAAATGAATCTGCCATGAACTTTACACTTTGGAATTCAAGTGTAATGTGTTTGAGTTCTTATTGCATTTCAAACTCTCAAATTAGATGCATTTATAAATCAATTAGTTCACCTCCTAATGACTTCATTGTTACCTAATTAATTTCATGAGTTTAAAACTACTAGTTACTTTAATTTAGTAATGCTAAAGCCACATCAATTTATTAAATGTCTAACAAAACTAGGATTGTGTTACATAAATACCCCCTCCGTTACAATTCCATTAAATTTTGGATGGAAATGGTCATCTCAACAATATCTCACTTTCGTTCAGTTTTCCCTTAGCCATTAAAAGAAGGAAGGTAACACAAACAATATATATCATTCAAACACATATGGAATGATAAAAAGGAAACACGGGGGAGTGCATGCTTATCATATACATTACTGCTGAATCTATACATATATACGCACACGAATATTCGTATCTTTCATAGACGTCTTTCTTGACGTTAATTATAGAGACAATTGATTTGCCATCTTTGCCAGGTAGTTAGGCAATACATTGGTCAAGGTCACACAATAATATCATTGCTTAATCTTGTTACATTTTGTTCAGTTTTATTAGGTTAAATAAATAAATAAATAAATAAAACTAACGCCTCAATTTATTCTGTGGGAGTTTCCATATATGTATTAATAATAAATAAAAATATTTTTAAATTTTGTATTTGAGAGTTTCTATCCAAAGTTTTCATCTCCCAACCCTCTGACCTAACCTGATGGGATTAACAAAGAATTCCGTTTAATGGATAAATAAATAAATAAATAAATAAGAAGAAGAAGAATGGGCGGTTACTGTAGAATTCTTAAACGTGTGTGGCTGAGAAGTTCATAGAACAATTAATAAACACGCACCAAACTCACAAATTAATCACGTTTAACTAATTGTAAGGAATTAGTCAAGCACGTGACTCCCATCTACCCTTTTCCTTGTAACATATAAATAGAGCACTTTGTCACATCAATTTTCGTACCAAAACGTTCCACTACACAACTACCTTAACTAGCATCTATCTCTACAGAGAAAAACACAAGCACCAGATCACGGGGGCAAATTCTTCCATTTTATACCGGAGAAATGGTGACCGTTGAGGAAATCCGTAAGGCTCAACGGGCTGAGGGCCCTGCCACCGTCATGGCAATTGGAACGGCGAATCCGACAAACTGTGTCGATCAAAGCACTTATCCGGATTTCTACTTCCGTGTCACTAACAGTGAGCACAAGACCGAGCTCAAGGAGAAATTTAAGCGCATGTGTGAGTATCATTTATTTTGTTTTCACATATTAATATGATTTTCCAGGGTTTAAATCAGTGACAGAATTTGTTTCCAGCAAATTAAATTGGGTACCACAACAGAGTTTCTATTTTTTTTTTAATTGATAAAGTATTAAGTCGTTTTAAATACCAACCATATAGGTAGGATTTAGCTGCAATTTTTACTCGCTAAATGAAGAAACATATAACGATGACAATGTATTAAAAACTCATATATATATATATATATATATATATAACTAGATTAAAGATATATAAGATCACCATTTTCATTAGTTCAATTTATTGTTTTGTTGCCTATAAAGGACTGAATTAAATTGAAAATATCTTTTTTGATTGTGTGGTAAAGAAAATTGACTAAATACGGATACTTTTTGAGAAAAGAAACCATAGATCGCTTCGCTTCTCTTTATATTTCATATTAGAACAATTAATTCTGATCTTTCATTTGTTTGCATTAAATTTGCAGGTGAAAAATCCATGATAAAAAAGCGTTACATGTACTTGAATGAGGAAATTCTTAAGGAAAATCCCAACATCTGCGCTTACATGGCACCTTCATTGGATGCCAGGCAAGACATGGTGGTTGTTGAAGTACCAAAGCTGGGCAAAGAGGCTGCCACTAAGGCCATCAAGGAATGGGGACAACCAAAATCCAAGATTACCCATTTGGTCTTTTGCACCACTAGTGGTGTGGATATGCCTGGTGCCGACTACCAACTCACTAAGCTATTGGGCCTCCGCCCATCCGTCAAGCGCCTCATGATGTACCAACAAGGGTGCTTCGCCGGTGGCACGGTACTGCGCCTTGCCAAGGACCTCGCGGAGAACAACAAAGGGGCCCGTGTGCTTGTTGTGTGCTCAGAGATCACTGCTGTTACCTTCCGTGGTCCTAGTGACACCCATCTCGATAGCCTTGTGGGACAAGCCTTATTTGGTGATGGTGCAGCTGCTGTGATCGTAGGTGCAGATCCTATTCCCGACGTCGAAAAACCTATGTTTGAATTGGTTTCGGCCGCCCAAACAATCCTGCCCGACAGTGAGGGGGCAATCGATGGACATCTTCGTGAAGTCGGGCTGACATTTCACCTCCTCAAGGATGTTCCTGGGCTTATTTCAAAGAACATTGAGAAGTCCTTAACTGAGGCATTCAAACCTCTTGGCATCTCAGATTGGAACTCTATTTTCTGGATTGCACACCCGGGTGGGCCTGCCATTCTCGATCAAGTAGAGGCCAAGTGCGGGTTGAAGCCTGAAAAACTACGCGCCACAAGGCACGTGCTTAGCGAGTACGGTAACATGTCTAGCGCATGTGTGCTGTTCATTTTGGATGAGATGAGGAGGAAGTGCGCCGAGGATGGTGTCAAGACCACCGGAGAAGGACTCGAGTGGGGAGTTCTGTTTGGTTTTGGACCTGGACTCAGTGTTGAGACCGTGGTGCTCCACAGTGTTTCTGTTTAGAGTGTTCTCAAAATTTTTTTTTTGGGTGTGATTCTACGTTTCTTTTCTTGATAAATTTGGTGTTGCTCACCATAATGTTGTCTTTTCTTGATAAATTTGGTGTTGCTCACCATACTTGCAAAGCCAAACGGAATAACGTAGCAATTCTTTATTAAATACATTATATTTATATTAACTCACAAATATCTTAATTTTGTAACTATTTTGGTGTTGTGTTAACTATTGCAATTAATTTAGCTGTGGAAACGAATTAAGTATTCACATCAGTTGCTTATCTGTGTCAACAGGTTTTGATAATCCATCTATCAGGACCTAGCAGATAGTTCGTATATCACATAATACGCTTTATTTTCTCCATGAAATCGTGTTTCATCGTTTGCAGGGACTTCAGGAATACTACTGAGATTTCCATTTCGATGTGGAAACGTAGAGAGCAAGGAGTAATATAAGATTATTGTTAAAGGCAATATGAGTGTATATATATTTATATAGCAGCTTATATTTTTGGTTACATCCGAGTTTAGATCTGCTGACTAATTTTCCTATTTTATCCTTTTAATATGATTTTGACAATTTATCAATTTATTTAAGAATTTTTAATATTTAACATTCTTTACTTATCTAAATTCTTAAATTCAAATGATATGGTATGCCACTTTTGGGGGACAACTAATAACATATGAAATTTAGGATAACAGATTTCAATTCCGGTACATCAACGACTAATGATTTCTAACTTGTCGATGTGAATTTACGATGTTACGCGAGTTTTTGATAACTCATACACAAAATGGTGATCTGAACTGATTAGCGGTTTTTCTTGACAGCATCAAATTTAAGTATCTAACCTTTCGTTAGGTAGTTGGGTAGGTAACGCGTCGGTCAAGGTCAAACGACAATTTTGCAAATTTTCTTCATGACATTACCCTTATTTTGTTTAGTTTCTGATGAAGTTTACCTTTTATTAGGCCAAACAATTATTTTGCAAACTTTGCTCATGATATATATTGTTTAGTTTATGATGAAGTTATTATATTACTGAGTGGAAAGAAATTGAAGGGTGCATTTTTTGAATAAAAAAAGAAAATAATCATTTATTTATTGGAGAGAAATTTTAAAATAAAAGAGGATGTGAGAAATTTATGGCACATTATTTTTTAATGAATTTTTATGATGTATATACTTTTTAACAATAAAGATGAGCTTTTTGGTTGGTGTGAAAAGGGGTAGGAGTAGAAAGGGATGATAGGATTAGTGAAAGACTTTAAAGATTTATATACAATTGTTTGATAAAAGAGAAAAGATGATATAGATTATTAGATCGGATAAAAAATTTTAAATCCTTAAAAATACGGACCCAATTTTGATCTCTATAATTTAGATGGATTATAAAAGGGAATTCATACCAAATAAAATACTTGTAAAACTTGAGCCGCTAGAATTGAAAAATAAACAAATACTTGCAAAAAATATAAGTGCGATGAATCATTAGAAAAAATGGCCAAATTTATGACATTTATTTAAGGCTATTTATTTACATATTTCATCCATCATGCGTACGTCTTATTTACTTTAACACTCTAATTGTAAAATTACAAGCAAACAAAAGGCACAAAAGTTATTATATCTAAACCTAGAATTATGCATATGCAAGATCATACACAGAAAGATATATTTTTTAAGTAATAGCTTAAACTAAAAGTCAGGGTGCTTTGTTTTTTTAATAAGATTGTTTATCTTGACCATCAACTTGTGTGCTTTGCAAGTAGAAATATTGATATATTATATATTAGAATGAACTAAAAGTGTAACTGCTGTAATTAATAATTTTGTTTGAATAAATAATTCACTTTGATAATCATTTATGTGATGATTTTAATCCTTAGTGGATACATGACACCATGTTTATTAGTCATGTCAAAAGTATGAAACTCCGAAGTGCATGCTCATTAAAGTATTAATGATATATCCACTTTCATGCGTTATTATAGGGACTTCGAGAAACAAAAACAGATCTCAGTTATTTTATTATTGGTGTCATGAAATTGTTTTAGGTATAAGGATTAACAAGTTTTTTCTAAGATGCAATTACAAAACTTTAAGAATAAAATAATTGAGATGGTGAAATAAAACTTCTCCTTAAGTTGATTCAAGATAAATTATGCCGATGTAACATTTAATGATATGTCCTAGATAATTTAATATATGATCTGAACTCTGAGCTTTTAGTGGAGTAGCATCGAGGTTTAATATTGATAAATTAGTTTCAAGTAGTTAATTTTGTATTATTTTTTTAGCTTGTATTATGTATGTTCATCAGGTCCACTGATCTAAATAGAGAGAACCCTTCTTGTTCAACAAGCAAGGTATACCAATGGTGAAACCTCTGACACCAAAAAGACAGCAATTTCTACAAATTATTTTACTTTGTATTCATCATTAGAGAATCAATAGTGGTGAGGCTAAATTTGGATGAAGTATTTTCACCATCAACAATATATCAATGGATACGGCTAAGTAATAAAAAGTGAACTGAATTAGCTTCGCTGCAAAGTGTAATATTCATGGACTTTTCCAAATATATATGCACGTATTATAAATTTGGATCGTTACGGTTATCATTTTATCAATGAATAACGCTATGTGTTCCTTTCTTAAAAAAAGAAAAAAAAAAGAAAAAAAAAAAGAAACAATGTTATATATTATTTAGGGTTTTTAGTATTTTCAACAAATGAAAGACGGGAATGCTTAAAACCGAATTATTAATGGAATTACCCTAACTTATTTTCATCAATTAGATTATTTAATTGTAATATTTAGCTTTTTTTCTTTCTTTTTTCAAAACTATTAGTTCATTTACAAAAATTTCTTTGAACTAAATTAAAAAAATATTTTTTTTTCCATAGAGAGACTAGCAACTTGATTTGAAAAAAAAAAAAAGTGTGAAAAAAAGATCAAAGCTCAATAGTAGTGACGATGATGTCGATGACTAAAAGCCAAGAGAAGTGATCACAATTTTGAAAAATCACTAAATAATTAATGGTCACTTTTTTTCTTTCTCTTTTTTTTTTTTTGGGATTAAATATCAAGCCACATTACGTGCATCTATCAAAACTACTCAAAAAATGGGATTTTTAAACCAACAAAAATCTTTGGTAGATAAAAATATACAGTTCCATATTATGGCATTCAGGGCATCTCATTTTCTCAAAAAAAAAAAAAAAAAAAAAATCAAATATCTTTGCTCTCAATTCAATTTTATTTTCTTGCAATTATAATGTCCCAAATCTTTACAAAATTACTCTTATTATACTTCTACTTAATGAATTAGAAAGGTGAATTTTGCGGAGCCTAAATTAATTTAGAAAAAGGTATAACCATTGGATATCCTCAATCTAATTTTATATTTTTCTGCATTAAATTTTTGATTGCAAAGAAGGTTTAGGATCAGATTTTCCATTAAAAATTCGTACAAAAAATTCAAGTTGCGTTCATGATCAAATAATTTTTAAAATAAATAAACAAAACTCACCAATCTTGACCATTCAAATTTCGTATAAAAATGAAAAAGAGTCAAGAAAGACACCCGGGCAAGTTGACTCACAATTCCTCTCAATGTTTGGTGAGTAAGCGCCACTATAAACATACAAATATAGATGTATATATATACATATATATATATACGCACAAATGTATATATATATATATACACATAAACCTTATGGAGGGCTTAACTCAAAAGAAGAATACATGCACCAAACTAGTTCAAACTTGAGAGGGTTAAGCTATTTGCTTGGAATTTGTCAAAGCACGTGACTCCCATCTACCCTTTTCGCGATGCTATAAATATATCACATTTCCACATCGAGTTTCGTACCAATTCATTTTACTCCAAACTAAAGCTTATTCTAGCTAACAGCAGCTCCATATCTGCAGCCAACCACCAACACCGGATCGCCGCGGAAGAATTCTTTGATTCTATAATAGAAAAATGGTGACCATTGAGGAAATCCGTAAGGCTCAACGGGCTGAGGGTCCTGCCACAATCATGGCAATTGGGACTGCAAATCCATCTAACTGTGTCGACCAAAGTACTTATCCGGATTTCTACTTCCGTGTCACTAACAGTGAGCATAAGACCGAACTCAAGGAGAAATTTAAACGAATGTGTGAGTATATCATTTGGCTTTTTTTTTTTTTTTACAATTCATTATGATTTTTTCATGGTTCAAATTTGTATCATGTGAATTTGTTAGCAAATAGTGTATTGATTAGAAAAATTCACTTTCTGATTTTTCTTTGTTTAAATTAACAGGTGAAAAATCCATGATCAAAAAGCGTTACATGTATTTAAATGAAGAAATCCTCAAGGAAAATCCCAACATTTGTGCTTACATGGCACCTTCATTGGACGCGAGACAAGACATGGTAGTGGTAGAAGTACCCAGGTTGGGCAAAGAGGCTGCCACTAAGGCCATCAAGGAATGGGGCCAGCCGAAGTCCAAGATTACCCACTTGGTGTTTTGCACCACCAGTGGTGTGGATATGCCCGGAGCTGATTACCAACTCACTAAGCTATTGGGCCTCCGCCCATCCGTCAAGCGCCTCATGATGTACCAACAAGGGTGCTTCGCCGGTGGCACGGTACTGCGCCTTGCCAAGGACCTCGCGGAGAACAACAAAGGGGCCCGTGTGCTTGTTGTGTGCTCAGAGATCACTGCTGTCACCTTCCGTGGTCCGAGTGACACCCATCTTGACAGCCTTGTGGGACAAGCCTTATTTGGTGATGGTGCAGCTGCTGTGATCGTAGGTGCAGATCCTATTCCCGACGTCGAAAAACCCATGTTTGAATTGGTTTCAGCTGCCCAAACAATCCTGCCCGACAGTGAGGGGGCAATCGATGGACATCTTCGTGAAGTCGGGCTTACATTTCACCTCCTCAAGGATGTTCCTGGGCTTATTTCAAAGAACATTGAGAAGTCCTTAACTGAGGCATTCAAACCTCTTGGCATCTCAGATTGGAACTCTATTTTCTGGATTGCACACCCGGGTGGGCCTGCCATTCTCGATCAAGTAGAGGCCAAGTGCGGGTTGAAGCCTGAAAAACTACGCGCCACAAGGCACGTGCTTAGCGAGTACGGTAACATGTCTAGCGCATGTGTGCTGTTCATTTTGGATGAGATGAGGAGGAAGTGCGCCGAGGATGGTGTCAAGACCACCGGAGAAGGACTCGAGTGGGGAGTTCTGTTTGGTTTTGGACCTGGACTCAGTGTTGAGACCGTGGTGCTCCACAGTGTTGCTATTTAGAGTGTTCTCAAATTTTTTTTTTTTTTTGGTGTGTCGTTTCTTGATAAATTTGGTGGTGCTCACCATACTTGCAAAGCCAAACGGAATAACGCAGCAATTCATTATTAAATACACTATATTTATGTTAAGTCACAAATATCTTAAGCTTGTAACTATTTCGTGTTGTGTTACCTATTGCAATTAATTTAGCTATGCAAATGAATCAAGTATACATATCAGTTTCCTGTGTTAACAGGTTTTGATAATCCATCTATCAGGACCTAGCAGATAGTTCATATATCACTTATTACGCTTTATTTTCTCCATGAAATCGTGTTTCATCGTTTGCAGGCACTTTAGGAATTCTACTGAGATTTTCATTTCGTTGTGGAAACGTAGAGAACAAGGAGTAATATAGGATTATTGTTGTTAAAGGCAATGTGAGTGTGTGTGTGTATATATATATATATTTATATAGCTGCTTATATTTTTGGTATATCAGAATTTAGATCTACTATCTTATTTTCATGTCTCGAAAGTTGTCTCTTTAATATGATTTTGGTAGCTCATCAATTTATTCAAGAATCTTTAATATTTAACATTTTTTATGTGATCAAATTCTTAAATTTAAATGATATGACATGACATTATTGAGGGACAACTAATAAGACAGAAAATTCAGGATAGCACGTCAACCACTAATGATTTCTATCTCGCCGTTTTTCTTGACAGCATCAAATGTAAGTTTCTAACCTGTAGTTAAGTAGTTAGGTAGGGAACGCGTTGGTCAAGGTCAAACGGCAATTTTTGCAAATTTTCTTCATTACATTACCCTTATTTTGTTTAGTTTCTGGTGAAGTTTACCTTTTATTAGGTCAAACAATTATTTTGCAAATTTTGCTCATGATATATATTGTTTAGTTTACGATGAAGTTATTATGTTACTGAGTGGAAAGAAATTGAAGGATGGATTTTTTGAATTAAAAAAGAAAATAATCATTTATTTATTGGAGAGAGAATTTAAAATAAAAGAGGATGTGAGAAATTTATGGCACATTATTTTTTTAATGCATTTTTATGTATATACTTGCTAACAATAAAGATCAGCTTTTTGGTAAGTGTGAAAAGGGGCAAGAGTAGAAAGGGGATGATAGGATTAGTGAAAGACTATTAATTAAGATTTATATACAATTGTTTAATAAAAGAGAAAATATATATGATATAGATTATTGGATCGGATAAAAGATTTGAAATCCTTAAAAATACGAACCCAATTTTGATCTCTATAATTTACATGGATTATAAAAGGGAATACAAACCAAACACAATACTTGTAAAACTTGAGCTGTTGGAATCAAAAAATGAAACAATACTTGCAAAAAATATAAGTGCCATGAATCATTAGAAAAAATGCCCAAAGACAACTACATTTGATGTCCTTATGACATTTTGTTTACGGTTATTTATTTACATATTTCATCCATCATGCGTCTTATTTACTGTAACACTCTAATTGTAAAATTACAAGCAAACTAACGGCACAAAGATTATTATATCTAAACCTAGAATTATGCATATGCAAGATCATACACAGAAAGATATAATTTTTATGTAATAGCCTAAACTAAAAGTCAGGGTGCTTTAGTTTTTAATAAGATTGTAATGGATGTTTACTTCCAATTAAAAAGATAGTTTATCTTGACCATCAGGGTATGCTCTGCAAGTAGAAATATTGATATATCTATCTATGTAGATATATATTAGACTAGACTAAAAGTGTAACTGATATAATTAATAATTTTGTTTGAATAAATAATTCACTTTGATAATCATTCATATGATGATTTTAATCCTTAGTGGATACATGACATCATGTTCATTAGTCATGTCAAAAGTTTGAAACTCTGAAGTGCGTGCTCATTAAAGTGTTAATGATATATCCACTTTAAGGCGTTATTATAGGGACTTCAAGAAACGAAAACAAATCTAAGTTATTTTGTTATTTGTGCCATGAAATTGTTTTAGGTATAAGGATTAAAAAGTTTTTTTTGATATGCAATTACAAAACTTGAAGAATAAAACGATTGAGAAGGTGAAATAAAACTTGTCCTTGAGTTGATTCTATTATGTCGATGTAACATTTAAGGATATGTCCAGGATAATTTAATATATGATCAATAGTTCAGCTCTGAGCTTTTAGTGGAGTAGCATCAAGGTTTGATATTGATAAATTAGTTTCAGGTAGTTAATTTTGTATTATTTTTTTAGATTGTATTATATATGTTCATAAGGTCCCACTGATCTAAATAGAGAGAACCCTTTATGTTCAATAAACAAGGTATACCGATAGTGAAACCTCTGACACCAAAAAAGACAGCAATTTCTACAAATTATTTTACTTTGTATTGATCATCATAAGAGAATCAACCGTGGTGAGGCTATATTTGAATGAAGTATTTTCACCATCAACAATATCAATGGATGCGGCTAAGTAATAAAAAGTGAACTGAACTAGCTTCGCTGCAAAGTGTAATATTCAAAGACTTAGCGTTACATGTATTTGAACGAGGAGATCCTTAAGGAAAACCCTAACATTTGTGCTTATATGGCACCTTCATTGGATGCCAGACAAGATATGGTGGTTGTTGAAGTACCGAAGCTGGGCAAAGAGGCTACCACTAAGGCCATCAAGGAATGGGGACAACCAAAATCCAAGATTACCCATTTGGTATTTTGCACCACTAATGGTGTGGATATTCCTGGTGCTGACTACCAACTCACTAAGCCATTGGGCCTCCGCCCATCCGTCAAGCGCCTCATGATGTATCAACAAGGTGCTTCGCCAAAACCGTCGTGGTAGGGGGTAGATACCTACCACGACGGTTTTATCCAAAAACTGTTGTGGTAAGGAGAAAAATTAAAAAAAAAATTAATTAAAATTTTTTTAAAAAAATTTTAGTTGAGATACCACGATGGTTTTTTTTAACCGTCGTGGTATCTTTAGCTTCCACGACGGTTTTTAATTTTTTTTAAATTAAAAAAAATTTTCAAAATTTTAGATGAAATACCACCACGGTTTTTTTTTAACCGTCGTGGTATCTCTAGCTTCCATGACGGTTATTAAAAACCGTCGTGGAAGCATAGAGCTTCCACGACGGTTATTCCAAACCATCATGGAAGTATCATGCTTTCACGACGGTTTTTATAAACAGTCATGGAAGAACCCTGTTTCCACGACGGTTTTTGGAAACTCTGTTCCGCTCCTTGTTTTTGCGTATTTTCTATGACAGTTTTTTTAAAAATGGTCGTGGAAGCACCGTTGTGAAATCCACATTTTGTAGTAGTGATTATTTTACTTTGTATTCATCATAAGAGAATCAACCTTGGTGAGGCTAAATTTGAGTGAAGTATTTTCACCATCAACAATATCAATGGTTGCGGCTAAGTAATAAAAAGCGAACTGAATTACCTTCGCTGCAAAGTGTAATATTCACATAGTTTTCTAAATATATATGCACATATTATTAATTTGGATAGTTACAGTTATAATTTTATCAATGAATAATGCTATGTGTTCCTTTCTTAAAAAAACAAAAAAAGAAGAAGAAGAAAAAAAAGAAACAATGTTATATATTATTAGGGGTTTTTAGTATTTTCAACAAATGAAAGACGGGAATGCTTAAAACCGAATTATTAATGGAATTACCCAAACTTATTTTCATCAATTAGATTATTTAATACTAATATTTAAC
The DNA here is from genome assembly GCA_025413025.1 of Ficus hispida. NCBI lineage: Eukaryota > Viridiplantae > Streptophyta > Magnoliopsida > Rosales > Moraceae > Ficus > Ficus hispida. The sequence goes on along the minus strand of CM046368.1, from coordinate 10,875,871 downwards.
CTTTTTTTTTTAACAAAAACTATTAGTTCATTTACAAAAATTTCTTCGAGCTAAATTCAAAAAAACTTTTTCCATAGAGAGACCAGCAACTTGATTTGAAAAAAAAAAAAAAAAGTGTGAAAAAAGATCAAAGCTCAAAACTAGTGACGATGATGTCGATGACGAAGAGCCAAGAGTAGTGATAACAATTTTGAAACATCACTAAATAATTAGTGGTCACTTTTTTTTTTTTTTTTGGGGGGGGGGGGGGGGGGGGGGTTTAAATATCAAGCCACATCACGTGCATCTATCTAAACTACTCAAAAATTGGGATTTCTAAAACAATAAAAATCTTTGGTACATAAAAATATATAGTTCCATACTATGGCGTTCAGGGCATCTCATTTTCTCAAATTTTTTTTTTCAAATATCTTTCCTCTCGTTTCAATTTTATTTTCTTGTTATTATAATATCCCAAATCTTCACAAAATTACTCTTATTATATTTCTGCTTAACGAATTAGCAAGGTGAACTTTGCAGATCCAAAAAGAAATAATTTTAAAAGAAATAAACAAAACTCGCCAATCTTGACCATTCAAATTTCATATAAAAATGAAAAAGAGTCAAGAAAGACCACTACCCGGGCAAGTTGACTCACAATTCCTCTCTTTGTTTGGTAAGTAAGCGCCACTATATACATACAAAAATCTACATACATATGTGCATACATATAATAATCATAAACCTTATGGAGTGCATAATTCAAAAGAAGAATACATGCACCAAACTAGTTCAAACTTGAGAGGGTTAAGTATTTGCATGGAATTTGTCAAAGCACGTGACTCCCATCTACCCTTTTTGCTATGCTATAAATATATCACATTTCCACATCAAGTTTCGTACCAATTCATTTTACTACAAACTAAAGCTAATTCTAGCTAACAGCAGCTCCATATCTGCAGCCAAACACCAACACCGGATTGCCGCGGAAGAATTCATTGATTTTGTACTAGAAAAATGGTGACTGTCGAGGAAATCCGCAAGGCTCAACGGGCTGAGGGTCCTGCCACAATTATGGCAATCGGGACGGCAAATCCATCTAACTGTGTCGATCAAAGTACCTATCCGGATTTCTATTTTCGTGTCACTAACAGTGAGCATAAGGCCGAACTCAAGGAGAAATTCAAGCGAATGTGTGAGTATCATTTGGCCTTTATTTTTTTTTTTCTCACATTTCATTATGGTTTTTTCATGGTTCAAATTATATCATGTGAATTTGTTGGCATAGATTCCAAAAAATTGGACACTACAGAAGTGACAGATGACTTCAAATAGTGTATTGATTAGAAAAATTCAGTTTCTGATTTTTTTTTTTTCAAATTGACAGGTGAAAAATCCATGATCAAAAAGCGTTACATGTATTTGAATGAAGAGATCCTCAAGGAAAATCCCAACATTTGTGCTTACATGGCACCTTCATTGGACGCAAGACAAGACATGGTAGTGGTAGAAGTACCGAGGTTGGGCAAAGAGGCTGCCACTAAGGCCATCAAGGAATGGGGCCAGCCGAAGTCCAAGATTACCCACTTGGTGTTTTGCACCACCAGTGGTGTGGATATGCCCGGAGCTGACTACCAACTTACTAAGCTATTGGGCCTCCGCCCATCCGTCAAGCGCCTCATGATGTACCAACAAGGGTGCTTCGCCGGTGGCACGGTACTTCGCCTTGCCAAGGACCTCGCGGAGAACAACAAAGGGGCCCGCGTGCTTGTTGTGTGCTCAGAGATCACTGCTGTTACCTTCCGTGGTCCGAGTGACACCCATCTTGACAGCCTTGTGGGACAAGCCTTATTTGGTGATGGTGCAGCTGCTATGATCATTGGGGCTGATCCTATTCCTGAAATTGAGAAGCCCATTTTTGAATTGGTTTCAGCAGCTCAAACAATCCTACCCGATAGTGAGGGTGCCATCGATGGGCACCTCCGTGAAGTTGGTCTTACATTTCACCTTCTCAAGGATGTTCCTGGACTCATTTCGAAGAACATTGAGAAGTCTCTTGGAGAAGCATTCAAACCTTTGGGCATCTCAGATTGGAACTCTATTTTCTGGATTGCACACCCAGGTGGCCCTGCCATTCTTGACCAAGTCGAGGCCAAGTGTGGGTTGAAGCCCGAAAAACTGCGCGCCACAAGGCACGTACTTAGTGAGTATGGCAACATGTCTAGTGCATGTGTGTTGTTCATTTTGGACGAGATGAGGAGGAAGTGTGCCGAGGATTGTCTCAAGACCACGGGAGAAGGACTTGAATGGGGAGTTCTCTTTGGATTTGGGCCCGGGCTTAGCGTTGAGACCGTGGTGCTTCACAGCGTTGCTATTTAATTGGTTTTCATCAACTTTTTTTGTTTTTGTGGTTTTTTTTTTTTTTGTTATTTTGTTCATTAATGGGATATTTTTTTTCTTTTTTCCCTCTAAAGCTGTGATGGAGAACTTTTTGACGTGGTCTTTACTTGTAAAGCTTGGTGTTGCATTTCTCTCGCTTGCAAAGCCCAAAGAAATTATATAGAAGTTGTTTATTGCTTATATTCTATGTTAACTCACAAATGTAAAATGGTTTTCTGAAATATAAGGGAATATTAGCACAGTCGAAATAGATCAAACTCCCATTTAGTTTACTGTTAAAAAGGATGGAAAAAAACAAAAAAACAAAAAAACAGAATCCAGTTATAAAGGCAAACGGAATGTGAAAACATGAATAACGAAAAAAAAAAAAAAAACACACACACACACACACACACACGCACCCTGAAGTTAAAAAGAAAAAACAACCGAAGTTTATAACCATTGAGTGTGTAACCAAATTTGTACATATATGCACAATTTCTATCTCTTATCTTTTATCTTGAAGTTGGCTGACCTTAAATGGTCAACATACATTTTTTTGTTAATTTGCTGATTCATCGGAGTTAATTTTTTTTATTTGTGAGCATAGACGGAGTCACTCTTGAGTGCATGGAACTTCCATCCTCAGTTAATTTTTTTTATCAATTTTATTTTTAAAAACTTCACATTTTTAACATTTTATTATCACTAGAAATTAATTATAGACATATATAAGCTCCTTAAATAATTTATTCTTTAGTGTAAATTTCCACTGAAATAATGGACTAAACTCTATTACTGTTTGTACTTCTATGTTCTCATGAAATGAATGAGGAGCTAGCTCAATGGGTAGTGATAATAGATGTTCGGATAAGAGCTCTCGCAACCGAAATCTATAAGAGCTTTCATTTCTTTTTTAATAAGTGTTAACATAGGTCACATTCCATAATATTATATGTATAATATGAAAAAACACGTACTGTGATGAACTCAGCCGTCCTTATTTGTCATTTCTTTGGACCTTTATTTTTTGTTATTTAAATCGGCGGACGTTTTTCTTGACGCAAAACAAGTTAACATTATTCTAACCTTTTTACGTAGTAGTTAGCTAGGCAACGCATCGTGCAAAGGACAAACGACAAATTTCCACTTTATATATATTATTATTTTGTTTAGTTTATGACAAAGTCTTCATATTGTTAAATGGAAAGAAGTTGAAAATTGAATTTTGAAAGGAGAAAAAGAGAGAGAGAGAGTTTATCTTTTTGTTTTAATAGGAGAAGATATCTAGGTAGTTTTTTAACAAAGATAATTTAAAATAAAAGAAGATGATATAAATTTATAGCGCCCATTTGTTTTTAATGGAATTTTTACGCGGTGTTATGGAAGAATTCACAACTTTAATATCGGAGTATTTTTCACTCTACTAAATAATGAAGATTTTATTTTCTTCTTTAAAATCCATCTTTCAACTTCCTTTCACTGTATCAAACATAGTATTATTGTTGTTTTCTTTGTACTTAAGTATTTTGTGTAAGTTCTATTATTGATTATGATGAGGATATATTCTTTTGAAAATTGTTACTTTTAATTTTAGTATGTGACTTTTTATTTACAAAAATTTTAGTTGTATCACAACTTAATCAATTAGAAAAGTTTAAATTTTGCACCTCTTGAATTTTTAAAAGTAAAACCAATTGGTCTCCGATATATTTTCATAGCTAGGCATATATTATCTTTAACTTTTCGTTGCATTGACAATTTAATCATTTTCTTTTCTAAATAATGATAGCAAATATCAACAGGTGCATTAATTTAGACATCCTGATTATATCGACACTTCTTTAGCTTTCTCATCCTTTATCTGTTGCATTGACGATCTAATCATTAACTTCAATGAAAGTTCCAAGTAACTCACAATCATGATCACAACCAAATTTTAAAAGAAATGAATAAAATCCCCAATCTTGACCATTCAAATCTCACACACACACACATATAAAGAGTCAAGAAAGATCACATCTTCACAATAGTTGACTCATAATATAAAATAAGCACCAAAATAGAATAAAAGTACTTAAAAATTAGACCTTATGAAGTGATATATTCAAAAGAAGTACAACACACGCGAAACTCACCAAACTCACCCGGCGCCAATATAATCCAAACATGTTCAAACTTGATGGGAGGATTCAACTATTTGCAAGGAATATAGTCAAAGCACGTGACTCCCATCTACCCATTTCGCAATGCTATAAATATGTCACTTTGTCACATCAATTTTCGTACCACTTCAACTTATCACAAACTAAGCTTTTTACAAGCTAACAGCAGCTCCATTTCTGCAGCCAAATACCAACACCGGATCACCGCGGCAGAATACTTTGATTTTATACTAGAAAAATGGTGAACGTCGAGGAAATTCGCAAGGCTCAACGGGCTGAGGGTCCTGCTACTATCATGGCGATCGGAACAGCAAATCCTTCCAACTGTGTTGACCAAAGCACTTATCCAGATTTCTACTTCCGCGTCACGAATAGTGAGCATAAGACCGAACTAAAGGAGAAATTCAAGCGCATGTGTAAGTATCCTTTTATTATTGGTAGTTCAAATCTGTATATATATATGTATATTTTTTTATATATATGTATATTTTTTGTATATATTCAAGCAAATTTGATATAACAAAGTTTTTTTTCTAGGTTCTGTTGAATATGTTTGGCAATGAATTACCATACTATAACGACAATATTTGTTCAAAACTGACGTCCATTTAAGATATATACGAGACCACAATTTTTATTTATTTGCATATTAGCAAATCCATGAAGTGAAAAATATCTTTGTTCGTGTGATAAAGAAAATGACATTTTAATTAGGAGATCTCTTTCAATTAAGAAATAACAAATCAATGATCAACATATTTTACTCACTTCAAAAAAATCAATTTCTCATTTTTTTTTGTTATTGTTAATTTGCAGGCGAAAAATCCATGATAAAAACGCGTTACATGTATTTGAATGAGGAAATTCTTAAGGAAAATCCCAACATCTGCGCTTACATGGCACCTTCATTGGATGCCAGGCAAGACATGGTGGTGGTAGAAGTACCGAGGTTGGGCAAAGAGGCTGCCACTAAGGCCATCAAGGAATGGGGACAACCAAAATCCAAGATTACCCATTTGGTCTTTTGCACCACTAGTGGTGTGGATATGCCTGGTGCCGACTACCAACTCACTAAGCTATTGGGCCTCCGCCCATCCGTCAAGCGCCTCATGATGTACCAACAAGGGTGCTTCGCCGGTGGCACGGTACTGCGCCTTGCCAAGGACCTCGCGGAGAACAACAAAGGGGCCCGTGTGCTTGTTGTGTGCTCAGAGATCACTGCTGTCACCTTCCGTGGTCCGAGTGACACCCATCTTGACAGCCTTGTGGGACAAGCCTTATTTGGTGATGGTGCAGCTGCTGTGATCGTAGGTGCAGATCCTATTCCCGATGTCGAAAAACCTATGTTTGAATTGGTTTCGGCCGCCCAAACAATCCTGCCCGACAGTGAGGGGGCAATCGATGGACATCTTCGTGAAGTCGGGCTTACATTTCACCTCCTCAAGGATGTTCCTGGGCTTATTTCAAAGAACATTGAGAAGTCCTTAACTGAGGCATTCAAACCTCTTGGCATCTCAGATTGGAACTCTATTTTCTGGATTGCACACCCGGGTGGGCCTGCCATTCTCGATCAAGTAGAGGCCAAGTGCGGGTTGAAGCCTGAAAAACTACGCGCCACAAGGCACGTGCTTAGCGAGTACGGTAACATGTCTAGCGCATGTGTGCTGTTCATTTTGGATGAGATGAGGAGGAAGTGCGCCGAGGATGGTGTCAAGACCACCGGAGAAGGACTCGAGTGGGGAGTTCTGTTTGGTTTTGGACCTGGACTCAGTGTTGAGACCGTGGTGCTCCACAGTGTTGCTATTTAGAGTGTTCTCAAAATTTTTTTTTTTTTTGGTGTGTCGTTTCTTGATAAATTTGGTGGTGCTCACCATACTTGCAAAGCCAAACGGAATAACGCAGCAATTCTTTATTAAATACACTATATTTATGTTTAAGTCACAAATATCTTAAGCTTGTAACTATTTCGTGTTGTGTTACCTATTGCAATTAATTTAGCTATGCAAATGAATCAAGTATACATATCAGTTTCCTGTGTTAACAGGTTTTGATAATCCATCTATCAGGACCTAGCAGATAGTTCATATATCACTTATTACGCTTTATTTTCTCCATGAAATCGTGTTTCGTCTTTGCAGGCACTTTAGGAATACTACTGAGATTTCCATTTCGATGTGGAAACGTAGAGAACAAGGAGTAATTTAGGATTATTGTTGTTAAAGGCAATGTGACTGTATATATATTTATACAGCAGCTTACATTTTTTGGTATATCAGTGCCCAGATCTGCTGTCTAACTTTTCTATTTTAAAAACTGTCCCTTTAATAAGATTTTGACAACTAATCAATTTATTTAAGAATTTTTAATATTTAACATTCTTTATGTGTCTAAATTCTTAAATTTGATATGGCATGACACTCTTAGGAGACAACTAATAAGACATGAATTCGGGATAACAGATTTCAATTCTGATACATCATTAGTAATTTCTAACTCGTCGATGTTAATTTATGGCGTTACGCGAGTTTTTGATAACTTATACACAAAACAGTCTGAACTGATCAGCCGTTTTTCTTGACAGCATGAAATTTAAGTTTCTAACCTTTAGTTAAGTAGTTAGGTAGGTAACGAGTCGGTCAAGGTCAAACGACAATTTTGCAAATTTTCTTCAAGACATTACCCTTATTTTGTTTAGTTTCTGATGAAGTTTACCTTTTATTAGGTCAAACAATTATTTTGCAAATTTTGCTCATGATATATATTGTTTAGTTTACGATGAAGTTATTATATTACTGAGGGGAAAGAAATTGAAGGATGCATTTTTTGAATTAAAAAAAAAGGGAAAATAATCATTTCTTCATTGGAGAGAAAATTTAAAATAAAAGAGGATGTGAGAAATTTATGGCACATTATTTTTAATGCATTTTTATGATGTATATACTTTCTAACAATAAAGATGAGCTTTTTGGAAGGTGTGAAAAGGGGTAGGAGTAGAAAGGGATGATAGGATTAGTGAAAGACTTTAAAGATTTATATATGTAGCGCCCCGACTGATGTAGGGCCGTTACTATACTTACATCTTGGTTTTAATAATTTAAACTTACTTGAAAATTTGAGAATAATTTAAGAAGAAAAAAACATATATAAATAGACTAGTCTATGTAAGTAAGCTCTCCATGCATACACATTACTTGTTTATCAAAATAAGAAATCATACATAATCTTTCTATTTAACTCGAGTCTTTAAATATCATATATATAGTATGACACAATTTATTCTAGTATATATATATATATATATATTATTGGAAAAGAGATTGCGGAAAAACTTGCGTAGTGGTATTCCATACCGCCCTTCATTTGCCGCATCGTTCACATGGCCCATCAATTAAGCTGCAGGCTTTTTACCTACAGTATGAAATATACTGATGAGCTTACACTCAATAAGTACAGACTTAATCTCACAAAAAAAAAAAAAAACATGTCAAGCATCATGTAACTTATGCATGAACCGTTCATGATCAATTATGAATCTCTTTTATCCGTTATGGTCTTATTATGAACTTATTATCTTACTTTACATGCGAGCCCCTTGTGTACGTACCAAATGCACACAATCCACATAAAGTTAGGGTTTGCAAGGTCCTTAACAGTTCTGGGAATCATGTAGGCCTTCACGATTTGACGTAAGGTCTTAGTATCTTGAAACATGTATAATCCTCCACGATCTGGCGGGAGGTTGGTACGACACTTTACTTGTCTTGGTTTAATCTTAGTCTTGTTACTTTTTGAAGACTAAGATTCTTTACTTGTGATCTTATTTGTCATAATGCATATGATACATAAATATAGTATGACATAAAGATCACTAACATATAATGACTTGTGGTATATTAATAAAGCATGGCAAGTATATAAACATGGCATCATCACAAAACATGGCATGCACATAATCATGGCATATCATGGTATACATGTAAACAAATCATGCTAGAAAATAGTTTACTATTTTTTATACTGTAGGTGAGATTTGTACTTACTGGTTGTTCTATGTGCTGGGTTTGTTGTTCCAACGAGTCCCAACAACAGAGTATCCTTCTGTTACCAGGTAGGGTGTAAGATAAGGATCAACCTATCTTACTGTAAATCATAACATTCAATGTTGACATCTTAACCAACATTCACCAGTAACCCTAGTTACATGTCCCTCACACACCACAATGTTATCTTATTTGGTTACCAAATGTAACCCTAGGGTATAAGACCTAATCCATATTTAGGTCATCATTCTGTTACTATGTTTTCAAGATAGCTTTGGCCCATTTATATATTTTTTTCTCTTTTCTTAACAAACCTAGTATTTGTTGTCCAAATTTTTTCCTTGTATAAAAATCCATTGTAAACTTTTAATCTTAATTTTTTTCTAAACTATAATTAATTTAATTTTTAAGTAAGGGTAATAAAACTGTCAAGTTTTGAAAACTATCCTTGAAAACAGTTTCATAATGCCATTTATCAGAGCATGTGCAAAAATTACCTATTCTTGCACTGCTTTTGAAAATCCTGTGCAGGAATTTCCTATTTCCTGCACAGTTTTTGAAATCCATTTTTATCTTAAAATCTGTTTTGAATTTGAAAATATCTTCTTCAAGAAAGTTTTAGATCTTGAAATTCTTTGGGCAAAACTCAATTCTACTTTTATCATACTCATTTTCCTTGTTGAACCTGCCTGGCCGTGCATTGGGTTTGGGCATGACCAGGCTCGGATTTTATTAAAAACAGAGGCCTTTAGGGTTTTATTTTTAAAAATTTCCCATGGTGCCCTATAGAATTTTTGATTATCTACAACTTTGTAGTTTTGACTTTTTTCAAATTCGGCCTCTAAAGGCCTCAAAATTCCATTTTCAGAAAACTATCTAGTTTCGCCCGAAAACTGGCAGTTTCGCATTTGGTTGAAGAATTTTACATAAAATTACACACACTCTACCTCAAATGGTCACAACTGTAAGCCTAAAACAAGCATGCAGCATTTAACGTATGGTTTCCCATCATTATTCATTGATTTCTTATCCTTACAAACCTAAATGGTATCTCATACCAATTTAGGGTTTTGGGGTTAATTCTAACCCTCCATTCATCATACATCAACATCATCCTTCTCATTTATACCATACATCATTCTTGAGTATGTGGGGACATATTACGAGCGTCTAATAGGCAATCACACATACTACATGATACCTTAACAAATAAAATCATAACAATAAATCAAAACCAAATCATAACCATAAATCAAAACCACAAACCCTAATCAAGCACAAATCTAAGCAAATTTAAGCTAATAGAATGAGCTTATGCTCTTACAAACCCATGCTTGAAATACACTTAAATCCTTTATCAAAACTTAATTGAAAACTTAAGGGGTTAAGAGGATTACCTCTAGGTCTTGGAATGTGGATTTAAACCTTGGATTGACAAATTGTATTTCCTTTCTTCTCCCACTCACAACCGGCCACTATCTTCCTTCTTCTTCTTTTTTTTTTTTTTTTTTTGCCTCCTTAGGGTTCGGCTCCTAGGGTGGTAGAGAAAATGGGTTGAAATTTGGACAGAGTTTTGGGGTGGAATAGAATGATCCAACACCCCCCACAATCACCTATTTGTAGGTGAAAAATAATTTCTTTTTGGAATTATTTTTATTTCTAAAATTACATATCTAACCCCAAAAGCAAAATATTTGTTAAAAAGTCCCATGAGGTGGCCGGCCATTATGGGTCCTTGGAGGCCAAGTATTATTTTCATGTTCATCCATTTAATCCAATCAAAAGTTACCACCAATTTCTTCCAATTTTTCAAAAATCCAAAATTCGCATATTTATCTTAGATGAGGTGTCCTCCCATTAGGGCTCCGTTTGGCTTTCCTCTTAATATGCAGTCCATTTTCATATTAATACAGATACTACAAATACTGTTTTCAACTAATAACAGTATTATCATACTGGACCACAGTTCAGAATTCATCTGTACTTAACTGGGCTGTGTGTAGGTTTTTCTTAGGACTTAAAGCTACTTAGCCCTTATTGCTCTAAATATTGTGTTTGATTTTTCTATAGTAGTCATGTACCTTATTCTTACATTTTCATCTGCAATGATGATTTTTCGCAGTATGATTTCCATACTTCTTGTTATACTGCAGTACCGTCATAATTATGCTTTGAATTATTCTAGTCAAATTTTGACTAGAATAAAATCATAAATTCTTATCCTGCCTTTTTTTTCAAAAGGCCTTATGCTTGACTAAGCAAACTATTTATTGAGTCTTATAGCTAATTAAGCGAGAACTCAAATATTTACTTATAATAAAATTATGAATTTCACATTGATATTCGTAATTTTCATGAAACATCATATAAACACATAGCACGAACTTGAATTTCTTTATATACAATGAAATCATGAGTCCATAAAAATTTCGGTTATTACAATCCACTCTCCTTGAAAGATTTTCGTCCTCGAAAATTAGAATAGTTTTTGGTGGCTTTTCTTCATATCTTTTTCATGTTCCCATATTGCTTCCTCAATCTCACGATTTCTCCATAGAACCTTAACTAAAGATATAACATTGTTTCTTAGTATCTTTTCTTCTCGTGTTAAAATTCGAATCGGTTTTTCCTCATAAGTCAGATTCTCGTGAACCTCAACTGGTTCATGGTTTAATACGTGTGATGAATTCGAGATATATTTCTTTAGCATCGACACATGAAATAAATTATACACATATGCTAATTCTTGGGGCAAAGCCAATTTATAGGCCACGTTACCTACTCTTTCAAGGATTTCAAATGGTCCTATATATCTTGGACTTAATTTCCCTTTTTTTTTTTTTTTTTTTTCCAAATCTCATGACTCCTTTAAATGAAGCAACCTTGAGGAATACGGAGTCTCCAACTTGGAATTCCAGAGGCCTTCAATGTTTGTCGGCATAACTCTTTGGTCGACTAAATGTAGTTTCCATCCATTGGCATATGAGTTTTGCGGCCTCAGTGGTTCTTCGAATGGAGTCTGTAGACACCAGTTCTTTCTCTCTTGTCTCGTACCAATGAACTGGAGATCTACACCTTCTTCCATAAAGAGCTTCATAAGGAGTCATTCCAAATAAAGCTTAGTGACTATTGTTGTATGAGAATTCAATCAAAGGAAGCTTCTTATCCCAAGTTCCCTTGAAGTCCATCACGCATGCTTGTAACATATCTTCTAGAGTCTGAATAGTCATTTCTGATTGTCCGTCTATCTGAGGGTGAAAAGCTATGCTAAATGTAAGCTTTGTACCCATTGCTTGATATACACTTCTCCAAAATTTAGAATTGGAACGACCATCACGATCTGAGATAATCGATTTTGGTATCCTATAGTAGCGAACGATTTGTGCAACATACAGTTCCGCCAGCTGGTCTACCGAAAAGATAAGTTTGATGGCTAAAAAGTGCACGGATTTCGTCAATCGATCAATAATCACCTAAATAGCATCGTTGCCTCTGGGAGTTCGGGGTAGACCAACCACGAAATCCATCATCACTTGTCCCATTTCCATTCTGGTATGAAAATCTTCTGTAATTCTCCCCCTGGATGTTGATGTTCAGCCTTCACTTTCTGACACGTGAGGCATGTACTTACAAATAAGGTAATGTCATTCTTCATTTTAGGCCACGAAAAACTTTCCTTTAAGTTTTTGTACATCTTTATGGCTCCAGGATGAATGGAATACGGTGTTTCATAAGCTTCTTTCATGATCTGCTTCTTCAACTCATCCTCATTAGGAATGCATAGTCTATTTTTTCAATAGAGTATGCCCTCATCAGATATGTTGAAGTCCGACTCCTTTTCTTCTAAGACCTAATTTCTTGTCTTTAATAGCGAGGCATCTGCTTCTTGACGCTTCTTCATGCTATCCAAAATGGTAGGTTGGAAGGTTAGAGCAGCTAAACTTCCCTTAATAAGCTCGATTCCAGCATCCACTAGCTCTTTTTGAGAGGCTCGATTAAAGACTGAATTGACATCAATGAGCAGGACGACTTCTGACTAAGGGCATCGGCTACTTTGTTAGCCTTCCCTGGGTGGTAACGGATGTCTATGTCATAATCTTTCACCAGTTCAAGCCATTTTCTTTGTCTCATATTGAGCTCTTACTGCGTGAAGATATACTTCAAGCCCTGATGATCCGTATAGACCTCACACTTAGTACCGTAAAGATAGTGTCTCCAGATCTTAAGTGCAAATACTACCACCGCAAGTTCTAAATCATGCGTCGGGCAGTTCTTCTCATGATTCTTGAGCTGTCGTGAAGCATAAGCGATCACTTTTCCCTTCTGCATGAGTGCGGCTCCCAATCCTATCTTGGAAGCATCGCTGTATATCACGAAGTTCCCTTCCTCTACAACTGGTATTGTAAGGATTGGAGCACTAGTCAGCTTACTTTTTAGCTTTTGGAAGTGTTCTTCGCACTTTGTGGTCATATAGGTCAATGATAATTAAATTAACATACATTTTCCTACCACGTATAATTATTGGAACGTGACATATCCAATAATCAGACAACAAAATTTCCCCAGAGGGCAATGCAGTCCTAAATGTTCTTCCAATTCTATCACTTCCTCTACCTAGTTTCTTAGCAAACTTAGATGATGTGAATGAATGCGTAGCTCCAGAATCAATTAACACATAGGCATCTTGTTGGGCAAAAGGAAGCTGACTTGTCACCATCGTGGATGGTCCAGCTTGAACATCTTCCTTAGTGTAGGCATAAATACGTCCTTAAGGTTCTGGAGCTTCAAGCCTGCCTTGAGAGATTACAGGTCCTTTGAGCTTCATCTGTGCTACAAGAAGTTGATATCCCTGACCTCTTTGAGGGTTCTGCGGATTCTGGAAATTAGAATTGCAGTTCCTAGCATAGTGGCCTTCCTTGCCACACAAATAGCAGCGATTGGTTCCAGCACGGCAATCTCCCGGGTGCTTCCTCCCACATTTCTGACAAGTGGGATTACTGAAGCTGTTGTTATCAGAAGCATTCTTTTTTGGGGAGAATTCTGTCAATTCCCCGATCCTCATGAATTCCATTTTCTTTTCTGCTGATTATTGTCGTATTGCTTACTGTTGCTGTTTTGATCAAAAGGTCCTCCTTGACCTTTCTGCTGGGGAATTTGGCTTGGTCTCTCCTGATTCTGCTTAGTTTGGGCCTTTTCTTCTTTCTTATCTTTAAAGAACTTAGCCCGTTGTTCTTTGTTCTGTCCTACCCAGTACTCAGCTCGAATCGACCGACTGACACATTCAGCAACGTTGGTTGGTAGATAGGGGCCACTGTTAATCACTACTGCCAAATCAGAGCGAAATATCCTCATCATCCTTCTTACTTTGTCTCTCTCAGAACTGATGAGGTGAGGACAGAGATGTGCTAGCTGTTCAAACTTTTTGACAGCTTCAGCTATAGATAGGTTACCTTGGTGAAAACTATTGAACACATCTTGCTGAGCTTCCATAACTTCTGTGTTGAAGTATTTCTCTTTAAATTCACCAACAAAGTCCTCCTAAGTCATTTAACTAACATCCCGCCGAATCTGAACTGTTTCCCATCAGAGACGAGCATCTTTCCTTAGTATAAATGATGCACAGAGTACTTTCTCTTGATCATTAAGCCTGAGGAAGTTCAGGATAACCTGGAGGTCGATAGCCAATTGTCAGCCTCAATCGGCTTTATTGACCCTTCAAACTCCGGTGCTTTCATGCGACAAAATTTATTATATAATTCATCCGAAGTTCAAATCAGGGGTGCTAGTGAAACAGCTAAAGGCGCAACAGGCACATCAGGGGCTATAGGGTTTTCTGGAATCACCGGGTCAACATTAGGAATTTCTAGTGCAGTAGGCTGATTCACAGGGGCTGGTGGTACTTCGGCATCATGAAGTCCCTGATTCGGCTGAGCCAATTGAGCTTTGAGCCCACCTATCTCTTGTTGTTGGACTAATATCATTTGTCTCAGTTCATTCAGTTGGGCCGCAAGACCAATGTTCTTGGGTTTGTGCCGTTCTACGTTTTGGAGGCATGGTTCTACACATAAAACTATAAAATAAGTTTCTCGTTTTAATAATTTAATGAGATCATATCTCTTATATGGAACCATAATCTTAATTCCATATTATAGCATAACATAGGACGTATCTGAATCCATTATAACCTTGTTCATATCTTCTTCATAACATGAGTACATAATCATAACTTTTAGGAATGTATAAAACTTTCTCATCATGTTCGCACGTCACCTAATTGCCACTACCAAGCTAAGGCACCACCCAACGTCATCCCTATATCTAACATTATTCTTATGTGGGCAAGAGTTCCACAAATACAACACATAATTTCCATAATGTTGATCCAATTCCCTAGCACGAAAAGTTCCCGGCTATCACCATACCAGGGTGGAGTAGTCCTTTACAAGCACCAGAAGTATCATTCTCCAACGTGGCCATTGATAAGATATGCTTACTACATACGTAAGATCTTAACTAATTCTAATTATAAGAAAGCAACTTAACTTACTTGGACCGTTGCAGAACGATGTGAGGCAAAATGAAGTAGGCTGGCATGATACCGCTCTGATACCAACTTTGTAACGCCCCGACCTACCTAGGGCGGTTACCATACTTACATTTTGGTTTTAATAATCTAAAATTAATTGAAAATTTGAGAACAATTTAAAAAAAAAAAACATATATAAATAGACTAGTCCATATAAGTAAGCTCTCCATGCATACACATTACTTGTTTATCAAAATAAGAAGTCATACATAATCTTTCTATTTAACTCGACTCTTTAAACATCATATATATAGTATGACACAATTTATTCTAGTATATATATATATATATATTATTATTATTATTAGAAAAGAGCTTGTGGAAAAACTCGCGTAGTGGTATCTCACATCGCCCTTCATTTGCCGCATCGTCCATATGGCCCATTAATTAAGCTGTAGGCTTTTTACCTACAGTATGAAATATACTGATGAGCTTACGCTCATCAAATACAAACTTAATCTCACAAAAAAAAAAAAAAAAACATGTCAAGCATCATGTAACTTATACATGAACCGTTTATGATCAATTATGAATCTCTTATGCTCCGTTATGGTCTTATTATGAACTTATTATCTTGCTTTACATGTAGGCCCCTTGTGTACGTATCAAATGCGCGAAATCCACAGAAAGGTAGGGTTTGTAAGGTCCTTAATAATTCTGGGAATCATGTAGGCCTTCACGATCTGGCAGAATGTCATAGTATCTTGAAACATGTATAATCCTCCACGATCTGGTGGGAGGTTGGTACGACACTTTACTTGTCTTGGTTTAGTCTTAGTCTTGTTACTTTTTCAAGACTAAGATTCTTTACTTCTGATCTTATTAGTCATGATGCATATGATGCATAAATATAGTATGACATAAAGATCACTAATATATAATGACTTGTGATATATTAATAAAGCATGACATGTATATAAACATGACATCATTGTAAAAGATGGCATCATCACAAAACATGGCATGTACATAATCATGGCACATCATGGTATACATGTAAACAAATCATGCTTGAAAATAGTTTACTATTTTTCATACTGTAGGTGAGGTTTGTACTTACTGGTTGTTCTATATGCTGGGTTTGTTGTTCCAACGAGTCCCAACAACAGAGTACCCACCTGTTACCAAGTAGGGTGTAAGATAAGGATCAGCCTATTTTATTGTAAATCATAACATTCAATGTTGGCGTCTTAACCAACATTCACCAGTAATCCTAGTTACATGTCCCTCACACACCACAATGTTATCTTATTTGGTTATTAAATATAACCTTAGGGTACAAGACCTAATCCATATTTAGGTCATCATTCTATTACTATGTTTTCAAGATAGCTTTAGCCCATTTATATATATATATTTCTCTTTTTTTAACAAACCTAGTGTCTGTTGTTGAAAATTTTTCCTTGTATAAAAATCCTACGAACTTTTAATATTAATCTTTTTGCTAAACTGTAATTAATTTAATTTTTGAGTAAAGGTAAGAAAACTATCAAGTTTTGAAAACTATCCTTGAAAACTGTTTCATAATGCCATTTATCAGTGTATGTGTAGAAATTACCTGTTCCTACACTGTTTTTGAAAATCCTGTGCAGGAATTTCCTGTTTCCTGCACAGTTTTCGGAATCCAGTTTTATCTTAAAATCTATTTTGAATTTGAAAAAAGTCTTCTTCATGAAAGTTTTAGATCTTGAAATACCCTACAACTTTCATTCTTTGGGCAAAATCCAGTTCTGTCTTTAACCTACTCATTTTCCTTGTTGAACCTGCCTGGCCGTGCACCGGGTTTGGGCATGATCAGGCTCGGATTTTGATAAAAACAGAGGTATTTGAGGTCTTATTTTTAAAAACTATCTATGGAGTCCCCTAGAATTTTTGATTCTCTACAATTTTGTAGTTTTAACTTTTTTCAAATTCGGCATCTAAAGGCCTCAAAATTCCATTTCCAGAAAACTGTCCAGTTTCTCCCAAAAACTGGCAGTTTCATATTTGGTCGAATTTTACATAAAATTATGTGCACTCTACCTCAAACAGTCACAGCCGTGAGCCTACGATAAGCATGTAGCATTTAACGTATGGTTTCCCATCATCATTCATTGATTTTTTATCCTTACAAACCCAAATGATATCTCATACCAATTTAGGGTTTTGGGGTTAATTCTAACCCTCCATTCATCATACATCAACATCATCCTTTCATTTATACCATACATCATTCTTGAGTATGTGGGGACATATTACAAGCATCTAATAGGTAATCACACATACCACATGATACCTTAACAAATAAAATCATAACCATAAATCAAAACCACAAACACCCCCCACCATCACCTATTTATAGGTTAAAAATAATTTTTTTTGGAATTATTTTTATTTCTAAAATTACATATCTAACCCCAAAAGAAAAATATTTGCTAAAAAGTCCCATGAGGTGGCCGACCATTATGGGTCCTTGGAGGCCAAGTATTATTTTCATGTTCATCCATTTAATTATCCAATCAAAAGCTACCACCAATTTCTTCTAATTTTCCAAAAATCCAAAATTCATATATTTATCCTAGATGAGGTATCCTCCCATTAGGGCTCCCTTTGGCTTTCCTCTTAATATGCAGTCCATTTTCATATTAATGCAGATACTACAAATACTGTTTTTAACTAATAACAATATTGTCATACTGGATCACAGTCCAGAATTCATCTATACTTAACTGGGCTGCGTGTAGGTTTTTCTTAGGACTTAAAGCTACTTAGCCCTTATTACTCTAAATATTATGCTTGATTTTTCTACAGTGGTCTCGTACTTTATTCTTACATTTTCATCTGCAATGATGGTTTTTCGCAGTATGATTTCCATATTGCTTGCTATACTGCAGTACCGTCATAATCATGCCGTGAATTATTCTAATCAAACTTTGATCATAATAAAATCATAAATTCTTATCCTGTGCCTTTTTCCTCATAAGACCTTATGCTTGGCTAAGCAAACTATTTATTGAGTCTCATAGCTAATTAAACGAGAATTCAAACATTTACTGATAATAAAATTATGAATTTCACATTGATATTCATAATTTTCATGAGACATCACATAAACACATAGCGTGAACTTAAATTTCTTTATATACAAAGAAATCATGAGTTCGTAAAAATTTCGGTTATTACAATATACAACTGTTTGATAAAAGAGAAAAGATGATATAGATTATTAGATTGGATAAAAGATTTTAAATCCTTAAAAATACGAACCCAATTTTGATCTCTATAATTTAGATGGATTGTAAAAAGGAATTCATACCAAACAAAATACTTGTAAAACTTGAGCCGCTAGAATTGAAAAATAAAACAATACTTGCAAAAAATATAAGCGCCATGAATCATTAGAAAAAGTGCCCAAAGACGACTACATTTGATGTAGTTATGACATTTATTTAAGGTTATTTATTACATATTTCATCCATCATGCGTCTTATTTACTGTAACACTCTAATTGTAAAATTACAAGCAAAAAAAAGGCACAAAGGTTATTATATCTAAACCTAGAATTATGCATATGCAAGATCATACACAGAAAGATATATTTTTTATGTAATAGCTTAAACTAAAAGTCAGGGTGCTTTGTTTTTTAATAAGATTGTTTATCTTGACCATCAGCTTGTGCTTTGCAAGTAGAAATATTGATATATTATATATTAGAATGGACTAAAAGTGTAACTGCTGTAATTAATAATTTTGTTTGAATAAATAATTCACTTTAATAATCATTTATGTGATGATTTTAATCCTTAGTGGATACATGACACCATGTTTATTAGTCATGTCAAAAGTATGAAACTTTGAAGTGCGTGCTCGTTAAAGTATTAATGATATATCCACTTTAAGGCATTATTATAAGGACTTCGAGAAACAAAAACAGATCTCAGTTATTTTGTTATTGGTGTCATGAAATTGTTTTAGGTATAAGGATTGACAAGTTTTTTCTAAGATGCAATTACAAAACTTTAAGGCTAAAATAATTGAGAAGGTGAAATAAAACATCTCCTTAAGTAGATTCTAGATAAATTATGTTGATGTAACATTTAATGATAAGCCCTGGATAATTTAATGTATGATCAACAGTTTAGCTCTGAGCTTTTAGTGGAGTAGCATCGTGGTTTAATATTGATAAATTAGTTTCAATTTTGTATTATTTTTTAAGATTGTATTATATATGTTCATCAGGTCCTACTGATCTAAATAGAGAGAACCCTTCATGTTTAACAAGCAAGGTATACCGATAGTGAAACCTCTAATACCAAAAAAGACAGCAATTTCAACAAATTATTTTACTTTGTATTCATCATAAGAGAATCAACCGTGGTGAGGCTAAATTTGAATGAAGTATTTTCACGATCAACAATATCAATGGATGCGGCTTAGTAATAAAAAGTGAACTGAATTAGCTTCGCTTCAAAGTGTAATATTCACAGATGTATGCACATATTATTAATTTGGATAGTTACAGTTATCATTTTATCAATGAATAATGCTATGTGTTCCTTTCTTTAAAAAAGAAAAAAAGAAATAATGTTATATATTATTAGGGGTTTTTAGTATTTTCAACAAATGAAAGACGGGAATGCTTAAAACCGAATTATTAATGGAATTACCCAAACTTATTTTCATCAATTAGATTATTTAATAGTAATATTTAGCTTTTTTTTTTACACAAAAACTATTAGTTCATTTACAAAACTTTATTCGAGCTAAATTCAAAAAATCTTTTTCCATAGAGAGACCAGCAACTTGATTTGAAAAAAAAAAAGTGTGAAAAAAATATCAAAGCTCAAGAGTAGTGACGATGATGTCGATGACGAAGAGCCAAGAGTAGTGATAGCAATTTTGAAATATCACTAAATAAAAATCTTTGGTACATAAAAATATATAGTTCCATACTATGGCGTTCGGGGCATCTCATTTTCTCAAAAAAAAATTTTTTTTCAAATATCTTTCCTCTCGTTTCAATTTTATTTTCATGTTATTATAATATCCCAAATCTTTACAAAATTACTCCTATTATATTTCTGCTTAACGAATTAGCAAGGTGAATTTTGCGGATACAAAAAGAAATAATTTTAAAAGAAATAAACAAAACTCGCCAATCTTGACCATTCAAATTTCATATAAAAATGAAAAAGAGTCAAGAAAGACCACTACCCGGGCAAGTTGACTCACAATTCCTCTCTTTGTTTGGTAAGTAAGCGCCACTATATACATACAAAAATCTATATACATATGTGCATACATATAATACTCATAAACCTTATGGAGTGCATAATTCAAAAGGAGAATACATGCACCAAACTAGTTCAAACTTGAAAGGGTTAAGGTATTTGCATGGAATTTGTCAAAGCACATGACTCTCATCTACCCTTTTCGCTATGCTATAAATATATCACATTTCCACATCAAGCTTCGTACCAATTCATTTTACTACAAACTAAAGCTAATTCTAGCTAACAGCAGCTCCATATCTGCAGCCAAACACCAACACCGGATCGCCGCGGAAGAATTCATTGATTTTGTAATAGAAAAATGGTGACTGTCGAGGAAATCCGCAAGGCTCAACGGGCTGAGGGTCCTGCCACAATTATGGCAATTGGGACGGCAAATCCATCCAACTGTGTCGACCAAAGTACCTATCCAGATTTCTACTTCCGTATCACTAACAGTGAGCATAAGACCGAACTCAAGGAGAAATTCAAGCGAATGTGTGAGTATCATTTGGCTTTTTTTTCTTTTTTTTCAACATTCCATTATGGTTTTTTCATGGTTCAAATTTGTATCATGTGAATTTGTTGGCATAGATTCCGAAAAGTTGGATACTACAGAAGTGACGGATGACTTCAAATAGTGTAATGATTGGAAAAATTCAGTTTCTGATTTTTCTTTGTTTAAATTAACAGGTGAAAAATCCATGATAAAAAAACGTTACATGTATTTGAATGAAGAGATCCTCAAGGAAAATCCCAACATTTGTGCTTACATGGCACCTTCATTGGACGCGAGACAAGACATGGTAGTGGTAGAAGTACCGAGGTTGGGCAAAGAGGCTGCCACTAAGGCCATCAAGGAATGGGGCCAGCCGAAGTCCAAGATTACCCACTTGGTGTTTTGCACGACCAGTGGTGTGGATATGCCCGGAGCTGACTACCAACTTACTAAGCTATTGGGCCTCCGCCCATCCGTCAAGCGGCTCATGATGTACCAACAAGGGTGCTTCGCCGGTGGCACGGTACTGCGCCTTGCCAAGGACCTCGCGGAGAACAACAAAGGGGCCCGTGTGCTTGTTGTGTGTTCAGAGATCACTGCTGTTACCTTCCGTGGTCCGAGTGACACCCATCTTGACAGCCTTGTGGGACAAGCCTTATTTGGTGATGGTGCAGCTGCTGTGATCGTAGGTGCAGATCCTATTCCCGACGTCGAAAAACCTATGTTTGAATTGGTTTCGGCAGCCCAAACAATCCTGCCAGACAGTGAGGGGGCAATCGATGGACATCTTCGTGAAGTCGGGCTTACATTTCACCTCCTCAAGGATGTTCCTGGGCTTATTTCAAAGAACATTGAGAAGTCCTTAACTGAGGCATTCAAACCTCTTGGCATCTCAGATTGGAGCTCTATTTTCTGGATTGCACACCCGGGTGGGCCTGCCATTCTCGATCAAGTAGAGGCCAAGTGCGGGTTGAAGCCTGAAAAACTACGCGCCACAAGGCACGTGCTTAGCGAGTACGGTAACATGTCTAGCGCATGTGTGCTGTTCATTTTGGATGAGATGAGGAGGAAGTGCGCCGAGGATGGTGTCAAGACCACCGGAGAAGGACTCGAGTGGGGAGTTCTGTTTGGTTTTGGACCTGGACTCAGTGTTGAGACCGTGGTGCTCCACAGTGTTGCTATTTAGAGTGTTCTCAAATTTTTTTTTTTTTTTTTGGGGTGTCGTTTCTTGATAAATTTGGTGTTGCTCATCATACTTGCAAAGCCAAACGGAATAACGTAGCAATTCTTTATTAAATACACTATATTTATGTGTTAAGTCACAAATATCTTAAGCTTGTAACTATTTCCTGTTGTGTTAACTATTGCAATTAATTTATCCGTGCAAACGAATTAAGTATTCACATCAGTTACTTATCTGTGTTAACAGGTTTTGATAATCCATCTATCATGACCTAGCAGATAGTTCATATATCACATAATACGCTTTATTTTCTCCTTGAAATCGTGTTTCATCGTTTGCGGGCACTTTAGGAATACTACTGATATTTCTATTTCGATGTGGAAACGAGAAAACAAGGAGTAATATAGGATCATTGTATATAGCAGCTTATATTTTTTGGTATATCAGAGTCTAGATCTGATGTCTTATTTTCTTGTCTCAAAAATTATCCCTTTAATATGAATTTGACGACTCTCAATTTATTCAAGAAATTTTAATATTTAACATTATTTATGTGTCTAAATTTTTAAATTCAAATAATATGATATGATACTCTTGAGAGACAATTAATGAGACATGAAATTCGAGATAATATATTTCAATTCTAGTACATCAACGACTAATGATTTCTAACTCTTCAATGTTAATTTATGACCTGACACGAGTTTTTGATAACTTATCAACAAAACGGTCTGAACTGATCAGCCGTTTTTCTTGACAGCGTCGAATTTAAGTTTCTAACCTTTAGTTAGGTAGTTAGGTAGGTAGGTAACGCGTCCGTCAAGGTCAAACGACAATTTTGCAAATTTTCTTCATGACATTACCCTTATTTTGTTTAGTTTCTGATGAAGTTTACCTTTTATCAGGTCAAACAATTATTTTGCAAATTTTGCTCGTGATATATGTTGTTTAGTTTACGATGAACTTATTATATTACTGAGTGGAAAGAAATTGAAGGATGCATTTTTTGAATAAAAAAAATAAAATAATCATTTATTTATTGGAGAGAAAATTTTAAATAAAAGAGGATGTGAGAAATTTATGGCACATTATTTTTTAATGCTTTTTTATGATGTATATATACTTGCTAACAATAACGATCAGCTTTTTGTTAGGTGTGAAAAGGGGTAGGAGTAGAAAGGGATGATAGCATTAGTGAAAGACTTTAAGGATTTATATACAACTGTTTGATAAAAGAGAAAAGATGATATAGATTATTGGATCGGATAAAAGATTTTAAATCCTTAAAAATAAGAACCTAATCTTGATCTCTATAATTTAGATGAATTATAAAAGGGAATTCATACCAAACGCAATACTTGTAAAACTTGAGCCGCTAGAATTAAAAAATGAAACAATACTTGCAAAAAATATAAGTGCCATGAATCATTGGAACCCAAGGACAACTACATTTGATGTACTCATGACATTTTTTTAAGGTTATTTATTTACATAATTCATCCTTCATGCGTCTTATTTACTGTAACACTCTAATTGTAAGATTACAAGCAAACAAAAGGCACAAAGGTAATATCTAAACCTAGAATTATGCATATGCAAGATCATACACAGAACGATATATTTTTTATGTAACAAAGATATATTTTTAATGTAATATAGCTTAAACTAAAAGTCAGGGTGCTTTGTTTTTTAATAAGATTGTAATGGATGTTAACTTCCAATTAAAAAGATAGTTTATCTTATATATCATGGTGTGCTCTGCAAGTAAAAATATTGATATATCTATCTATATAGATATGTATTAGACTTGACCAAAAGTGTAGCTGATGTAATTAATAATTTTGTTTGAATAAATAGTTCACTTTGATAATTATTTATATGATATTTTAATCCTTAGTGGATACATGACACCATGTTTATTAGCCATGTACGTCAAAAGTATGAAACTCCGAAGTGCATGCTCGTTAAAGTGTTAATGTTATATCCACTTTCAAGTGTTATTATAAGGACTTTGTGAAACAAAAACAGATATCAGTTATTTTGTTATCGGTGTCATGAAATTGTTTTAGGTATAAGGATTAACAAGTTTTTTCTAAGAAACTTTAAAAATAAAATAACTGAGAAGGTGACATAAAACTTGTCCTTAAGTAGATTCTAGATAAGTTATGACATAAAACTTGTCCTTAAGTAGATTCTAGATAAGTTATGTCGATATAACATTTAATGATATATCATGGATAATTTAATATATAATCAACAGTTCTACTCTGGGCTTTTAGTGGAGTAGCATCGAGGTTTAATATTGATAAATTAGTTTCAGGTAGTTAATTTTGTATTATTTTTTTAGCTTGTATTATGTATGTTATCAGGTCCCATTGATCTAAATAGAGAGAACCCTTCTTGTTCAACAAGCAAGGTATACCGATAGTGAAACCTCTAACACCAAAAAAGACAGCAATTTCTACATATTATTTTACTTTGCATTCATAATTATAGAATCAACCGTGGTGAGGCGAAATTTGAATGAAGTATTTTCACCATCAACAATTTCAATGGATGCGGGCTAAGTAAAAAAAAAAGTGAACTGAATTAGCTTCGCTGCAAAGTGTAATATTCGCAGACTTTTCCAAATATATATACACATATTTTAAATCAGGATAGTTACAGTCATATTTTATCAATGAAAAATGCTCTGTGTTCCTTTCTTTAAAAAAAAAAAAAGAGAGAGAGAAAAAAAAAAAGAAATAATGCTATATATTATTAGGGAGTATTTTCAACAAATGAAAGACGGGAATGCTTAAAACCAAATTATTAATGGAATTACCCAAACTTATTTTCATCAATTAGATTATTTAATACTAATATTTAACTTTTCTTTTTTTTTTTTTTTACAAAAACTATTAGTTCATTAACAAAAATTTCTTCGAGCTAAATTCAAAAAATCTTTTTCCATAGAGAGACCAGCAACTTGATTTGAAAAAAAAAAAAAGAGTGTGAAAAAAATATCAAAGCTCAACAGTAATGACGATGATGTCGATGACTAAGAGCCAAGAGTAGTGATCACAATTTTGAAATATCACCAAATAATTAGTGGTCACTTTTTTTTTTTTCTTTGTGGGGGGGGGGGGGGGGGGGGGGGGGGGGGAGTGGTGTTAAATATCAAGCCACATCACGTGCATCTATCAAAACTACTCAAAAAATAGGATTTCTAAAACAACAAAAATATTTGGTACATAAAAATATATAGTTCCATACTATGGCGTTCAGGGCAACTCATTTTCTCAAAAAAAAAAAAAAAAAAAATTCAAATATCTTTGCTCTCATTTCAATTTTATTTTCTTGTCATTAGAATGTCCTAAATCTTTACAAAATTACTCTTATTATATTTTTGCTTAATGAATTAGAAAGGTGAATTTTGCGGATCCTAAATTAATTTAGAAAAAGGTATAACCATTTGATCCCCAACATAATTTTATATTTTTCTGCATTAATTAAATTTATGATTGCAAAGAAGGTTTAGGATCAGATTTTCCCTAAAAAATTCGGACGAAAAATTCAAGTTGCGATCATGATCAAATAATTTTAAAAGAAATAAACAAAACTCGCCAATCTTGACCATTCAAATTTCGTATAAAAATGAAAAAGAGTCAAGAAAGGCCACTACCCCGGCAAGTTGACTCACAACTCCTCTCTTTGTTTGGTAAGTAAGCGCCACTATATACATACAAATATCTATATACATGTGTATACATATAATACACATAAACCTTATGGAGTGCATAATTCAAAAGAAGAATACAGGCACCAAACTAGTTCAAAATTGAGAGGGTTAAGGTATTTGCATGGAATTTGTCAAAGCACGTGACTCCCATCTACCCCCCTTTTCGCTATTCTATAAATATATAACATTTCCACATCAAGTTTCGTACCAATTCATTTTACTACAAACTAAAGCTAATTCTAGCTAACAGCAGCTCCATATCTGCAGCCAAACACCAACACCGGATCGCCGCGGAAGAATTCTTTGATTTTGTAATAGAAAAATGGTGACCGTCGAGGAAATCCGCAAAGCTCACCGGGCTGAGGGTCCTGCTACAATTATGGCAATCGGGACGGCAAATCCATCAAACTGTGTCGATCAAAGTACTTATCCGGATTTTTACTTCCGTATCACTAACAGTGAGCATAAGACCGAACTCAAGGAGAAGTTCAAGCGAATGTGTGAGTATCATTTGCCTTTTTTTTTTTCACATTTCATTATGGTTTTTTCATGGTTCAAATTTGTATCATGTGAATTTGTTGATATAGATTCCAAAATATTGGATACAACAGAAGTGACAGATGACTTCAAATAATGTATTGATCAGAAAAATTCAGTTTCTGATCTTTCTTTTGTTTGCATTAAATTTTCAGGTGAAAAATCTATGATTAAGAAGCGTTACATGTACTTGAACGAGGAGATCCTTAAGGAAAACCCTAACATTTGTGCTTATATGGCACCTTCGTTGGATGCCAGACAAGATATGGTGGTTGTTGAAGTACCGAAGCTGGGCAAAGAGGCTGCCACTAAGGCCATCAAGGAATGGGGACAACCAAAATCCAAGATTACCCATTTGGTCTTTTGCACCACTAGTGGTGTGGATATGCCTGGTGCTGACTACCAACTAACTAAGCTATTGGGCCTCCGCCCATCCGTCAAGCGGCTCATGATGTACCAACAAGGGTGCTTCGCCGGTGGCACGGTACTCCGCCTTGCCAAGGACCTCGCGGAGAACAACAAAGGGGCCCGTGTGCTTGTTGTGTGCTCAGAGATCACTGCTGTTACCTTCCGTGGTCCGAGTGACACCCATCTTGACAGCCTTGTGGGACAAGCCTTATTTGGTGATGGTGCAGCTGCTATGATCATTGGGGCTGATCCTATTCCTGAAATTGAGAAGCCCATTTTTGAATTGGTTTCAGCAGCCCAAACAATCCTACCCGATAGTGAGGGGGCCATCGATGGGCACCTCCGTGAAGTTGGTCTTACATTTCACCTTCTCAAGGATGTTCCTGGACTCATTTCGAAGAACATTGAGAAGTCTCTTGGAGAAGCATTCAAACCTTTGGGCATATCAGATTGGAACTCTATTTTCTGGATTGCACACCCAGGTGGTCCTGCCATTCTTGACCAAGTCGAGGCCAAGTGTGGGTTAAAGCCCGAGAAACTGCGCGCCACAAGGCACGTACTTAGTGAGTATGGCAACATGTCTAGTGCATGTGTGTTGTTCATTTTGGACGAGATGAGGAGGAAGTGTGCCGAGGATTGTCTCAAGACCACCGGAGAAGGACTTGAATGGGGAGTTCTCTTTGGATTTGGACCCGGGCTTAGCGTTGAGACCGTGGTGCTTCACAGCGTTGCTATTTAATTGGTTTTGGTCAGCTTTTTTTTTTTTTGGTTTTTTTTTTTTTTTGTTATTTTGTTCATTAGTGGGATTTTTTTCCCCCCTCTAAAGCTGTGATGGAGAACTTTTCGACGTGATCTTTACTTGTAAAGCTTGGGTGTTGCATTGCTCTCGCTTGCAAAGCCAAAAGAAATAATATAGAAGTTGTTTATTGCTTATATTCTATGTTAACTCACAAATGTAAAATGGTTTTCTGAAATATAAGAGAATATTAGCACATTCGAAAAAGGATGGAAAACCAAAAAAAGCAAAAAAACAGAATCCAGTTATACAGGCAAACGGAATGTGAAAATATGAATAACGAAAAAAAAAAAAAAAAAAAAAACACACACACACACACCCTGAAGTTAAAAAGAAAAAACAACCGAAGTTTATAACCATTGAGTGTGTAACCAAATTTGTACATACATGCACAATTTCTATCTCTTATCTTTTATCTTGAAGTTGGCTGACCTTATATGGTCAACATACACTTTTTGTTAATTTGCTGATTCATCCGAGTTAATTTTCAATTTATATTTGTGAGCATAGGCGGAGTCACTCTTGACTGGCATGGAACTTCCATCCTCAGTTAATTTTTTTTTTCAATCTTATTTTTAAAAACTTCACATTTTTAACATTTTATTATCACTAGAAATTAATTATAGACATATATAAGCTCCTTAAATAATTTATTATTTAGTGTAAATTTCCACTGAAATAATAATGGACTAAACTCTATTACCGTTTGTACGTCTATGTTCTCATGAAATGAATGAGGAGATAGCTCAATGGGTAGTGATAATAGATGTTCGGATAAGAGCTCTCGCAACCGAAATCTATAAGAGCTTTCATTTCTTTTTTAATAAGTGTTAACATAGGTCACATTCCATAATATTATATGTATAATATGAAAAAACACGTACTGTGATGAACTCAGCCGTCCTTATTTGTCATTTCTTTGGACCTTTATTTTTTGTTATTTAAATCGGCGGACGTTTTTCTTGACGCAAAACAAGTTAACATTATTCTAACCTTTTTACGTTGTAGTTAGCTAGGCAACGCATCGGGCAAAGGTCAAACGACAATTTTCCACTTTATATATATTATTATATTGTTTAGTTTACGACAAAAGTTTTCATATTTTTAAATGGAAAGAAGTAGAAAATTGAATTTTGAAAGGGAAAAAGAGAGAGAGAGAGAGAGTGTATCTATTTGTTTTTATAGGAGAAGATATCTAGGTAGTATTTTAACAGAGATAATTTAAAAAAAAAAAAAGATGATAGAAATTTATAGCGCCCATTTGTTTTTAATGGAATTTTTATGCGGTGTTATAGAAGAACTCACAACTTTAATATCGGAGTATTTTTCACTCTACTAAATAATGAAGATTCTATTTTCTTCTTTAAAATCCATCTTTCAACTTCCTTCCACTGTATCAAACATAATATTATTGTTGTTTTCTTTGTACTTAAGTATTTTGTGTAAGTTCTATTGTTGATTATGATGAGGATATATTCTTTTGAAAGTTGTCACTTTTAATTTTAGTATGTGACTTTTTATTTACAAAAATTTTAGTTGTATCACAACTTAATCAATTAGAAAAGTTTAAATTTTGCACGTCTTGAATTTTTAAAAGTAATACCAATTGGTTTCCGATATATTTTCATAGCTAGGCATATATTATATCTTGAACTTTTAGTTGCATTGACGATCTAATCATTTTCTTTCCCAAATAATGATAACAAATATCAACAGGTGCATTTAGACATCCTGATTATATCGACACTTCTTTAGCTTCTTTATCCTTTATCCGTTGTCACGTCAATTTTCGTACCAATTCAACTTATCACAAACTAATCTTTTTACAAGCTAACCGCAGCTCCATTTCTGCAGCCAAACACCAACACCGGATCACCGCTGCAGAATCCTTTGATTTCATACTCGAAATATGGTGACCGTTGAGGAAATTCGTAATGCTCAACGGGCTGAGGGCCCTGCCACCATCATGGCGATCGGAACAGCAAATCCTTCCAACTGTGTGGACCAAAGTACTTATCCAGATTTCTACTTCCGCGTCGCTAATAGTGAGTATAAGACCGAACTCAAAGAAAAATTCAAGCGCATGTGTAAGTATTCTTTTATTATTGATGGTTCAAATCTATATATGTGTGTGTGTTAATTTTTTTGTATATATTCAAGCAAATTTGATATAACAATGTTTTTTTTTTCTTGGTTCTGTTGAATATGTTTGGCAATGAATTACCATACTATAACGACAATATGTGTTCAAAATTGACGTCCATTTAAAATATACACAGGACCACAATTTTCATTTATTTGATTTATTTGCATATTAGCAAATCCATGAAGTGAAAAATATCTTTGTTCGTGTGATAAAGAAAAATGACATTTTAATTAGGAGATCTCTTTCACATAAGAAACAACAAATCAATGATCAACATATTTTACTCATTAAAAAAAAAAATCAATTTCTCATTTTTCTTTGTTATTGTTACTTTGCAGGTGAAAAATCCATGATTAAAAAGCGTTACATGTACTTGAATGAGGAAATTCTTAAGGAAAATCCCACATCTGTGCTTACATGGCACCTTCATTGGATGCCAGGCAAGACATGGTAGTGGTAGAAGTACCGAGGTTGGGCAAAGAAGCTGCCACTAAGGCCATCAAGGAATGGGGACAACCCAAATCAAAGATTACCCACTTGGTGTTTTGCACCACCAGTGGTGTGGATATGCCTGGAGCTGACTACCAACTCACTAAGCTATTAGGCCTCCGCCCATCCGTCAAGCGCCTCATGATGTACCAACAAGGGTGCTTTGCCGGCGGCACGGTTCTCCGCCTCACCAAGGACCTCGCTGAGAACAACAAGGGAGCCCGTGTGCTTGTTGTTTGCTCAGAGATCACTGCCGTTACCTTCCGTGGTCCGAGTGACACCCACCTTGACAGTCTAGTTGGCCAAGCTTTATTTGGTGATGGTGCAGCTGCAATGATCATTGGGGCTGATCCTATTCCTGAGGTTGAGAAACCCATCTTTGAATTGGTTTCAGCGTCCCAAACAATCCTGCCTGATAGTGAGGGGGCCATCGATGGACATCTCCGCGAAGTCGGGCTTACATTTCACCTTCTCAAGGATGTTCCTGGACTCATTTCAAAGAACATAGAGAAGTCTCTTGGAGAGGCATTCAAACCTTTGGACATATCAGATTGGAACTCTATTTTCTGGATTGCACACCCAGGTGGTCCTGCCATTCTTGACCAAGTCGAGGCCAAGTGTGGGTTAAAGCCCGAGAAACTGCGCGCCACAAGGCACGTGCTTAGTGAGTATGGCAACATGTCTAGCGCATGTGTATTGTTCATTTTAGACGAGATGAGGAGGAAGTGTGCCGAGGATGGTCTCAAGACTACCGGAGAAGGACTCGAGTGGGGAGTTCTATTTGGTTTTGGACCTGGTCTCAGCGTTGAGACCGTGGTGCTGCACAGTGTTGCTATTTAAAGGGATTTCATCTCTTTTTGTGTTATTTTGTTCTTTGCGATTGTTTTTTTCTTGTCGGTTTTTTTTTTTTTGTTTGTTTTTTTTCAAAGTTTGTTGTCGCAATGCTCAGGCTTGCAAAGCCAAAAGGAACAGTGTAGAAATTGTTTATGATGTATACTCGATATATGTTTACTAATTTTTATTTTTTTTAAAACTTGATATGCTTAGTTTTGTCCAAGAGTTATAGTGGCTGAGTAATCATTTTCTAATAACAATCCTGTTCGAAACAAATAGCAAATTAAATAACACCCAAAGGGGTGGATGGGATGACAAAGAGGTGGGAAGTCTTTGCTAGACATCGTTCCTTTATCATTCAGGATTCCCAATATTTCTCTTTAGGTCTCGCTCCAGTTTAAGCTTGATTTAATTTGGTGATGGTAGGGTAACCTCTAAGTAGTCGATTAAAAAAACTAGTATAAAAGACATGTCTATATCATATCTAATGAAATGTTCATGTGGGGCTACAAATCCTGAATATGATGGAGTTACTCCAGATTCTTTATTTCTAATATATATATATATATATATATATAATCTGAAAATGACACGTACAGTCGTGAAAAGTTTGTCACTGTTTGTCATTCCTTTGGACCGTAATTTATTTCTCATTATTTAAATCTTCCAGACGTTTTTCTTGTCGAAACACGCGCAATTTAACGTTCCGAAACCTTCTTTGGTCGTTAGCTTGACAACGCATTGATCAAGGTCAAGCGACAATTTTTTTTTTTTTTTTTTTGACTTTTCCTCGTCACATTTATTTGTATATATACACATATACATACATTTTAGTTTGTTTAGTTTATGATAAAGTCTTTATATTGCTGAAGGGGGAAGAAGTTAAAGGATGAAGTTTGGAAAGGGGAAAAAAAAAAAAAAGAGAGATAGCAGAGTTTTTCTTTTCTTTTTTTCTTTTTTTAAGGAGAAGATATCGAGTTATTTAGTTTATATAGAGAAATTAAAATAAAAGAAGACTATACAAATTTTGGGCCTAATTTTTTGAATGGATTTTTTTTATGGTGTGGTGAGAAGAATTCATGACTTTAGCACAGGGGAAACGATATTTGCGTGCTCAAATGTTGGAATTGCAAAAAACAAAATGACAAAAACGTACTTGCATCCAAACTGGAATATTTTCCCAGATAACAACCTCAAAAAGTGAAAATGACCTTTGTTCATTTTAATATAGGAATGATCATTTAAAAATATGGTTTTTTCTGACCGTTCCTGGTCGTTTTCTAAAGTCATTTTGTTAGTAAATTTTTTAGAAGATTATTTAATTAAAAAAAAAGTGTTTGAGTCATTTTGTTAATTGACTCATGCAAACCTAATAAAGATCTTTTTTGGTTAGTGTCACCAGTGGAAGGAGAGAAAAAAGGCCAATGATAGGATTAGTGAAAGAATTTAGGATCTATTATTCATTATAGGAGGAAAAGACGATATAATAATGGATTATTTTAGTGACTCTAAATCCTACGAACATTAATCTTATTTTCTCTGATCAATATGCATGGATTAGAGAATTAGGAAATTAATACCAAATATTATTAGAGGAAGAGTTCATTCTCTCCATTCCCCTCACCTAAAGCTATTTCCCTCTCAATGTTTGTGTGATACTATTACCAGTGTCTTGAATTCCAAGAGAAAAAACAACATACTTGCAGACCTTGAACTTTGAACTAATGCAAAAACCAATACAGTTAATGGTTGACTAATTAGACGACGTAGGATGTGATGGCAGTTTTTTCACCAAAAAAAAAAAAAAAAAAAGAGTCGTGAAAGTGCTAAAGAGTTCAAGTGAGATTTTCAAATATCATCAAAGAATGTGAACTATTGAGGGTGGGTGTGAGATTTTCTAAAAAAATCGACATCGGATAATAACATTTAATGGAAGTCATTCAAAAACCAGCAACAAATACAATTAAAAAAGCTCGCTCAAACTTCGAGCGCAGATATTAGACAATAAATTTTTAAAAGCTGTCGTCAAAGGTTAACATTTGACAATGATAGAAGAAAATTGTCGTCGAATGTCATTTAAAAAAAGAAAGGACTCATTTTTTCCTGCTCTCTCTGCTCTTTCGTTCCACGATAATTTAAAACCGTTGTGTAATCAATTAATTCTATTACTACTGATGACGCCGAAAGTAGTGATTCCAACATAGAAACTATTATTCACTTTCCTTGTTCTATATCAAGCCTGGTCACATTCATATTTAAATAGTACTAAAAAATGATATTTTCTAATAACCAACAAAAATCTTTGGACCAGGAAATAGTTCTAAACCACCAAAACGTCCAGCTACAAACGCTTTAGCTTCATCTCAACAAGTATGCCAAAACTTGATTAATTTCTTTTTAATGTAATTAATATGTTAATTTTTATTTAGAAATATTTTATTATTGTATCCCCACTTAATTAATTAGAAAATGTTAAATTTTGCACGTCTTGAATTTGTAAATGTAAAACCATTTGATCTCCTATCACTTTGATCTAATCATTAACTTCATTGAAGTTCTAAGTAAATTACGAACATGCATAGGCAAATTTTTAAAAGAAGTGAAGCAAGTAACTCACCAATCTTGACCATTCAAATTTCATACAAAATTGGTAAGAGTAAACAAAGATTACTTCTTTACAAGCCGACTCATAATTTAATAAAATAAGCACCAATATAAAATACACTCTATGGTGACATTAATTCAAAAGAAGAATATATAACACACACCAAATTCACCAAACTCAGTTTTCCGGCGCCCCTCTAATTAATCCAAACTAGCTCAAACTTGAGAGGGTTAAGCTATTGGCATGGAATTTGTCAAAGCACGTGTCTCTCATCTACTCTTCTTTATGCTATAAATATATCACATTTTCACATCAAGGTTCGTACCAATTCATTTTACTACAAACTAAAGCTTATTACAAGCTAGAAGTAGCTCCATTTCCACAGCCAAACACCAACACCATATTGCCGCGTCTTCGATTTTAGCCCAGAAAATGGTGACTATCGAGGAAATTCGCAACGCTCAACGGGCTGAAGGCCCTGCCACAATCATGACTATCGGGACAGCAAATCCATCTAACTGTATTAATCAAAGTACCTATCCAGATTTCTACTTCCGTGTCACTAACAGTGAGCACAAAACCAAGCTCAAGGAGAAATTCAAACGCATGTGTAAGTACCCTTTATTCCGTTTTCACGTTTCAATATGATCTTTTATGGTGGAGATTACATCAAATTGGATCTAACAACAAAAAATTTATTTTGTTAGTGTTTGCTTGCAATGTTGAATGTTTTTGCCAAATGAATTACTACAATAACCACAATGTGTTCAAAACTTACGTCCATTAAACACATACAAGATTCCACAATTTTCATTTTTTTTAATTTATGAGCAAATTATTTGTAAATCAATGAAGTGAAATATATCTTTGATCTTGTGTAGTAAAGAAAAATGACATTATTAGGAGATCAATTTCACAATGAAGAGACTTCAACAAATATTTCTATTTAAAAAGAACTATTTCTGATTTTTCCTTTGTGCTAATTTTGTAGGCGAAAAATCCATGATTAAAAAGCGTTACATGTACTTGAATGAGGAGATCCTTAAGGAAAATCCCAACATCTGTGCGTACATGGCTCCTTCATTGGATGCTAGACAAGACATGGCGGTGGTAGAAGTACCGAGGTTGGGCAAAGAAGCTGCACTAAGGCCATCAAAGAATGGGGCCGCCAAAGTCAAAGATCACCCACTTGGTCTTTTGTACAACTAGTGGTGTGGATATGCCCGGAGGTGACTACCAACTTACTAAGCTATTGGGCCTCCGCCCATCGGTCAAGCGCCTCATGATGTACCAACAAGGGTGCTTTGCTGGCGGCATGGTTCTCCGCCTCGCCAAGGACCTCGCTGAGAACAACAAGGGAGCCCGAGTGCTTGTTGTTTGCTCGGAGATCACCGCCGTAACCTTCCGTGGGCCTAGTGACACCCACCTTGACAGTCTAGTTGGCCAAGCTTTATTTGGTGATGGTGCAGCTGCTATGATCATTGGGGCTGATCCTATTCCTGAGGTTGAGAACCTATCTTTGAATTGGTTTCAGCGTCCCAAACAATCTTGCCTGATAGTGAGGGGGCCATCGATGGACATCTCCGCGAAGTCGGGCTTACATTGCACCTTCTCAAGGATGTTTCTGGACTAATTTCAAAGAACATTGAGAAGTCTCTTGGAGAGGCATTCAAACCTTTAGGCATATCAGATTGGAACTCTATTTTCTGGATTTCACACCCAGGTGGTCCTGCCATTCTTGACCAAGTCGAGGCCAAGTGTGGTTTAAAGCCCGAGAAACTGCGCGCCACAAGGCACGTGCTTAGTGAGTATGGCAACATGTCTAGCGCATGTGTATTGTTCATTTTAGACGAGATGAGGAGGAAGTGTGCCGAGGATGGTCTCAAGACCACAGGGGAAGGACTCGAATGGGGAGTTCTTTTTGGTTTTGGACCCGGGCTTAGCGTTGAGACCGTGGTGCTGCACAGTGTTGCTATTTAAATGGTTTTCAACTTTTCTTGTGTTATTTTGTTCTTTGCAATTGTTTTTTTCTTGTCGGGTTTTTTTTTTTTTTTTTTTTTTTGCAAAGTTTGTTGTTGCAATGCTTAGCCTTGCAAAGCTAAAAGGAACAGTGTGGAAATTGTTTATGATGTATACTCTATATATGTTTACTATTTTTTTTTTTTTACTTGATATGCTTAGTTTTGTCCAAGATTATAGTTGCTGAGTACTCATTTTCTAATAACAATCCTGTCGAAACAAATAGCAAATTAAATAACACCTGTAGGGTTGGATGGGATGATAAAGGGGTGGGAAGTCTTTACTAGGCATCACCCCTTTGTCAATCAGTTCGATTCTCATTGCCTCCCCTTAGGCTCCACTCCAGCTTCGGTTGTTGAAATTTGGTTTAGTGATGGTAGGGTAGTTCCTGAGTGGACGACTGAGAAAAACTAGTATAAAAGATCTGTATCTATCATATCTAGGGAAGTGTTCATACTAGTAGGGCTTAAATTCCTGAAAATGATGAGACCACCCCAGATCCTTTATTTCTACAAAATACATATATATATATATTCTGAAAATGGCACGTACAGTCATGAAAAGTCGGTCACTATTTGTCATTCCTTTGGACCTTAATTTATTTCTGATTATTTAAATCTTCAAGACGTTTTTCTTCACACAACACATGCAATTTAACATCCTAACCCTTCTTTGGTAGTTAGCTAGGCAAAGCATTGGTCAAGGTCAAGCGACAATTTTGTTTTGAATTTTCGTCGTCACATTTATTTATATATATTCACACAAATACATACATTTTGCTATGCTTAGTTTATGATAAATTCTTCATATTGTTGAAGGGGGAAGAAGTTAAAGGATGAGAGAGAGAGAGAGAGAGATATATATATATATATATATATATATATATAAGCAAGAGTTTTTCTTTTCTTTCTTTTCTTTTTTTAAGGAGAAGATATCGAGTTATTTAGTTTATAGAGAAATTAAAACAAAAGAAAATTATTCAAATTCTCGCGCTAATTTTTGGAATGGATTTTATAGGGTGTGGTGAAAGAATTCATGACTTTAGCATAGGGGATACGATATTTGCGTGCTTAAATGTTGGAATTGCAAAAAATACAATGAAAAAAATGTACTTGCATCCATACCAGAATATTTTCCCAAATAACAACCTCAAAAAGTGATATTAGCAAATATCGTTCGTTTTAATATAGGAACAACCATATAAAAATATGGTTGTTTCTGACCGCTCTCGGTCGTTTTCGAAAGTCATTTTGTTAATAAAGATTTTTGTAAGATTATTTAATAAAAAAAAAAGTGTTTGAGTCATTTTGTTAATTGACTCACGCAAACCTAATAAAGATCTTTTTTGGTAAGTGACAAGGGTGTAAGGAGAGAAAAGGCGAATGGTGAAAGAATTTAGGATCTATTATTTATTATAGGAGGAAAAGACGATAAAATAATGGATTATTTTAGGAACTCTAAATCCTAAGAACATTAATTTTATTTTCTCTGATCAATATGAATGGATTAGAGAATTAGGAAATTAATACAAATATTATTAGAGGAAGAGTTCATTCTCTCCATTCCCCTCACCTAAAGCTATTTTCCCTCAATGTTTGTGGGATTGTGTCTTGAATTCCATGAGAAAAAACAACATACTTGCAAACCTTGAACTTTGAACTAATGCAAAATCACTACAATAAATGGTTGATTAATTAGACGACTTAAGATGTGATGGCAGTTTCTTTAAAAAAATCGTCGTGAAAGTGCAAAAAGAGTACGAGTATGGAGATTTTCGAATATCATCATAGAATGTGAACTTTTGAGGATGGGTGTGAGATTTTCTAAAAAATCGTCATCGAATAATAACATTTAATGGATGTTATAATTCAAAAACCAGCATCAAATACACTTTAAAAAGCTCGGCAAAAATAAGAGCACAGATATTAGACAATAGTTTTTTAAAAGCTAAGGTTTACATTTGACAACGGTTTTATAATAGAAGAAAATTGTCGTCGAATGTCATTTAAAAAAAAAAAAAAAGACTTATTTTTCCTGCTCTCTCGACTCTTTCGTTCCACGATAATTTAAGACCGTTGAGTAATCAATTAATTCTATTACTATTGATGAAGCCAAAAGTAGTGATCACAATATTGAAAATATTATTCACTTTCCTTGTTAAATATCAAGCCTGATCACAAGCATATTTAACTAGTACTAAAAAATGATATTTCTAATAACCAACAAAAATCTTTGGACCAGGAAATAGTTCTAAACCACCGAAACGTCCAGCTAGAAACGATTTAGCTTCATCTAGGGACGGAGTGAGGTTCGTCCCAACAAAATATACCCGAACTTAATAAATTAATTTTTAATGTCAATATGTTAATTTTTATTTAGAAACATTTTAGTTGTATCCCTACTTAATCAAATTAGAAGATGTTAAATTTTGCACGTCTTGAATTTTTTTAATGTAAAAGCGTTTGGTCTCCAATCTATTTGATCTAATCATTAACTTCAATGAAAGTTCTAAGTAACTTACGAACATGATAGCCGAATTTATAAAAGAAGTGAAACAAGTAACTCACCAATCTTGACCATTCAAATTTCCTACAAAATTGAAAAGAGTCAAGAAAGATCACTTCTTCACAAGTTGACTCACAATTTAATAAAATAAGCACCAATATAAAATACACTTTATGGTGACATTAATTCAAAATAAGAATATATAACACACACCAAACTCACCAAAGTCAGTTTTACCGGCGCCCCTCTAATCCAAACTGGTTCAAACTTGAGAGGGTTAAGCTATTTGCATGGAATTTGTCAAAGCACGTGTCTCTCATCTACCCTTTTCGTTATGCTATAAATATATCACATTTTCTTATCAAGTAGTTTCGTACCAATTCATTTTACTACAAACTAAAGCTCAATACAAGCTAGCAGTAGCTCCATTTCCACAGCCAAACAACAACACCATATTGCCGCGTCTTTGATTTTAGACCAGAAAATGGTGACCGTCGAGGAAATTCATAAGGCTCAACGGGCTGAAGGCCCTGCCACAATTATGGCAATCGGCACGGCAAATCCTTCTAACTGTGTCGACCAAAGTACCTATCCGGATTTCTACTTCCGTATCACTAACAGTGAGCACAAAACCGAGCTCAAGGAGAAATTCAAGCGCATGTGTGAGTACCCTTTATTTCCTTTTCACGTTTCGAAAGGAGTTTTTATGGTGGAGATCATTAAATCAAATTGGATACCACAACAAATAGGTTTTTTTTTTTTTTTTCTTTTTGGTGTTTGGTTGTTATGTTGAATGTTTTTCCCAAATGAATTACCATACAATAACCACTACGTGTTCAAAACTTACGTCCATTAAACACATACAAGAATCCACAATTTTCATTTTTTTTTATTTATGAGCAAATTATTTGTAAATAAATGAAGTGAAAAATATCTTTGATATCGTGTTGTAAACAAAAATGACATTATTAGGGGATCAATTTCACAATGAACAGACTTCGACAAATATTTCTATTTAAAAATATCTATTTCTGATTTTTCCTTGTGCTAATTTTGTAGGCGAAAAATCCATGATTAAAAAACGTTACATGTACTTGAATGAGGAGATCCTTAAGGAAAATCCCAACATCTGTGCTTACATGGCTCCTTCATTGGATGCCAGGCAAGACATGGTGGTGGTAGAAGTACCGAGGTTGGGCAAAGAAGCTGCCACTAAGGCCATCAAAGAATGGGGCCAGCCAAAGTCAAAGATCACCCATTTGGTCTTTTGTACAACTAGTGGTGTGGATATGCCTGGAGCTGACTACCAACTCACTAAGCTATTAGGCCTCCGCCCATCCGTCAAGCGCCTCATGATGTACCAACAAGGGTGCTTTGCCGGCGGCACGGTTCTCCGCCTCGCCAAGGACCTCGCTGAGAACAACAAGGGAGCCCGTGTGCTTGTTGTTTGCTCGGAGATCACCGCCGTAACCTTCCGTGGGCCAAGTGACACCCACCTTGACAGTCTAGTTGGCCAAGCTTTATTTGGTGATGGTGCAGCTGCTATGATCATTGGGGCTGATCCTATTCCTGAGGTTGAGAAACCCATCTTTGAATTGGTTTCGGCAGCCCAAACAATCCTACCCGATAGTGAGGGGGCCATCGATGGACATCTCCGCGAAGTCGGGCTTACATTTCACCTTCTCAAGGATGTTCCTGGACTCATTTCAAAGAACATAGAGAAGTCTCTTGGAGAGGCATTCAAACCTTTGGACATATCAGATTGGAACTCTATTTTCTGGATTGCACACCCAGGTGGTCCTGCCATTCTTGACCAAGTCGAGGCCAAGTGTGGTTTAAAGCGCGAGAAACTGCGCGCCACAAGGCACGTGCTTAGTGAGTATGGCAACATGTCTAGCGCATGTGTATTGTTCATTTTAGACGAGATGAGGAGGAAGTGTGCCGAGGATGGTCTCAAGACCACAGGAGAAGGACTCGAATGGGGAGTTCTTTTTGGTTTTGGACCCGGGCTTAGCGTTGAGACCGTGGTGCTGCACAGTGTTGCTATTTAAAGGGTTTTCATCTCTTTTTGTGTTATTTTGTTTTTTGCGATTGTTTTTTTCTTGTCGTTTTTTTTTTTTTTTTGGAAAGTTTGTTGTTGCAATGCTCAGGCTTGCAAAACCAAAAGGAACAGTGTAGAAATTGTTTACGATGTATACTCTATGTTCACTCACAATATATAACATTGTTTTTTTAAATATTTTTTTACTTGATATATGCTTAGTTTTGTCCGAGAGTTTTGTTTTATCTTATGTACGTTTATAGATGCTGAGTACTCATTTTCTGATAACAATTTTGTGTTCACATACTATCAAGTTCTCTTGCTAAAATTTTCTGTTTGACCGTTAAAACAAATAGCAGATCATACATATATTTTGAAAATTACACATAGAGTCATGAAATCGGTCACTATTTTTCATTTCTTTGGACCGTAATTTATTTCTGATTATTTAAATGTTCCAGACGTTTTTTTTTTTGACATGCAATTTAACTTCCTAACCCTTCTTTGGCAGTTCGCTAGGCAACGCATTGGTCAAGGTCAAACGACAAATTTTTTTGAATTTTCCTCACACACACACACATATGTATTACACTGTTTAGTTTATGATAAAGTTTTTGTTGAAGGGGAAATAAGTTATAGGATGGAGTTAGGAAGAGATAGCATTTTTTTTTTTTAAGGAGAAGATATTGAGTTATTTAGTTAATTGAGAATTAAAATTACGGAAGATTATAGAAATTTTTGGAGCTAATTTTGTTAATGAATTTTTGCACGATTTCCCCACTTTATTATGGGGGATATGATATTCTTGCACTCAGATGCTGGAATTGCAAAAAACGCAATGAAATTAATTTACTTGCTTGCAAACCTTAAGATCTTTTTTGGTAAGTGTCTAAAATGGAAGGAGAGAAAAGGCCAGTGATAGGATTGGTGAAAGAATTTTAAGACTATAAATTTTGATAGGAGGAAAAGACGATAAATAAATGAATTAGTTTAGGGATTCTAAATCCTAAGAACCTAATTAATTTTATTTTCCCATATCAATAGGAATGGAGAAGGAAACTCATACCAAATATAGGCATGGAGATTTTCAAAAATCATCATAGAATGTAAACTTTTGAGGATATATATGGGTGTGAAATTTTCTAAAAATCGTCATCGAATATTTAGATTTATTGGCGGTTATTCAAAAACCTCATCAAATTGGTATAGGCATGGAGATTTTCAAATATCATCATAGAATGTAAACTTTTGAGGATATATATGGGTGTGAAATTTTCTAAAAATCGTCATCGAATATTTAGATTTATTGGCGGTAATTCAAAAGACAAAACCTCATCAAATGCACTTAAAAAGCTTGGTAAAAATTCGAGTGCAAAAATTAGACAATAATTTTTTAAAAGCTATTGTCAAAAGTTAACATTTGACAACGGTTTTATAATAGAAGAATGTCAATTTCTTTTTTTTTTTTTAAAAAGACATATTCTTCCTATCTCTCAGCTCTTTCATTCCACGATAATTTAATACCATCATGTAATCAATTAATTCTATTACTATTGATGCAGCCACAAGTAGGGATCACAATATAAAATTATTACCATTCACTTGTGGCCCAAAAGCAGGTAGATTATGAAATAATTACATAAAAAATCTATTTTTAAGATTTTATTTTAAAATATGTCTATTTTTTGATAATATCATATAAATGTTCTTTTTTATAAACAATCATTCATAGTATCTATTTTGTTGTTTTATTATATTTAATATCAATTTCTCTCATCACGATTCCTTTTTTTTTTCCCCTTATTTGTTCATCATTATTATATCTTTATGTTAATGACTAATTTTTTATTATAGTGATTGCTTGTTAGTAAGATTTAGGTTTTTTATTAACCTATTTTTAAGTATGATTTAGGTTTCTTAAAAACCTAATTTTTAAGTATGATTTAGGTTCTTTATGATAATTATAACATTATTATGATAACTTATTTTGTTTATTATTATTATAATTGTTTTAATAGTTAGTTTCTAAAGTTTAAATGTCACTTAAAATTACTTATTTCTTTATGATAATTATCATATCATTATGATACTTTTTTGAATGCGGGATTTTTTTTTCCTCTTTATGATTACTATATCAATATGATGCTTTTTCCTTTATGATATTTACAATATCATTATGATGTTTTTTTTAGATTTTAAAGTATTTAATAGTTTTGTACAATATCTATTTAACTTTCTTTATGTGTTCATTGTAAATTTTATCTTACTGGTCAGTTATTTATTATAATGATTGTTTTTCTTGTGCACTATAACTAATATCTGTTAAATTTCTTTTTTTTTCTTTATAATAAATCAAGAAAAAAAATTTTCCTTTTATAAAAGATTTGCTTAGTTTGAATTTTTTAGAGATTTTTTCTTTTTTTTTTAATCAATTCTTTATTTTTTATATTCAATTCTTAATGAAAGGATAATGTGGTCTTTAAAAATATCAAATTAGACATTCCTATAAATAAAAAAAATGTATATATATATTTTGAATCATAATATTCAATTTAGACATTCATGTAAATAATCAGGTGAATTATTGGTTTTTTTTTTTTTTACAAAATTGTTCTGAGGAGCACAAGCACAATTTTGGGCATTTGATTAAAAAAATTTATCATGAAAAAATTAAAGTGTATACATATGGCTCTTCTTGGGACTGGACTGTGTTGAATGTGGTGGAACTTTAAAAAATTGCCATGGTTTTGTTAAGAGTTGTTTTGCTGCTCCCCTGGGTTTTGCTTTTTTCCGAAGGCATTTGCTTAAATTGTCAGAGGATTGAGCCAACATTGAGCTTAGTAGAGCAATTAAATGGATGATTATAGTCACAACATTTCTCCAAAATTTTTAAATTTCAGTTGAATTCTAGTTTTTGAAAGGGTATCCAAAAACCTTTCAACTGTCCATATCTCTCCAACAAAAATATTTCTATCTAATATATCTCGGGTACCTTTTGTTTTTTTTTTTTTTTTTTTTTTTTTTAAGAAAGAACTATTTAAGTTACCAATATGGTATTTAAAAAAAAAACGTAAAAGAACTGTTTATGTTACCAATATGGTATTTAAGACCACGTGTCCCTCTTAAATTTTTAACTGTTAATTATTATCATAAAATTTAAAAAAAAATTCTCCATTTAATAAGAAAAGAAAAATATAACATTGAAATATAGAATTACATTTTAATCCAATAAAGTAAATAAAATTAATTTCAAATTTCTCCACCAAAAATACTTCCGACTCCGCCATCGCCATTCCAAACAACAACAACAATCAAAATAGTGAGAGAATTATGCCAATCCCCAAAGCTTATTTTTCACCACACGATTCCCTAATCATTAGATTACAAAAGATTTTTATAATAATTATAAAAATAAAAAATAAAAATAAAAATAAAAACCCCACCAATCTTGACCATTCAAATTTTCTTATAAATTAAAGTGAAAACGAGTGCTGCTCATTTGACTCGCAGAGTCGTTGTCTTTGTTAAGTAAGTTAGCTTAACTACAACAGAATAATTCTAAACCGGTACTAGTCAAAGCACGTGACTCCATCTACCCTTTTCCCTACAATATAAATATACAATTTTTGTCACAACAATTCTCGTACCAATACATTCCATACAAACTACGTTAGCAGTTACCAACTGGTTTATTTACGTAGCCAAAACCTAGATAGCCGCGGCAGAGTTTCTTCGATTATTATACCGGAAAAAATGGTGACTGTCGAGGAAATTCGTAAGGCTCAAACGAGCTGAGGGCCCTGCCACAATCATAGCGATCGGAACAGTAAATCCACCCAATTGTGTTTATCAAAGTACTTATTCAGATTTCTATTTTCGTGTCATTAGTAGTGAGCATAAGACCGAGCTCAAAGAGAAATTCAAACGCATGTGTGAGTATCTCTGGTTCTTAATTTTCTCTTTTCATCATGATTTTACTGGGTTCAAATATGTGTGTGTGAATTTGTTGGTATATATTCCAGCGAAATGGATACCACAAAAGGACTTAAATTTGTATGTTAATTTGGTTGTAAGTTGAAAGGTTTGTGGTTAGCCTATATATGTAATACTATCAGCTATAATATAGTTAGGTAAGAACGACAATGTGTTTTACAACTATTAAAGATATGAAAAAAAAAATACTAAAGTTAATTCGATTAGTTTTATCTTTATAAAAAGATGTATAATGAGCAAAATATAGTGTCCGACCTGGTAAAGGAAATTGTCTATGAAAGCGGAGTTTTCGGCCATAAAAAATGACAGATCATTTCCACAAATATTATCTACAAAAAGAAAATTTCTTTCTGACTTTTGTGTGTTTTCAATAAATTTTTCAGGTGAAAAATCCATGATCAACAAGCGGTACATGTATTTGAATGAGGAGACGATAAGGAAAATCCGAATATTTGTGCTTACATGGCACCTTCATTAGATGCTAGGCAAGATATGGTGGTGGTAGAAGTACCAAGGTTGGGCAAAGAAGCTGCCACTA
Organism: Ficus hispida; assembly: GCA_025413025.1. Lineage (NCBI taxonomy): Eukaryota > Viridiplantae > Streptophyta > Magnoliopsida > Rosales > Moraceae > Ficus > Ficus hispida. The sequence continues at coordinate 10,831,159 of CM046368.1, read as the reverse complement.
AGGCCATCAAGGAATGGGGACAACCCAAGTCCAAGATTACCCACTTGGTGTTTTGCACCACCAGTGGTGTGGATATGCCCGGAGCTGACTACCAACTCACTAAGCTACTAGGCCTCCGCCCATCCGTCAAGCGCCTCATGATGTACCAACAAGGGTGCTTTGCCGGCGGCACAGTTCTCCGCCTCGCCAAGGACCTCGCTTAGAACAACATGGGGGCCCGTGTGCTTGTTGTTTGCTCGGAGATCACAGCCGTAACCTTCCGTGGGCCTAGTGACACCCACCTGGCAGTCTAGTTGGCCAAGCTTTATTTGGTGATGGTGCAGCTGCAATGATCATTGGGGCTGATCCTATTCCTGAGGTTGAGAAACCCATCTTTGAACTGGTTTCAGTGTCCCAAACGATCCTGCCTGATAGTGAGGGGGCCATCGATGGACATCTCCGTGAAGTTGGGCTTACATTTCACCTACTCAAGGATGTTCCCGGGCTTATCTCAAAGAACATCGAGAAGTCCTTAGTGGAGGCATTCAAACCTTTGGCATCACAGATTGGAACTCTATTTTCTGGATTGCACACCCAGGTGGTCCAGCCATTCTTGACCAAGTCGAGGCTAAGTGTGGCTTGAAGCCTGAAAAACTATGTGCCACGAGACACGTACTTAGCGAGTACGGTAACATGTCCAGCGCATGTATTCTGCTCATTTTGGACGAGGTGAGGAGGAAGTGTACCGAGGAAGGGCTCAAGACCACAGGAGAAGGGCTTGAATGGGGAGTTCTATTTGGGTTTGGTCCCGGGCTCAGTGTTGAGACTGTGGTGCTTCACAGTGTTTCTCTTTAGACGGTTTTCAACTTTTTAATGCATGGTTTGGTTTTCTTGATTCTGAAGCTGTACGTGGATACCCTTTTTATTTCTTGTTAAATTTTGGTTTGCTTACAACTCTTGTATAGCCAAAAGAGATAATGTATCAATTTTCCATCGTAACTCTAATTATTAATAATATGTTAATAAACTCATAAATATTTCATGCAATATAGTCTTTATAATTTGCTCCATGATAGAATCTTGAATTTTAACTTTTTTTATGTGGCAAAGTTAGGTATAAAAATTACCGTGAGACTATCTACACTTGCAATAATATATATATATATATATATATATATAGTTTACATAAACAATTCTATCTCTTTATCTTTCTTTTATTTTCTTTTCTTTTTCTTTTTTCCTTGAAATGGGTAAAATTGGCTAAACCTAAGGTTACCCTCTTAATTTATTTTCAGTTTGTACTGCGATTTCATTTTCTTAGCCTACTATTCCTATGCTCTAATAACAATTTATCTTCACACGACTAAAACTTCTCTGGGGAAATTTTCTTTTATCTTATTGACCATGAAGAGGTAAATAACATATATGAAAACAACACGTGCTTATATAATGAAGTCATGATGTACTCTGGCCAATTAATTGTTATTATTTTATGTTGCAATTTATTTGAGTTTATTTAAATACTTTTTAGACGTTTTACTTGACGCAACACAATTTAATACAAGTTCCTGACCTTTTTAGGAGTTAGCCGGGCAACACATTGGCCAAGGTCAAACAACGAGTCTTTAAAATTCCTAATACATGTATACAAGCTGAAATATAAAACTATTATTAATCTATCTTCTAATAATTTAAATTTTTGAAATAAATTGATAAACTAACATGGTATTGGAGAGGAAGGTCTTGAGTTTGAACCCCTTATAACTGCACTCTTTAACCCCTTTACTACCATTGTGTGTTGAGTCTTTAATATATTTCGGATTTATTATTTATGTTAGATTTTTTAAATTAGTATTTGTCTACACATTTGTCAATTATTTAACCTACACGTGAGGGTGAGTACTGACTCATTTTCTAATAACTTAAGTTTTTAGAAGAATTTACAAACTAACAATATAACTAATATATATTTGCTAGAATACATCAAGTTAGTTTAGCTATGACGAAGTCATTAGTAGGCCAACTTTTTTTAAAACAAAAAAAGGAAAAGAAAAAGAAATTCAATATTTTGAAGAAAGAACAAGATATCAAAGAGAAGGAAAAAAGAAAAACCAACAATAATGAGGGGGAAATTGTCGTAGAGCTCCAATGAGGAGCATACTAGTAGTGATCCATCCAACGTTAAAATTGATTGTGTGAGTAAATGAACGATTATGATCTAAAATGCATCTAATGTTAATTAGTCTCATATACACACAATCATTTATTTTATTTATGATTTAATTTTTTTCCTTAATCTATCATGAAGTCGCCGCCCCCTTGCGTGACCTCCGGCGAAGCCCCCTGCCCCCCATTGCGTGGGGGTTCGGGTTTGGGGGGGGGGGGGGGGGGGGGTCAGCAGGGGGGGTGGGGGAGGGCCAAGCATCGATGTCAGGGATGGGGTGGGGCAGGGGCTGAGCATTGGTGTCGGGGTGAGGTATGGGGGGGCCTGAGCTCAGGGGGTTCAACGTCAGGGGTGGGGGCTGCTCAAGAACCGGCATTAGGGGTCTCCTGGGGGGGGAGGCTTGAGCACCTAGGGAAGTCATTGGTCAGGAGGGGAAGATTTGGTCGATCATCGACGTCGTGGAGAAGTCACCGGCATTGGATAAAGGAAGGGAAGGGGTGGGATTTTTTAATTTTAATTTATTAATCTATACTAATATAAGGTAAGGTATATAATAATTATGATACATAAATAAATCTCAACCGTTCTATTACATGTTAACAATTAAAAAATGAGCTATATCGATAGAGTATAAAAATGAGACTTTACCATAGCCTTACCCTAATAATGAAAAAGGAAATTCTTTGCTGCTCTTTTCTAGGTGCCAATATTTTTTTAGGAGACCTAGCAGACCATAAATAATTGTTACTTGATTTACAGTTTAAATCAGACCACATTTATGAAATGAATGTACAATTGAATCTTAATAATTCTCTAATTGGAATCCAATCTTGTCTAATACAAATCGTCTGATCTAAATCCTATTAGTGAAAAATATGAAAATAGGACAACAAATATATTTCAAAAATCATGAAATTTGTTAGCAACAACATTATATAAATAAACAAGAAAAACGAAATTAAGAAATTATCGATGAACACCGAGGCCCGTGTATCACACAATTTTCTTAAAACAGATTCGCCTCTTCACCATCCGTGCTAGAGGATCAACTGGCATCTGCTTCCCATGATATAATGGTTAACAAGCAGCAATGGCGTACCACATTACAGTCTCCGGTGAACTTGGAAAATGCCCGGACTCTATCATCGAAACACACCTAGACTTAGCCTAAGGAAAGAACTAAAGAAAATAAATTAAACTCCAAGTTTTTCTTATTTTCCAAATGAAGAGGGACTGTCCTTCTATAGCTATAGGAAACATTGGCATAAGCATAGCCAAAAACGTATGCCTTTACTGCTGAATTAAGACATATTCAAGTCCAAAACATTTGGCTATCGGAATCCGGAATTAAACATATTTAATTCCCACATTTTGAAGCTTAATGGTTCGTTTGTAACCGTCTTGCAGTTAATATACATTTAACTGTGGAATCATGTTGGAAAAATTTTAAAACGCAAAGCAAAACTATTTGCACGCGGAACGAACATCTTACCGTGTAGGACACGAACCTTTGGTTTCACCGTGGATTTGCACTCCCCTACGCCTGCGCGCATGAGATAGCCTCCATGCTTAGTTGGTTACCGATAACCAAATATGCAATTCCTTATAAACCCATTGGAACTTTCATTTCTTTCTCATGTAGGACAAGAGTTTTTCCAATTCATTTTCCAACTTCATGGTGCACTATTGAGAGTTAATTTCTCATTCACCTTTTATCATTTTGAGCATATAAATATTCAATTTCCATCTTCTTGTGGAGTAAAACACGAATTCACATTGAACCACACTAATACAAAGTGAATCTCATTCAAATTCAAGCCTCAAAATGACCATCTAAAATGGTTTTTAGTAAGTCATTTTCCAACAATTCACCACATGAATGAAATTAGCATAGGACACTTGACAAATTGACAAACACTAAGATTTGACCTGGTGATAGAATTTAACGGTTGAAACCTGCAAAGGATAGGTAGGTGTTACCATTTGAACATTCTTTTGTGAAAGTATATTTACTTTATTGACTGACTAGTAGAAATGATACCCTTGAACTGTTCTATGGTTTGTGTAAACAATGATATATCTCACACAGAAAACTTCCTGATATAATTCAGTTCTCACTGTTTTGTCCATTTTGACCATGAACATCATGTCTAGTTCTGCAAGAGTTTCTAAAGAATTTTTTCCCTACAAAATTCTCCTTTAAGTAGCCCCACTTTTCTCTCACATAGGTGATTTCTCAATTAAGAGTAGCCTACATTACTCTGCTCGGATTCCGACGCTTAAGAATCATTAAAAGCATAGCTTAACAGATCTCATACGGGTATCATTATTATTTTCATCATGGAAATGATTGGAAGGTAACCCCCACAATGATCTAGCTCGGTCTTTACAACTAGGTTGTCCTTTTGAACCTAGATCTTGGAATCTCCAGTAACTAGTTCGGGTTTCCATTACATCAACCTAATTTTCTTGGGCTTTAATCTCATTCTTTAGATGACTTATCAACTAACTCTCTATTTAACCTTTTGGTTAGCAGATCTGCAATGTTATCATTTGATTCACATGCACAACAGAGATAACCACAGTTGAAAGTAGTTATCTAATGGTATTGTGTCTATGATATATATGTCTAGACTTACCATTATACATGTAGGCACAAACAGCAAATAGTTTAGAAAATCTAGACTTAAAGATTTTTCTATCCTTGCTTGTTTGCTTTGTCTAGGCTCATCCTCAATTTTAACATTCTGTTCTTGATCCCAAATATTCTAACAATAGTCTCATCTGCTCACTTGGACGAATTCGGTCCATCTCTAGGCTTAACACGAAAATACATATTCAAAGAACTTTGCATTATTCGATTCCATGATCATGTTTCTGTGTATATCAAGGATTTTGAATTATATACAAGAAACCAATAAGCACTACTATTACGTGTATAGCTAATGATGATGCAATCAAATGTTTTTGAACCTATTTAGTTACAGCCACATTAGCAAGACACGACCACACTCATAAATATTTACAGGAAGGCTTCCTTTCATTTCATATCTCATATGGGGTCTTGCCTTCTTTCTTCTAGGGTACCTTGTTTAAAAGGTTATTTAAAAGGTAATTTGCAGATAAAATACCTTCCCCTACATGTTTGAGGTAAGTCAGAACTTAATAATATTGTATTTATCATATCTTTCAAAGTACAATTTTTTCCGTTTAGCCACATCATTTGATTGAGGGGAAAAAGGTGGGGTGACCTTGTGAATGATTCCATATTGCATGCAAAATTCACCAAACGGATCCTCATACTCACTACCACAGTCACTCCTTAATATCTTAATCTTTCTGTTAAGTTGATTCTTTAACCCTTTTTTTTATTATTTATACTTAGCAGACTTCTCTATAGCATACTCTTTGCTTTAGCAAATACACATAGTAATATTTTTTGTTATCATTGACAAAAGTAACAAATTACTAATTGCCACCCCTTATTTGTACAAATTCCAAATCGCTCACATAAGGCTTCATTTCAATTCCTTGGAAAGATGATCTTGTCATTTTCGTTTCAACACAAATTTCACACTTATATTTTGAATCAATTTGGAAAGCGGGTATATTATCCAAGTTAATTAATCTTTGTGAAATATCATAATTAACGTGTCCTAGTCTACCATGCTACAAATTAGAAGACTCAACCAAATAATCAGAAGAATTATTAACTTTATTAATATTTCTTGTCATTACAATCATTATATTGAGCTTAAAAAGCCCATCCTTTACAAAGCCCTCTCCGACATACATAACAATCTTAAAACAGACTCCTTTATAGGCGACGAACATGTTGATCGAATTCGGGGAGATAATGGCTAATATTATCATTTCCTGTCGTGTTCAATTGTCCTCTTCTGATATAACATGTCTCATACATATTTTGGTTACAAGCTAGGATAGAAGGTTTTGTGTAATAAGCATATTATATATTTATATATGTTTCTTTTGCTTACTTTTTTCTTAGTTTATATATATATATATATATATATATATATATACATATTTCGGTATAAAGCTGTAAACGGTTTTCTTACGTTTATTTTGTTTTATATATAAATTTATATTACATTTGATGGTTTTTGCTTGTTATCTTCACTGCTGTTTTAGTCCTATATTCATTTTGATTTGTTTCAGTTTGTTGGTTAGCATCATTTCTTTTGACTTAATCTTAAATTTTCTGTTTTTTTTTTAACGTTTTTTTTTTTTTTTTGGTTGCGATTACATATTTATAACGTTTGCTATAGATTTCTTTTCTTAATCTGCCAAAGTTTATTTTTGTTACTTATTAGTCAGTTTCCCTACTGATTTATGAATGAGTACATATATATCGTTTTGTTTAGATTACATTTAATCATTTCGGTTCTTTGTTATGGTTGTTCACCCCAAGTACTCAGTTCATATATATTAATATACATATATATTGAATCATTTGTTGCTGTTACTTTTAGTTCATATATCCAGTTTATATATATATATATATATATATATATTACCGTTTCAGTTTTGTTTTGGACTCTTGGTTCTGTAATACGTATTGATTACGGGCTCGATGTTCATCAATAATTTTTTAATTTCGTTTTTCTTATTTATTTATGTAATGTTATTGCTAATAAATTTCATGATTTTGTAATATTTGTCGTTGTCTTATATTCATATTTTTCACTTACAATCTTTGAACAGATTTGCCTCCTCACTGCCATGCTCAAGGATCAACCGGCATTTGCTTCCCAAGATAACGGTTAATAAGAGGTAACAGCGCACCACGTTATAGCCTCTAGTAAACTTGGAAAATGCCCGAACTCTATCACCGAAACACACCTAAACTTAGCCTATGGAAAGAACTAAAGAAAATAAATTAAACTCCAAGTTTTTCTTATTTTCCAAATGAAGAGGGACTGTCCTTCTATAGCTATAGGAAACATTGGCATAAGCATAGCCAAAAACGTTTGCCTTTACTGCTGAATTAAGACATATTCAAGTTCAAAACATTTGGCTCTTGGTATCCGGAATTAAACATATTTAATTCCCACATTTTGAAGCTTAATGGTTCGTTTGTAACCTTCTTGCGGTTAATATACATTTAACTGTGGAATTACGTTGGAAAAAATTTAAAACGCAAAGCAAAACTATGCGCACGCGGAACGAACATCTTACCGTGTAGTACACGATCCTTTGGTTTCACCGTGGATTTGCACTCCCCTACGCCTGCGCGCATGAGATAGCCTCCATGCTTAGTTGGTTATGGATAACCAAATATGCAATTCCTTATAAACCCTTTGGAACTTTCATTTATTTCTCATGTATGACAAGAGTTTTTCCAATTCATTTTCCAACTTCATGGGTGCACTATTGAGAGTTAATTTCTCATTCACCCATTTATCATTTTGAACATATAAATATTCGATATACATCTTTTTACGGAGTAGACTATGAATCCACATTAAACCAGCACTAAAACAAAGTGAGTCCCACTCAAATTCAAGCATTAAAATGACTATCTAAAATGGTTCTTAGTTAAGCTATTTTCCAACAAATCTTACATATACGATCAATGATCTTACGAAAACGATAGATCATTTCCACAAACATTATCTGCTAAAGGAAAAAAGAAAAACCAACAATAATGGAAAAGGAAATTTACTATATGATGCTCTTTACCAGGTACTATTTTTTTTTTTTTTTATGACCGTTTATTTGATTGACAATTTAAATCGGATCGCGTTTGTGAAATGGATGTATAATAAAATTTACTAATTCTAATTCTCGTACGGAATCATAATATGATCTAATCAATGACCTTATTAAACGTTATAGTACGAGATCATCCCAGACCATTCTTAATTAAATATGGATTATTTAAAAATACCGTGTGAATCCCATGACCACCAAAACCAAAATGCATAAGCCACGGCTTCCATCCAATATCCGATCATGATCAAAGTCCAAACTAGAAAACTACCACCAATCTTGTCCATCCATATTTTGCACAAAAGAAAAGATCAAGAAGGAGAGAGAGAGAGAGAGAGAGAGGGTCAGGAAACTTATTAATCATTTTAGCTCTTAATTTTCGCTTTGTTTGGAAAGCGAGAAACTACTTGAGTAAAAACTATTTAACTATACATATATACATATTGATGTGGAGTTAAATGAAAAGATCACACACCAAACTCACAATGTCATGTGCCATCCAGCCCTCTACTCCAAAGTGGTTGAGACTAATTGAAAGATCTCATCTCCTAAAATATAGGTGAAGCACGTGATTCCCATCTACCCTTTCGAGATAATATAAATAGGATATTTTGTCACAACATTTTTTAATACCAACACATTTCACAACTACAAGCTCCACCTTAAAGCCAACCCTATTTGGGCAGCCACCACTGTAGCTAAGTTTAATTTTGATTTTCGATCACCGGAAAAAAAATGGTGACCGTCGAGGAAGTCCGTAAGGCGCAAAGGGCTGAGGGCCCTGCTACCATCATGGCGGTCGGGACAGCAACTCCATCCAACTGCATCGACCAAAGTACTTATCCAGATTACTATTTCAGGATTACCAATAGTGAGCACAAGACTGAGTTGAAGGAGAAATTCAAGCGCATGTGTAAGTATTATTCTTTTTGTTGTCTTTTGGATTTCAATTAGTTTGTGAACTAGTTGTTGTAGGCTCTAGCAAAAATAGGGTATACCACATATGAATTCTTTTGTTACGTTTGTTTGTAATGCTAAATGGTAAGTTAGCGGGAGGTGATATGATCATTCCTTATATATTTTTACATATATATAGGTAGATTTAACATATATAGCTAGATATATTAATAAACAAAATTAATTTGTCCAAGAATGGAGGTATTCGAGTAAGATACCTATGGGATTTATTTTGCATGCCAAAGGATTATATGCAATGAAAATAGCGTAACAGAAATGCCTCCCTTATATTTGCATGACTTTAAATGAATCAACATGGTGTAACATCTTTAATTTTGAGTTAAAGAATATCTACACACTTTTTTATGTTTTTGAAAACGTAAAGAAAATAGACTCCCTTAGGAGGAGAAATGACAGTCTAGTTTCCTCTAACATTTCCTATGAAAGCAAATTATGTTAGTTAATTCACTTTTTCCTTATTTCTTCTCCATGAATTTTGCAGGTGAAAAATCTATGATCAAAAAGCGTTACATGTACCTGAATGAGGAGATATTAAAGGAAAACCCCAATGTGTGTGCTTACATGGCACCATCGTTAGATGCTAGGCAAGACATGGTGGTGGTAGAGGTACCAAAATTGGGAAAAGAGGCTGCCACCAAGGCCATCAAGGAATGGGGACAGCCTAAGTCAAAAATCACTCACTTGGTGTTTTGCACCACCAGTGGTGTGGATATGCCTGGAGCTGACTACCAACTCACTAAGCTCTTGGGCCTCCGTCCATCCGTCAAGCGCCTGATGATGTACCAACAGGGTTGCTTTGCCGGTGGCACGGTTCTCCGCCTTGCTAAGGACCTTGCTGAGAACAACAAAGGAGCTCGTGTCCTCGTCGTCTGCTCAGAGATCACTGCCGTCACCTTCCGTGGGCCCAGCGACACCCACCTTGACAGTCTTGTTGGCCAAGCCTTATTTGGTGATGGTGCAGCCGCTCTGATCGTTGGGTCAGACCCGATTCCTGAGGTCGAGAAGCCAATATTTGAAATAGTTTCAGCTGCCCAAACAATCCTACCTGATAGTGAGGGGGCAATCGATGGACATCTCCGTGAAGTCGGGCTTACATTTCACCTTCTCAAGGATGTTCCTGGACTCATTTCAAAGAACGTTGAGAAGTCCTTAACCGAGGCATTCAAACCTATTGGCATCTCAGATTGGAACTCTATTTTCTGGATCGCACACCCGGGTGGACCGGCCATTCTTGACCAAGTTGAAGCCAAATGTGGCTTGAAGCCCGAGAAACTACGCGCCACAAGGCACGTGCTTAGTGAGTACGGGAACATGTCTAGCGCATGTGTGCTGTTTATTTTGGATGAGATGAGGAGGAAGTGCGCCGAGGATGGGCTCAAGACCACCGGAGAAGGACTTGAATGGGGAGTCCTTTTTGGCTTTGGACCTGGTCTCACTGTTGAGACCGTTGTTCTCCACAGTGTGGCTATTTAGAGGTTTCGTATAGCTCAATATGTTTGCTTCCACTTTTTTTTTTTACTTTTTATTTGGCCTCTTTTGGTTCTTTTTGGTATTTGATTATTTTGAAGATGCTTGAGGAACCTTTTTGAAATAGTCATGTTGAACGTTTATCTATGCTCCCTACCTTGCAGTAGCCGAAGGGAGCATTATGTAGCAACTTATTTTATAAAATAATATAACTTCTTCTTATCGATACAATATATATATATATATATATGTATGTATATATTTATATATGGTTGCTACTTAATACGTACATATATTATTTATGAGATTATGAACAACCTTATACACATAATGTAATACATGTTATATATTTGTTGCAACGGCCAATGCTTTTAATATCCTCCACGTTTATAACTTTGAATATGGAAACGTGTGGTTCTTTTTGTATATTTTTTTTTTTTAATTTCTGAAAAAGTGCATCATTCGTTAATAATGATCTCCAAAAATGACGGAAACAACATCATAGAGATTAAAAACACGTAAGGTTTTAGACATCCAAAATCCCATTTGCAAAGTTCACCAGCATTTTACATATTCGTGGATCTAGAGATCCACTTAAAATAGAAACACGCAATTAAAATCAGAAAAATAAAAATAAAAATAAAAAACTATTTTTTGGCTCAATACTAAAGATCAGCCGCTTGACCTTCCTAACATTCAACGATGTTACTCGGAGGCTGAAGAAACCAGGAAACCACTTCTTCATCTGTGCCAAACCCGACCTCATCAATTGATATCGGTTCAACAACCTGCTACCAAACCATGTAAGCTTAGCCACAGTATGCAGTGGAAAACCTGTTTCATGGTTGAGAGGTCTAGCAACCGCCACTGACTTAAAAATAAAAAATAAAAAATAAAAATAAAAAAATTTTGAGCTTTAAAACTTTTCCCTCACTGCAGTAGTAGTTTATTATATATGTACGCTTTTACTGACTTTACATTTTGTTGCGTATCTATTTCGTAGTTCTTGAAAAATATTGAAACATAGTTTTAATTATTCTTGCATATTATTTATTTTGCAAGAAAAAATAAAAATTACAGTGAAATCTGATACATGATCCTGATCCATATCCCTACCTAACCTCCTCCCACAGTATAAGACCAAAGGGTCTTGAGTTTGGGCTATGTTATTATATAATTGCATCTTTTAGAAACTTTAGAGAACTAATTCCTAACCTTCTTCGATAGTTAGGCAACGAATTGGTCAAAGTCAAACAAATGTTTTGTAAAACTTTAACTTAAAATTTTATTTTATGAAGCTAGAATAATATTTCGGTTTTTGAAGAACCAGAAAGATATGTTAAAAAAAAAAAAGTGATAGAGAAAAATACCATGAGAAAATTGTATGGACCGTCTATAGGAGACAACACTAATGTTTTTTATATTATATTTTTGTTACCCTACAGTTAGAAACTAATTTCATTATATGACTTGTGTGTGTGTGTGTGTGTGTGTGTGTTTTTTTTTTTATGACTTATGTTTGTGAGAAACCCGGAGGCTAGAATTTCACATTATTGCAATTGGTTAATGAAAATAAATAAAGAAGAAGGTTTATAAAGACCTCCAAATAAATAAAAAAAGACGAAACTACCCAATAATGAAATACCAAATTTGCATCACAAATAAAGAAAATAAATAAGCCTAATAAATATCCGAATATAAATTTAACCCTAAATAATTCTAAACAATGTTAAACATGCTGCCATGTGAAATGTAATAGTATAGTTTGGATTCTAAATTCGACTTCTTTCTAAAAGATCATTCCCTACTTAAAATTTTTTATACAAACCTCATTTACCATGTAAGTGACAACAGCTTCGATTTTGATGATAAATATTTGAATTTTTCACTAAAATTTTTTAGTAACATTCATAAGAGTAATAGAATAAATTGTGATATAAGAGTTAAAATTCAAAAAAAAAATGTTATACCGACACATTAAAGTAAAATTTTAATATAGCATAATGAGAGATTATTGACGGAGTTGTTTCTTATAATGGCAAAGCCATAAATTTTTTCAGATAAAATAAATTTTAAATTAAAAATTTGTTCGATTTTTTATTCTTCTTTTTTTCTTAGATAGACTTTATAATCTAAAATAATTAACTTTTAAAAGTTCAAAATACGAATTTAAGTAGTAGTGTAATTGAATTTTTGTCTATTTGGGATTTTAAGGTGAAATACTGTCTATTAATAAATCAAATTTTGGAGCATAAGTGAAATTTTTAAGAAAAATATTAACAAATTTTGTAATTTCAAGGGGAGCAAATTAGAGACCTAATTGAAAAAATTAATAGATTTTGGGTATTAAACTAAAGAAGCCCATTGCACCAGGGGACAACTAAACCCCTAGGCTCAATGTGGCTTCGTCACTGGCTTCTTAGCAAGTGTTCACCAAGTTGAGATCAGTGTTAAGTTTCTCTAAATCCTCTTCTCTACCATTTACTTAAAAAAACGATACCGTTACATTTCGGGACTAAAGTGAAAATTTTTACTTTAAGTATTTGAATTAGGGTACAACAATTTATTTATTTATTTAGACAATTCCAATACAATTTGGGCCATTCAGATGCCCCAATAACTGATTGATTTCTTTTCTTTTAAGTTATTTCCTTTCCTTTTCCGAGTCTATTAACAGCAGAGCGGATTATATAAAATAAGCATAGTCTTACTTATCCTTATTTAAAAATTAATAATAATAATAATCAAATACAACGTGATCAACAAACTATGTGAATAAACCCATCAATTATGACCAGTCCAATAGTGATTTTAGTCTTTACAAAATCCAAGGCCCACAAAAGGCCACGATTGACCATTTGACTATCTTTATTTTTTTTTTTTTTTTCAATTTTTTGTTTGGTAGGAGAAAGCTAATAGAGATGTTCGATGGAACAACAAACTAAGCACACCATTCATTAAAAAAAAAAAATCAAACTAAGCACACTAACCAAACTCTCAAATTGAAACGACAAACGTGAATGGAAAATGCTCCTTACGCTGAGCTGGTTAAGCACGTGAGCTCATCTACCACTTAAAACTTTTGTTTTGGCTGAATACCATCTACCACTTTTGTAGTACTACTTCTTGCAATCACATATATAAATACACTAATTTATCTCTAAATTTTTCATAGCAAACATATATTTTCCGGTACTTGACCTAAGTTTTAGCATTTAGCAATCAACCCATTCGGCTCTTAATCCTTCCCTAATCTCTAGCCCTAAAGAAAAATGGTAACCGTCGAAGAAGTACGCAAGGCTCAGCGGGCAGAGGGTCCCGCCACCGTCATGGCTATCGGGACAGCAACTCCACCTAACTGTGTTGATCAGAGCACATATCCGGATTATTACTTCCGTATCACTAATAGTGAACACAAAACCGAGCTAAAGGAGAAATTCAAACGCATGTGTAAGTATTCTTTTTGTTGATTCTCTAGCAAAATTGAACACCACGTACGTATAATTTTATTTGTTATGTTTGTGACATTGGATGGTTTTTGCTAATCAGTTGTCCTTTAGTGGCTTGATGAGCTAGTTTTTTTAATATATCTTTTCTATACTAAAATTGAATGTCAAGAACAATTTTGGAAATAATTTGTATACATCTATTTTTGCATCCCCAAAGCTGAATCTAGTGTATTCTCTTCCTTCATGAAAGAAAATTGACTTCATTATCGGGGGCCTATTTTTCATAAAATTAACAGAGCTTAATTGTTCAAAATATTAGAAGTGCTAATTGATATGACAGTTCAACTCCTCTAACATTCTTTTTGCCACTATAAACGTTTTTGCAGGTGAAAAATCTATGATCAAGAAGCGTTACATGTACTTAAATGAAGAGATCCTTAAGGAAAACCCCAACCTGTGTGCTTACATGGCACCATCATTGGATGCAAGACAAGATATGGTGGTGGTAGAGGTACCCAAATTGGGAAAAGAGGCGGCCACCAAGGCCATCAAGGAATGGGGCCAGCCCAAGTCAAAAATCACCCACTTGGTGTTTTGCACCACTAGTGGTGTCGACATGCCTGGGGCTGACTACCAACTCACTAAGCTCTTGGGTCTCCGCCCATCCGTCAAGCGTCTTATGATGTACCAACAGGGTTGCTTTGCTGGTGGCACGGTGCTTCGCCTTGCCAAGGACCTCGCTGAGAACAACAAAGGGGCTCGTGTCCTCGTCGTCTGCTCAGAGATCACAGCCGTCACCTTCCGTGGACCCAGCGACACCCACCTCGACAGTCTTGTGGGCCAAGCCCTATTCGGTGACGGTGCGGCTGCTCTGATTGTCGGAGCAGATCCGATTCCGGAGGTTGAGAAGCCCATTTTTGAATTGGTTTCGGCAGCCCAAACAATCCTCCCCGACAGTGAGGGTGCGATCGATGGACATCTCCGTGAAGTTGGGCTTACATTTCACCTGCTCAAGGATGTTCCCGGGCTTATTTCAAAGAATGTCGAAAAGTCCTTGACAGAGGCCTTTAAACCTCTGGGAATCTCAGACTGGAACTCTATTTTCTGGATCGCACACCCGGGTGGACCAGCCATCCTTGACCAAGTAGAAGCCAAGTGTGGTTTGAAGCCGGAAAAAATGCGCGCCACGAGGCACGTGCTTAGCGAGTACGGAAACATGTCGAGCGCATGTGTGCTATTCATCATGGACGAGATGAGGAGGAAGTGTGCCGAGGACGGACTCAAGACCACCGGAGAAGGACTCGAATGGGGAGTGCTATTTGGTTTTGGACCTGGTCTCACTGTTGAGACCGTTGTGCTCCACAGCGTGGCCATTTAGGGTTTCGTACATTTTCCCCAATATGTTTGTTTTCAGTTTTCTGCGTCATGATATGGTTCTCTGATTTTTTTTTTTTTTTTTTTTTTTTTTTGGTTTGAATCAAGTTGTTGGGGAAACCCAAATAAACTTGTAAAATTTGATGTTGCTCATTACACTATTTGCAAAATCAAAAGTCAACTATATGTAACTATGCTTATCCAATAATATAAGACAAATATACTTGGTACTTACTACGTACCACCTTTATAAGTTACACACACACACACACACACACACACGACAACTTGCAAATTGAATGTATTTTTAAGTAACAGTTTATATACAAACGTTATATTAACGCGTAGCTCTTTGTGGTACATATGCTATTGAAAATTTTTAACCTTATATTTTTCATTTCTTTGGAGGTAAATTTTCTCCAGCCAAAGAAACATCTTCTTTATCTATAATCTATAATATATATAGAAATGAGAATGAGATATAAAAAGACAAAAAAAATTTGTTCCAATGTGTATGTTTGGTTAATTATTTTTTATTTTGTAATATTTTGTTTGTGTGTTTATTTATCTATAATATATATATATATATATATATATATATAACTGTGTAAAGAAGTGAGAATAAGTTTTTCACTTTAACCAAAAGTTGAGTCAATCGAAGGATTTAAAATAATCAGATTTTATTTATGGCTTGTTTGATTTGTAGGTATGAACAATAAATTTAAATGATCAAATTTTTATTATAAAAAACTGCCAAAACAAAGTTTGAGTCATATATTTGAGCTTCTCATTCAAATGGAGACAATTAATAATTTCAAGCACATTTTTTTCAACGAAAACATGAGAAAAATTTGCTATATGGAGGCACGTCCTCTCAGGCTAGTAATAATGGGAAGCTATTGTGTCCTCCCTTGACTGATTTTTTTATTATTATTAATGAAATTTACACATAAGGATCCTTTCAAAGCATAAAAAACAAAAAAAAACAAAAAACAAAAAACAAAAAACAAATGTTGATTTCATGATTTTTTTTTGTAATCTTGTCGACGTTGGCAATCATTTTTCTTTGCTTCAATATAATTTATTTCATGATGCGCAAACCTCCAAATTAGTAGTTGGCAACGCGTAGTCAAGGTCAAACGAGTATTTTGCAAATCTCTCTTCATTAATTTAAAACTACATTATTAGGTTATACGCAGTCAAACTATTCCGATTAATTCCAAATATTATTGGCGGGGTTAATTTTGAATAGTCACAAAATTCCTTAAAATTCAACTCTAGTTCAATTAATAATTAACCAAAATCTTTATACCATTTTCCAAGTCTCAAATGATATTTTTGAACAACTATGTCAAATCATATAGAAACAAAATTTGTACAATCAAATAAAAAAAAAAAGTATACACAAATGAGAAGGAAATTTTTGTTTTTTTCAAATAAATTTGAGAATATTATCTTATTAAATTTTTTAAAAGAAAATAACTGTGAAAAAAAATCTCTTAGAATTATAGAAAGAAAACTAGTAAGTATATACAAATTTGAAATACATATATATAATTTTAATAGAGCAATTTAGAATTCAAAAATTCATCAATAATAAATAACTAAGAATGTGATTTTTATCTGGGGGAAGAAAGCAAAACTGCAAAAGTGAGGAGAAAAAAATTGGCCGCCAAAAAAAAAAAAAAAGATCAAACTCTAGCCTCAGACAAACGAAGACGTTAGGAAAAATTGCTCGATCGTAATCGAGAGGAAGGAGACCAAGAATAAAGAAAAAGACAAAATGAAGAGAGAGAGAGAGAGAGAGAGAAAGAGGGCAGCTCAGCAAAATAGAAAGAGACGAAAACTTTGAATAATATATGATAATAAGAAGATAAATTGAAAATAACCTGAGCTTTTATATATATATTATATAGATTATTATACGTGTTTAATCGGAGGTAATCAAATACAATTAGGTACTATATTTTAAAAATAAATATTTGATTATTGTGTTTGATTGTGTATAAGATTGTTTTTTATTTTTAATAGAAAGACAAAATCACACTTAACTAAATTAATACAGACGTTAATATGATTTAATTATATATAAATACAATAAAATAACAAAATAATTTAAAAAATTCAGTGAAATCCAATTACAAACAACACAAGTAAATACATTAATCTAAGAATCTAAGAAAATTAATAATCTGTTAAGCTTGGTAAATAAATTACCCAGTTTGGTTAATTATAATGCAAAGACAATGGAAGAAGAAGAATTGCATAGTTAAAAAAACAAAAACAAAACAAAACAAACAAACAATAATGATGATAATGGAAGAGGTGAATTGCAGAGTTAAAAAAAAAAATAAATAAAAAGAAGAACGCAAAGTTACAATCAACAAAGAAGAAGAAGAAGATTAAAAAAAAAAAAAAGAGCAAATTTACGACAAAACGAAAGAAGAAGAATTGCAGAGTTAATAATAATCACTCAAGCATAGCATTTTCATGCTTAGAGAGGCTTTATGAATGCATTCTTTGCACCTCGGCTAGGAATGGGAAGACATTACGTTAAAAATAAAAATAAAGATAAAAAATAAAAAAAGAAAGAAAAAAAGAAAGAGAGATGAAGAAGAAAAGGAGAATAATATCTGGAGCAGAGGAGGTCAATTGATGGAGGCGGAAAAAGATACTCCCATTTGAGATTGGGAGAGAAAAATGTTAGGTTTTGATATATATATATATATTTTTTAAATTCAATAAATAGGTTTTTTAAAATTTAAAATGATATTTGTGTTTAATTTATTTAAATTTTAAGATTAGATAAGGGATAATCTAAAATTTTAAAATAAGATAATTGCATACTAAACAGGATAATCTTAAGATTCTTATCCCTTAATAAAAGATTATCTCATACCAAACACCCCATCAAAATAGATACTTATGCTATTCTCTCTTGGCACTAATTTGGTTATGTTTATTATTTTAATGTTTGTAATCATTTTCGTTACTCAAATTCAGTTCAATCCAGTTTGCAGTCAGTTGTTATAAATATATATTAGAGTATTGGGAATTGGTCAAGGTCAAACAAGTATTTTGTATAACTCTCTTTCTTTTTAAAATCAATTACATTGTTCCGTTTAGGAGTCAGATTCTTCCTATTGACTGGAAATAAGATATTGTGTGCCTCTCAGATTATTGGGTTTGCCAAATTATAGAACTAAATATTAACAGATTAACTAATGATATATATACGTACAAATTCGTTTTTCATTTGTCTTTTTTTTTTTTTTTATCCCGATGAATTTTGGTAGAAGATTTTTAACAGTTTATATATTTATAATTGTCTTCTAAAATATGTGTCTTGACTTTATCTTTTAGGAACAACTTGAACCGTTTTAATTACGAGGATCGTAATTTTTAGATCATTTGACATCTAAGTTTAAACCACTTTTCAAAATTTTTTTATTTTTATTATAGTATTTTCTCTCACAAAAATTTTAATTTACTGATTAAAAAAAAATGAATTTCAACCTACATGCCAAACAATAGGGTTTTTTGCTTCTTCCGTTTTCTTTCATAATTCCCTATTGACCTTTTTTTATATAATATTAACTAGTTGTTAAATAAAACATAATTAACTAATAAAATTTGACAAAATAAACAATTCTATTCCAAATAGTAAAGAAAAAACAAAAACAACCACTACATTACCATCCCTATCTGAATAAACCCAGTGTCTCATTAAAACCCTTTGTTAGAAATAATCCGAAGGCTCCAGTCTATTTAATAATTAATCAAAATCTCAAAACCATTATCCGGATGATATTTTTAAGAGGATTTCATGCTATATTATTTTGAATTTGAAAGTGAGGTATTTGAACTCTACAACTTCTTGTAAATTTATAATGTGTGGAATTACCACTAGATAGGTATAGAATCGTGATTATAATAATTTTTATGAAATTTTCAAGAATGCCACAAAAGATCTCACTCTAGATTTCTGCAGCTTAAGATTTATGTTGTGCACAAATAAACATTATGAACATTGTAGAAATCTGAACCATATATAAATTGCAGCAAGAATTTAAAGAAAGTGTGGTATGTCATCTAATTTTCTCTCACGTTAATAAGGAGCCTGTAACCATTTTCTTTTCTTTTCTTTTTTCTTTTTTTTTTTTTTTTTTTTTTTTGGGTTTGCAGTACAAAACTCAGAACTCTTATTAATATTATCGATAGCCCTTTTATTACCAGGTGTAATTGTTGAGCTGCTCTGAGACTAAAACATCCATGTTATTGGTACAACATGAGGCGCTTGACGGGTGGTGAAAGACCCATTAACTTTGTGAGTTGATAGTCAGCTCCGAGCATGACCCCACAACCAGTGCCAAAGACTAGTGGGTGATATTGGGATTTCGCCGGCAGGCACCCTATTTCCTTGATGGCGTTTGGTGGCAACCCAAGCTTAACACGTTTCTAATCTCACCAAAATTTGGGTCATTTCAAAATACTGATTTAACCTCATGACACTCACGCCCTAGTAATGGTCTTACCTTAATTTCAAAATTGAACAAATCTAAAATGATGATAAACAAAAACCCACCAACCAATTATGACTAGCACGGTCTTCTTGGTTCTTTAATTACCAAACTGAAAGTTCACAGAAGGCCACAAATTGGTCTCATTTGACTAGCTAGCTTCATGTTTGTTTGGTAAGTCAGCTTTTTCTTTTAAGGTAGATAAGTCAGAGCTAATATTAGAGAGCTTCAACAAATAATAATAATAATAATAATAATAATAATAATGATGATGATGATGATTATAAAGAACACCAAACTCACAACGTGATATAACCAGGCGTCTACGCAAAAAAATTTGGTTGAAAACATGAGAGAGCTCAGCTCCTAATTACAAGCACGTGACTCCATCTACCACTTCATACAATTATACATATGTATAAATATCACCCCATTTTTCGTAGCAAATATATCTTCCACTGAGCCAATACATCTAAGAGCTACCCCATTAAGAGATCTTAATCCTTCCACTTCTACCGGAAATTTATAAATAAATAAAAATGGTCACTGTCGAGGAAGTGCGTAAGGCGCAACGGGCCGAGGGCCCTGCTACTATCATGGCGATCGGAACAGCAACTCCAGCCAACTGTGTCGACCAGAGTACTTATCCAGATTTTTACTTCCGTGTTACGAACAGTGAACACAAAACTGAGCTCAAGGAGAAATTTAAGCGCATGTGTGAGTACTTTTTAATTTGTTATTTTCCTTGTTCTTTCAATTAGCTGTCGTAGATGCTATAGCAAAACTGGACATGCAGTTCCACGTACACTAATTAGTCTGTTTATTTGTGACTTTGTTGGTCTTTTCGTTGTTATATATGAGTTTATATATGAGCATTCCTTATCTATACATAACATTGAATGCTAAATATTGACCAAACTACAGAGGTGGTACCGAGATAATAATAATCTTGGTATCTAATAGACAATGTATAGCAGTAATCGTACGTATATATATACACACACATATAAATATATATATATATAACCCCATATCCTGTACAATTTGCATGACAAGAAATGAATATGGTGCAACATTTCCCATCAAACAAAATCAATTGTTAGTGACATTCTTTTTTCTTTTTTGTCATCAATTTTGCAGGTGAGAAATCCATGATCAAGAAGCGTTATATGTACTTAAATGAGGAGATCTTGAAAGAAAATCCCAATGTGTGTGCTTATATGGCACCTTCACTGGATGCAAGACAAGACATGGTGGTGGTAGAGGTGCCCAAATTGGGGAAAGAGGCTGCAACTAAGGCTATCAAGGAATGGGGCCAGCCCAAGTCAAAAATCACCCACTTGGTGTTTTGCACCACTAGTGGTGTCGACATGCCCGGGGCTGACTACCAACTCACTAAGCTCTTGGGTCTCCGCCCATCCGTCAAGCGTCTTATGATGTACCAACAGGGTTGCTTTGCCGGTGGCACGGTGCTCCGCCTTGCCAAGGACCTCGCTGAGAACAACAAAGGGGCTCGTGTCCTCGTCGTCTGCTCAGAGATCACAGCCGTCACCTTCCGTGGACCCAGCGACACCCACCTCGACAGTCTTGTGGGCCAAGCCCTATTCGGTGACGGCGCGGCTGCTCTGATTGTCGGAGCAGATCCGATTCCGGAGGTTGAGAAGCCCATTTTTGAATTGGTTTCGGCAGCCCAAACAATCCTCCCCGACAGTGAGGGTGCGATCGATGGACATCTCCGTGAAGTTGGGCTTACATTTCACCTGCTCAAGGATGTTCCCGGGCTTATTTCAAAGAATGTCGAAAAGTCCTTGACAGAGGCCTTTAAACCTCTGGGAATCTCAGACTGGAACTCTATTTTCTGGATCGCACACCCGGGTGGACCGGCCATTCTTGACCAAGTAGAAGCCAAGTGTGGTTTGAAGCCGGAAAAAATGCGCGCCACGAGGCACGTGCTTAGCGAGTACGGAAACATGTCGAGCGCATGTGTGCTATTTATCATGGACGAGATGAGGAGGAAGTGTGCCGAGGACGGACTCAAGACCACCGGAGAAGGACTCGAATGGGGAGTGCTGTTTGGTTTTGGCCCTGGGCTCACAGTTGAGACCGTTGTGCTTCACAGTGTTGCTATTTAGAGGCTTCCTTTGGCGGATTTGGTCTATTATCTGTTTGTTTAATTTTTCAGTGTCGTTTTTGTTCTCTGAAATGGCAGAGCGAATAATATTGGCAACTTATTCAATTATATAATAAATATACTTGGTAATTATTGCTTACCACTTTAAATACATTTTATAGAAGCGATTTTTTTTTTTTTTTGGAAAGGTGTATATATATTATATATACACACACGTGCAATTTGAGGTGATTTTTTTCTCAATGAAACTTTATTATAGCCGTTTTTTTTTTTTCTTTTGAGGTAATTTTCTCTACCAATACGATGAAAAATATCGCACAAAAACAATATTTTCTTCATATTAATAACCCGCTGTGTCTTTTTTATTTTTATTCTCTTTTAGATTCCCAATTATGTTTGTTTGTCCCTCTTGAGCAAGTGGAATGTGTCAACCTAGCAAGTTGGGATGTTCGTTGGAGCCTGGAGGCTAGTTGTCTTCTCTTATAAGTCAGATTTCCAAAATAAGCTTGATATATATATATATATATATATATATATATTATTAGCACCTCTGCCTTTTGATGAATTTCTTGTACGTGGTTAACTTTTTTCGTACGTGCAATATATTTTTTAGCAACTTTGTCCTTAAATTTACGAAATAGTAAAAATTATTAACTTCAAGCTAACGGGTCTTAATGATGTACTCTCATCAGGATTCCCTAACCATTAACTACAGTTAATGCTTGCAGTTCATTGCTCAGCTGGAAATCTAGAGACCAAATTGCTATAAAAATCAAATCAGATCAAATAAAAGTTTAGGATATGTATAAAAGTGCTAAACCAGGTAAAGTTCAGGGGCATTAGTTCTAAAAAAATAATTATAGAAGATAAAAGTAAAATAAACTGTAAGCTTTATTTTAGTCTTCATGAAGATTTTTTTTTTCCTTTTCCTTTTTTTAAAGGGTTTATGAAGAATATTTAGATCATCTCTAATGCAAAAGAACCTATCTAACGCTATTTTTTGACAGCTATATATAAGATCATCTCCAATGTATTTATCTATTTTAGTGCTATATTGATTCCAAAATACTGTGAAATATAGCATTATCTTATTTTATAATTCATAATGTTATTCTTCTTCTTTTTCATCATTGATTTATTCTTATGCCTTGAAAATTGTAAAAGTGGACTTTTAGTTTTTAAATAAATTAAAATTTAAAACACAAATAATTACATGAAAAAGTCGATACAACAACTAATCAAAATCAAATGTTAAATTTAATATTAATTTTAATTTGTGATAAATTTGCCACAAAGTTTAGCACATATAATATTTGGCATCAAATCTAGCGATTCAATGGAGAACACTTTAGTTATTCGCATGCTAAAATTTATCAATAATATAATAATTTAACATTACATTGGAGATGCTATAAAATAGTACAAAAATATTAAATATGATACACTAATTTTATACATGCTCCAATGTTTTTCAAATTATGCTCCAACGCTGCTTTCGAAATAGGATCTTTATATTTTGAATTCTTGCTTCAATCTTCTTTTCAAACATTGTTTTCTTGTCTTAAAAGAATTATTATTTTTCTAGTTTACTCTAACATTCCAATAATTAATCATCTCCATTTCCATCATTTAAGAAAGCATTTAACAATTTATGAACGAGTTGTCATTTCATAAGAAACTGAAATTAAACTAATTGTAGACTTAAGAAAAAAATTTTGTATAATAATAAGATTAATGTCAAAAAATGGTGAGGAAAATTGGTTCATGGGAAAAATCGAGGGAAAAAAAATTTTGTGTGAATGTACAAGGTGAAATGAAGTTTCATTTCATAACTACTGTAATAACAAGTTACAATATAGTAGATAAAAAATTATTTCCGGTGATAATTTCATAGAATTTTGAAAAAACAAAATTTGTTAAAATTCAGCATATCTACAATCGGTGCCAAATTGAGCATAATATGTCAAATTAATTATAACGTAGCATTGGAGAACATTACTTGTGATGAAATGATAAAAATACCTAATGTATATACGCACAATATGACTTCAATCACCCTGTATATATATATGTATATACATATACACATACACAATATGACTTTAATCACCATGTGCATTAATTGCTTTGCTTTCCCAACCATCCGCCGCCCCATGAACCCCTAATCATAGGCCTTGCCTTTTTTTTTTTTTTTTTTCCAACACACAAAAAAAAATAATAAATAAAATTAAAGAACACCCAAAAACAATTCCAAACCATCACGGACCAGTTCAACGTGGGAAAAACAAACCCACCATCAGAAAGTCCAAAAAGGCCACTAAATTGGCCATTTGATAAATTCCAATTTGGTTTGGTAAAGTCAGAGCTAATAGAAATGACGTTGGATATAGATATACACACACATATATATTGATCAAAACACAACACATTAAAATAAAAAAATAAAAAAAAAAAAAAAAAAAGGCACGTGCTAACCCTCTACCCCAAAAGGTGGTTGACTTGAGAGACCGAGAGGCATTACAACAACAAGGTGGCCAAGCACGTGAACCACATCTACCACTTCTCTACCTCTCACAACAACATATATGTATTACACATATATAAATACCAATGTGTCACAAACATTTTTCATAGCAAAATAAAATCCCTCCACTACTATTCTATAGTATAACATCTACAACCTTGGCAGTCGGTCCATTGAGGCTCCGAACCCTTCAACTTCTACCGGAAAAAAAAATGGTGACCGTCGAGGAGGTTCGCAGAGCTCAACGGGCTGAGGGTCCTGCCACCGTTATGGCCATCGGGACGGCAACTCCTCCCAATTGCGTTGATCAGAGTACTTATCCGGATTACTACTTCCGCATCACCAACAGTGAGCACAAGACCGAGCTCAAGGAGAAATTCAAGCGCATGTGTATGTAACTTAGCCTTTGTTCTTTCTTTTTTTACTTCTATCATGTTGTTTAAGGTTCAATTCCTATTCATCACTTATGTAGCAAATATAGAGAAATCTATTTTAATGTGCGGTAAGATTTTACTTCACAAGGGTGGTCTTCCAGATAAAAATTTAATAATACTTACTAGCTCTGTATTGAAAATAGATTAAATCACGTTTAACTCATATAGTTTTTCCACTTTTTAACTATCTTACAAAAAAAAAATGCTTTATTCTATATCTCCTATGTTTTTTTTCTTTTGGAGGAAAATCCTTTCTCCTATGTTGAAAGATCTTTCTTTTGTGATCTTTTCTAACTCCGGCATGAATCTTACAGGCGAAAAATCTATGATCAATAAGCGTTACATGTACTTAAATGAGGAGATCCTAAAGGAAAACCCCAACGTGTGCGCGTACATGGCACCTTCATTGGATGCGAGGCAAGACATGGTGGTGGTAGAAGTGCCCAAATTGGGGAAAGAGGCTGCAACTAAGGCCATCAAGGAATGGGGCCAGCCCAAGTCAAAAATCACCCACTTGGTGTTTTGCACCACTAGTGGTGTCGACATGCCCGGGGCTGACTACCAACTCACTAAGCTCTTGGGTCTCCGCCCATCCGTCAAGCGTCTTATGATGTACCAACAGGGTTGCTTTGCCGGTGGCACGGTGCTCCGCCTTGCCAAGGACCTCGCTGAGAACAACAAAGGGGCTCGTGTCCTCGTCGTCTGCTCAGAGATCACAGCCGTCACCTTCCGTGGACCCAGCGACACCCACCTCGACAGTCTTGTGGGCCAAGCCCTATTCGGTGACGGTGCGGCTGCTCTGATTGTCGGAGCAGATCCGATTCCGGAGGTTGAGAAGCCCATTTTTGAATTGGTTTCGGCAGCCCAAACAATCCTCCCCGACAGTGAGGGTGCGATCGATGGACATCTCCGTGAAGTTGGGCTTACATTTCACCTGCTTAAGGATGTTCCCGGGCTTATTTCAAAGAATGTCGAAAAGTCCTTGACAGAGGCCTTTAAACCTCTGGGAATCTCAGACTGGAACTCTATTTTCTGGATCGCACACCCGGGTGGACCGGCCATTCTTGACCAAGTAGAAGCCAAGTGTGGTTTGAAGCCGGAAAAAATGCGCGCCACGAGGCACGTGCTTAGCGAGTACGGAAACATGTCGAGCGCATGTGTGCTATTCATCATGGACGAGATGAGGAGGAAGTGTGCCGAGGACGGACTCAAGACCACCGGAGAAGGACTCGAATGGGGAGTGCTGTTTGGTTTTGGACCTGGGCTCACCGTTGAGACCGTTGTGCTCCATAGCGTGGCAATCTAGAGGGTTTGGTGGATATATATATATATATATATATATATATATATATGTTGCCATCTTTGTGCTTTGTTTTGGTTCTTTGAAATATTTTCTTTTTTCTTTCTTTAAGGCTTTGTATTATTTCTTTAGCTATGGGGGGAGGGAATTCTACCCAAATTGCCGGGCCTTGTTTAAATTACCTGCTGGTCGCTACCAACTGATCAAAGCAAAGGGATTGATATAGCAACTTATTATAAATAATGAATAACATTTTCCATTTTTTGTATTAAAAAAGTTTATTTTACACCACTGAATATGCAATTGATATGATAATTGGAAACAAATTAAAATTATAAAAACTAACCCCGTCCATTCAATTTTCACCCATATAATTCCCACTGCCCAACAGGGACCGGGACTACCGCTTGACCTTCCGGGAAGAACTCCGCAGGATCCCAAAATCCACTCAGGCATGTTTACTTATCAGGAATATGGAATGAGAGTAGAAAATGAGAGTGAATCTCTTATTTACTTACTCATTTTTATTCTGAAATAAGAGTGAAAATGATGGATCTCACACAATCCCATGCCCTCCCTTCGGACTATGACTCTCATTTCTACTATTAATATTAAATTACTATTTTATCTTAAGTCCATTTGCAAAAAATTATATTAAAAAATAATAACAACTTATATTAATTATTTTTATTAACTAAATATAATATTATTATTGTCTTAATTACTATTAATATTATTAGAGTAAATAAAGAACTTTTTTATTATAATATATTATTACATTTCTATTTTTATATTTTTTATACTTTACTTATTTTAATTCACTTTTTTTTAATAAAAATTTACACAATTTAATTTAATTGCCTTAATATTACTTTTGATTAATAGTATGATAATAAATAAATAAAAATTAATCATTTTTTAATTTTTGAAAATACAATAAATAAAATGATATACAAGTAAATTTACAACAACTAACTCTGATTTTTATTCTAAGTAAACGCATGAATGAGATTGACAGTGATTCCGACTCCGATTTTTGGAACCCAAATAAATAACATATTCTGACTTCAAATCCTGATTTTAAATTTAACTCACTCTGAATCCTACCTATTTTGATTCATGTTCACTTAGATTAGACGTAAATAAATATGTCATAGGAGTATTTGAGATTGAATAGTCATACCTCGTTAGTGCGGCCCACCCGTGTGAGATATAAGGATTCAACCTGTGGGGGGTTGAATCCCATTTTTCATCACTGACCAGCTATCACAGTCAAGATATTAATTAGGGATGAACAAAAACCCATAACCCGATTGACCATCCGAACGTCACCCGATTAACCTAACTTGCCCGATTATCAGCCATGTGTTCGGCCTTTGCCCGTAGGCTTCTGAAATCTTGGGCCTAAGTGCTACACTAGTCAATGAACGCAAGCCTGGGCCTTTAAATGGGCTTCTTCTTTATGGCTCAAAAGGGGACTCAGGTGGATTTAAAAGTGTTTTGCATGTCTCATATGTATATATATATATATTCCTCGTTCCTTAGTATCCCTCTAATAATATAATAACATATTAACAAATTAATAATGTCTTTCAACTATTAGATGTAATTTTTTAATTAATGTGTTATGTTATTAATAGAGAGATAGAAAAGAAGACAGAAATAAAAAAACACAAGAGTCATATCCGTTTTGTATATGCTCACTTGGAGTATTTGGTTAGAGAAGAATCGGTGAAAGATTTTTTGGATTATGTTGGTATTGGTTGGTGATTAGAGATGATCATCCAACGTCTAGTTTGTGACGGCTTCATGAAAACAATATCTTGTTGAAAATTTCTCCCCTTATTGCCGAATATCTCGCAGCTAGGGAAGGAGTGAATCTTGTTGGGAGGTGTTGTTTCTCTGTTTAGATTCTTGAGTAAGATGCGCTTAATATGGCACAAACATTTCAAGAGAATCTCACCAAGGTTCTAGATACTAAATTGTGGATAATATTAAGGTTTTCTTTGTAATCCTAGGAGTGGGTTTGTTTGCTTGCTAGACTCCTCATTCAAGAAATAGTGTAGCTCACTCTATTGCTTACTAGGCTCTATCAATTTTTATTTCTTCATTCCTTTTTTTTTTTTTTTTTTTTTTTGCTTGAATTCTCTATCAAATAATTATTGATTTTGCTTGGGTTGTTCCCATTTTTCGTTTTATTAGTACTTTTATAAGGTCTAATCTTTTGGCTCATGAATAAAGTGAAGTTTCCGCTCAAAAATATCCTGACTAGTATTCCAATTAGTTCAAAACAAGCACAAACACACTTATCACCTTTAATTTAGAGGTAAATAAATGTGTTGTTAACTTGTCCATATCGGAATGTTTCTACCACCAAAAAAAAAAAAAAACTTGTCCATATCGGAATGCCTCTTTTTTCTTGGAGTTTGATGGTTGAAAACAAATTGAAGAACACGATATGGAAAAAATTGTGTACTGGTTGGACACAATTCTCACTTTATTATCATATTAAAATTGTATCATATTACAAAAGAGTTTGATAATATAATGAAAATTTGACAAGTTAAAATTTATATTCTATTTTTAGGATATTTTATACCTTCTCAGATAATTCTCTGAAAAAATTCTCATGAAATCGAATTCTTTATTATATTAACTTTGAATATTTTTTTTTTATTTTGATCAATTTGACATTCAAAAACATACACTTACTACTACTACCCTATCATATAGAGCTCCAAAACTAGTATTATAATAAAGATAATTGTCCATGGGGTAAGAAAAAAACACCCGATCAATAGAGCTTTAATTTCAACGGTCAAATCTGTTAATTTTACATGTTTTTTTCATTTTCATGTGATTTTGATCAAATCAAAAGTTCATAAAATATATACTACCAGGAGGAATATCATATAATAGAAAGCTGCTAATAATAGTAAATCTTGTAAAAGTGATGTACAAGCACAAACACACTTATCACCTTTAATTTAGAGGTAAATAAATGTGTTGTTAACTTGTCCATATCGGAATGTTTCTACCACATAAAAAAAAAAAAAAAAAAAAAAATTGTCCATATCGGAGTGCCTCTTTTTTCTTGGAGTTTGATGGTTGAGAACAAATTGAAGAACACGATATGGAAAAAATTGTGTACTGGTTGGACACAATTCTCACTTTATTATCATATTAAAATTGTATCATATTACAAAAGAGTATGATAATATAATGAAAAGTTGACAAGTTAAAATTTATATTCTATTTTTAGGATATTTTATACCTTCTCAGATAATTCTCTGAAAAAATTCTCATGAAATCGAATTCTTTATTATATTAACTTTGAATATTTTTCTTTTTATTTTGATCAATTTGACATTCAAAAACATACACTTACTACTACTACCCTATCATATAGAGCTCCAAAACTAGTATTATAATAAAGATAATTGTCCATGGGTAAGAAAAAAACCCGATTAATAGAGCTTTAATTTCAATGGTCAAATCTATCAATTTTACATGTTTTTTTCCTTTTCATGTGATTTTGATCAAATCAAAAGTTCATAAAATATATACTACCAGCAGGAATATCTTATAATAGAAAGCTGCTAATAATAGTAAATCTTGTAAAAGTGATGTTGAGAAAAAGCACTTTATATTAGGAGATTTATAATGCAGAACCTTTAAAAAAAATTTATAAAAAAAACTTCTAGAAAGCTTTATTTTTCATCCATCATATAAGGATCATAAATTATCTGTTCTACATATATATATATATATATATATATATTTTAATATGGGGACCTTTTGAATTATTTATGGCCATCTTTCTCTTGTTCGGCTTTGAAGCTTCATTAGTTGCTCAACTTATACCACTTTTTTAACGGTATTTTTTAGGCCAAAATTCATTATTAATCGAGAAGATATAGATCTGTATAATTAATATAATCTGATGGTGTAACTACAGGGGAGAAATACAGCATATCAAAATAAAGAGAAGTAACCTACATTATAACTGATATTATATATATAGCAAAGGTTGCAGATATATCTGACGCTTATAATTTTTATTTAAAATTTTGTAACAATTAGTTTATCTATATACAACTTTCTATTTAGAATCTGTTAATATGGTACTATTTAGGTATTGGTATAAAGGATAAGTATCACTGTAAAATATTACATTGTAATTATATTATTATTATAAAATCCTATCAAAATAATTACTAGTATTATTTCGTAATAATATTGAATAACAGTCCATCCCTATATATATATATATATATATATATATATAATAAAAGCTTAGGATACAATTGTTGCAAAAGTAAAGATATCATCAGCATGAGATTCTATTATAAAAAAATTACAAAAGTAAAAATATTATCGATACGAGATCCTATCATAAAAAAGACGTTATTAGATACTACTATTGGTACCGAAAGATCAGAACATGGTCCATGATATCCCATTTTTAAGGTTGGACAACACGAGGCCCTACCATTCCAATGGCTCTCAGTGATGGATAAAAAGTTGTAGTAGTCTACTCTGTCATTCCGAAGAGCTGGCATTGGGCCTCAATTAATTTAGGATCTTATTTAATGGCAACTAAATGGGCAGCCACAAATCTTAGATGTTGTTGGCATGGGCAAGGTTCTAGTTGCGTGGCTGATATCGGTTCCCTTTAAAGTTTAATTAAAAGAGTTCCTAAAAAATTCTTAGTCACACAAATTTTTCTAAAGTGTGAAATGTTAATGATTGCATTTCTATATATAGTCATACGATAAGTTTAAGTATAGATATTATTGTTCAATCTTGTGTTGATCATAAGCTACAAAACAAAATTTTTGATTGACGAGTACTTAAAATTTTTTTTTTCTTGAAATGCATTATGAGAGAAAAGAATTTGCATAAAAAGAATACACACCACTTAATTTATTTTAACAATAAGATATTATCTGAAGTCCATTTATAAGCTTATTATTTTCCTCCTCTTAAATATCCTTATGATTAATATATCTCGTAAGATTATGTGTCATTTGTTTGTGTAAATACCAAAAAATTTATCATATAATCATAGTTTTTTTGATTAATTTTATTATAATACTCTATAACTCTTACCTATTAACAAAAATTGAAAATACTATCTTAGGTTTTAAACCTCAGAACTTCCATCCAAACCACTTCTGTCTTTTCTATTGAGCTAGCTTGAACAGACTCATCATGGAATAAGAGTTTATTTAAGTGAATTTTCCCTTTTTGTTTTCCATCAACATTAGCAATTAACTATTTTAGTATGTTTTACTTGTTAAGATGATAGTCATGTTCGATTTTTATTTAAATATATATAGTCATTTTTTTAGGTAAAAAAAAAATCTTCTATTTGTTATTATAGATGAGTAATGAGAAATTTTATGGCTAATATTGTGGAGAAATGTTCTGATTGTGATTGAAAAATTATCCCAAAAAAAAAAAAAAAAGATAATAAAAACGACACCACGCTTAAATTTGTAGATAAGCGACATCCGATGAAATAACAATTAACATATATGACGATTTTTTCTTTGAAAAGAAACGATTCATGTAAAATACATAATACATATGAATTCTATTCGGGAAAAAACGGCATTCACAATTGTCAGATATCAATGGACTCCTCCTGATTATTTATGTTATAATCTCGTTGTGGAGGACTCCATCTCTTTTTCTAAGACGATTATGGAGCCGATACTATCATTCGAGATTTCGAGGATTTTATTATGGCTGCTCTTATAATTTTGATGAAGTCTTCTCTATTTGTGAAGTAGAAGTTAAAGCTATCTATATTCTAGTCTTTTATGAGCTCGTGATGTTGGTCTAAATCTATAATTAATTTGTGGAGTCAGATGCATTGACAATAATTCAAACTTTAAAGATTTCTTCCTTTTATGTAGCGAGTTTGGGCTTTTATTTTATGATATGTCTAGCTTATTATCTTTTTTTCTTTTTTTTTCGAGAGTTAAGTTATATCATGTGTAATAAGAAGCTTAGAGAACTGTCAATTCCTTAGCAACTTATGCCTTTAATGTACAAATCCGTTGAAGGGATAGCAGTTATAATTGTAGAATCTTATTGTAATTGTTGTGACTTTGAAATATACTCAGAAAAATGAAATTTGTATTTGTATATAACAATTAAATTGGTTAGTAACAAGTTATATTGGGTGGTCTTTGACAGGGTACATTCCTTAAAAATAAAACAGTGGATTTTCTTTTTTTTTTTTTGAAAAAAAATCATTGGAAGATAAATTTTGGATATTTAATAGTAAAAGAATATCCATGGTAAATCATACTCTCTATTTATAATTATATGTTTAGTCTAATGATAATTTTCCACCTAATTTATATACAAGGGACTGAGTTTACCTCCAAAGTGTTGGTTTTTATTTTTTATTTTTGAAAGTCAGCACGCTTTTTTTCTTCCCCCTCCCTCCCTCTCTCTCAAAGCACGCTTTTTTCATATATTGTAGAGATATAAATACTTTAGTCAGTTATACTTAGGGGTGGCAATACGGGTCGCGACACGACGACAGGACTCGAAAACGACACGAATTTCACGGGTTCGGGTTGGAAAAAAAATAGGGAGCGGGTCGTGTTCGGGTTGGGAAAAATTGACACGAAAAAAATTCGTGTCGTGTTCGGGTTGCACCCATTAATTTCGTGTCCACTTTTCGTGTCAATTTCGGATCAATTTCGGGTCGCGTGTCAATTTCGTGTCAATTTCGGGTCAAATTTCGTGTCAATTTCGGATCAAGTTCGTGTCGCGGTTCAAGTTCGTGTCATTTCGTATCAATCCGTTACGAGTTCGTGTCACGGGTCGTGTTCGGGTTGGGGAGAAAAAAATTCGACACGACTCAAACACGACACGAACACAACACAAGACACGAATTGACACCCCTAGTTGTACTTCTAGGAAAATCTGTTAAAGAGATTTTTCTTTTTTTTTTAGAAGATGTTCAAATGAACAATAATTATTTACAAAATCTATTGAAGCTCGTTGAAGGACTATCGTCGAACTATATCTCTCAACAAAAAGTACAACATCTCTAACAAATATGCTTACGATAAGGATAAGATGATTATATACTTAGATATTTAGCACCAACACCCTCCAAAACTTGTTACCATTTGTGAAGTTGCCCCTCAAACTTTTAATTTTGATAATTTACCCCATAAACTTGTTAAATTGTTATAATGTATCACTTTTAGTTAATTTAATGCTAAATAAAATATTTGAAATTGGAATATATGTATTAGGATTTTTATTATATTTTGAGATTTTTGGTTGAAAATCAGTTCTTTTGTCTTTAC
The DNA here is from genome assembly GCA_025413025.1 of Ficus hispida. Classification (NCBI taxonomy): domain Eukaryota; kingdom Viridiplantae; phylum Streptophyta; class Magnoliopsida; order Rosales; family Moraceae; genus Ficus; species Ficus hispida. The sequence goes on along the minus strand of CM046368.1, from coordinate 10,797,766 downwards.
ATGAGGAGTATATGGGCTTTTCGTAACCAATTTAATATAAAATTAATTCATAAGAGATACATTGTGACAATTTAGCAAGTTGAGGGTGCAAATTATAAAATAAGAAGTTTAGAGGGTAAGTTGTCAAAATATGATAAGTTTACCGAATAGAGTAGTAGGTTGGTAAAACAAAAAAAAAACAAAACAAAACAAAACAAAAATGAAAACAAAAACAAAACAAAAAACAAATACTTCACATACAAGACCCTTTTTAAGGAATTATTCAGTACTCTGAATCTTTAATCTCTTTATGATAATCTATTATTGTTAGACCACCGTACTCTCCGGTTTGTATTTGTTGTGATTCCTCTTTTTTTGTTTGGTTGGTATGTTGTGATTCCTCTTACGTAATCCTAGGGTATTCTTTCATAGCATGCAGCCATGCACAAAGGTAATCCGGGTTCGATTGGATACAGAATAACACTTTTTTTTTTTTTTTTTTTTTGTACTTTAAAAGTATAGCCCCAATTTTGTCAATGTAATTTGATTGATTGCAGAGGAAAATATCAAAATAATTTTCAAATTCGACAGTATAAATTATTATTTCTAAAAAGTAATTAAGATGATATTCGTGTTGTATCAATCAATTAATTCAATGAATATTTTTGTAATTTCTCTTAAAATATTAAAAAGAATAAATAAGTGATAGATAAAACGTATGATATCTTTTTCATCAAGCAAATATATATATATATATATATATATAACTTTTATCGGTTTGATTTGAGTGTCTGATCACACTTGTCATCAAGTTATGAAGAATAGAATCAAATTCTATTCTTGACTTTGGCTATTTTGCTTTATGCTCCTGATATTCTACCGAACGAATCTTATTCGAGTTTTTTTGTCCATCCAATTATATAACATTTTGAAAAACAATAAATAATATCTAGTAGAGACGAATCTTAACATAGGGATGATAACGGGATAAGGTGAATCCATGATTTGTAAATTATCTCAAACTGTAAATTTAATCTCTAGTCAATCTGTTATTTATAGTTTTATACCTCATATTGTCCTAAACTTTTTAGTTGTTTCACAAAATGGTCATTCTGTCAATAATTTGTCAAAAATTTGACAGAAAGACATCATGTACTAATCATGTAATCACAACTTCAAAATCGTTCCTTTTCCATTTAGGTCTGTTTCTAGATTTAAAAAAAAAAAAAAAAAAAAAAAAAAAAAAAAAAAAAAAAAATCAAAGTTTGCAATGACAAAATAATGCTTCCCACGCTGCCCTCGCAAACCCGGAGCCATAACAATCGGCAGTCTGACATGGTGGATTACTGACATAAAAAAAATCGGCATACCATATTTTTCGTATACTTTTTTCTGATTAACATGCATTACTCTACAAAGTAGACAAAATTACGTTTCGTTGGTATTAAATCTTCAGTCCTTTCAAAACACTTTTCGTTTCTAATATAGGCTCTCTTGATTGATATGATAACGAACTTATTGTCGATGTTGATCTTTAATTGCCTAAAATCTTCAAGATTTGGCCCTCATGATACATTTAACAAGAAATCAGAAAAATAATATACAACAATCATAAATCTAATATCCTGACTAGATTCAGATTAGAGTGTACTAAACTCATCACCATTGTAGAATGAGATTAAGTGAACATATATTTTTATTTGGGATTTGCTGCTTGACCTTTTCTAAAACTTTTTTTTTTTAAATAATATCCAAAGTATTGTTAAATTAAAAAAATGTTCAATCAATAATTGACTGATTAATTAATGTAATTACTTATTTTTACTGGTCTTGTATCACTAATTGATCAAATGAGTGAATCAACATCTTAAAGCCACCAGCCATTTTCCTTATTATTTTTTATAAGTGTTTAAAAATTGGCTATCTACTTAATTTTTCTTTTTTTATTTATTATTAAAATACAATAACTACAAAATAGGATGCCGGGAGTGGGGAGAACAAGTCCAACCAGATAAAGAGATTCAAAGAATCTGGAATGAAGATAAAAAGAAAAGAAGAATAAAAGATGAGGAGAGCTAGAGCCAACAAGGAGAAGATATTGACTCATACAGTTTTTATACATTTTAAATATAAACTAGCTGCCTGTATTTATATGACCCAAAGAAAAAGAAAGGCCATAGAGAAAAGACATATTATCTTATACCAACCTAACTATACTTATTAAATTATTTAGTAGTTGTTTGGCATAGTGTAATGATAAATCTAAAATGACTTTATTTAAGATGAGGAGTGCTCATATTTCCATCCTATGTTAATATATATATATATATATATATACATATATGTATGTGTATGTGTTAATATTAAAGAGAGATGAGGAGTGCTCATATTTCCATCCTATGTTAATATATATATATATATATATACATATATGTATGTGTATGTGTTAATATTAAAGAGAGGCTCCTATATGCCATTCTTCACATATGCCACTTACGTCACTTATAATGTGTGTCGTGTTATACTGTATCAAGTAATTATTAAAACTTTTTAAATAAAAAATTATAAGTGCGACATGATATGCGGTACAATTTTCATACATACAGTACGTTTTAAGCAGTTAATAGAATCATATTTTTAAGCATATTTTTGCACCTGAATTGCACCACAAATACGGTAACAATTAGTAATGCGTTACTGTATGACAAGTGATAACACATGAGACAAGATTTATTTTTTATTTTAATTTTGCAATACACTAAATATCTTTTTTTTTTTTTTTTTTTTTGTAAATAGGAAATGATCTAGAAGTGGTTCAATTATTTTCAATGTCATAGGCAGGAATCCCTTTTCCTCTAGGTATGACAGAGAGACATATTTTTTATACTAGTTTCTCTTATTTAGCTGTCCAGGGTCTATCCTTTATACTAGTTTCTCTTATTTAGCTGTCCAGGGTCTATCCTGTCATCACCAAATCATGCTTTAACAGCTAAAACTGGAACGAGGCCTAAGAAAATGCAACGAGAATCGAACCTAGGTGGATGAGGGGAGAAGCTAGCAAAGATATCTGCTCTTATTAACTCATCCACCCCTGTGGGTGTCGGTAAATATCGTTGTTGTTTTTTAGATATAACTAATATCCTGATTGATATTGTAAATTACATACTGTATATTAAAAGGAAAATTTATTTAGTTCTTTGACCAAATAAAAAAAGAGATGGTTGTATAAAAAAATTTTCCCCTAATTTTTTTTAACAAAAAAAAAGAGAACTTTTTTTTGTTTAATAGAAGATCATCAATGCTGATAAAGAAAAAACTATTTAACTTGCTGTTTAATCATTGGTGATTATTTTATCATCCACACATTGTCTATGACTTCTTATTAAAAAAAAAAAAAAATTCACCTTTACTTCACATTCTATCACGTATTGACCGGCCTATGAACATGTTTGATGGGCATTGAGTTTATCTTTATCCCCAACTTTTCTTTACCCTACTCTTAAGTCTCAAAAAGAAAAATGTCAAGAGACATCAATTTTAATTATATTTTTAAATATTAATTTATTTGTTGTGTGAATTATCATTCTTTCATTAGTAAACCATTAAAATTTAAAAAACTTGAACTTTGTCAGTTTCGGATCTAGATTCAGTCCAAGAACCTCCATTGAGCACCAAGTCACACATTGTTTGGGCGGTTTGCTTCGCCGCTCAAAGGCTATCTGTTTTAAGGCTGCATTGAAGTGGTAGGTTTGTGACAATCGGTTTTTTTTTGGCACAAATTTGGTCGGTTCAATTTGTTGGATTCTAAAATAGCCTTAGATTTATAAGTGTCCATGTTCAAAAAATACGGAATAGGATACAGAAGTGCTCACACTCATAAATTTTTTTTTGAAGGAAATCACACTCATAAATTGATTGTTAAAATTTAATCCAATCCCTAAAAAACTTCCTCTATTGATATGAAAAAAGAGGAAAAAACAAAAAGTATCTGATTGTGGAAACGTACCTTTATTTTCCTAATTTTGTAATGAATGAAATAGTGAAAAAAAAAAAGTGAAGTTTTAGGTGGTGTATTTTTTTTTTTTTTGGCTAAAGTCTCGTAGGCCTAAACCTTCTATTCAACACTTAATCTAACTCTATTTTATTTTCTATAATCCTATTCCTAATGATCCAATCTTCTGTTTTTTGTTTTTTTTTGGAAAAAATTGAACACTTTCGAACCTAAATCATATCACAATTGCATTCATAGTCGGAAAACAATTCAATAATTAACTAAATCATAACTGTAGAGTTTGAATAGTCCTTTTTAAAATTTAAAAAAAAAACTTGAAGTAAATCTATAAGCAGTTTTGAAATCTTATTTGTATTTATATTTATATTATATTAATTTAAATTAAAAAAATGTGTTGCATTTTCCAGGCCGTCAAAGAACCAAGCTAGGGGGGGATATAACCGTTTGGAAAGCAAAATCAATTAAATTGTAATATTTTTGTCATAATCAATATACAGTTACGAAAATTAAGTAATGGAGTTATCTACCCACAAATTAGAAAATAATATTTAGTCCAGAAAATCACCTTTTAATTTAAAAAATTAAAATTAAAATCAAATAAATTTAATTTTAATTAATTAATTCGGGAAAGGGAAAAGCAGGTTCTCTCTTTTTCTGGCTCTCACAGTCACATGCCTGCCTTCCCTTCCTCTCAGAACTCACCTCTCTCTCTCTCTGACTTTTCATTTCCATTTTTATGTTCTTATTTTCTGTGTTCGCCAGAAGTTAAAAAACATAATCAATAAAAAAAAAACAGAAAAATAAAAAAAGACACTCTTTAACAGTTTGTTCCTCCCATAAAACTTTCGTTTCAGGGCTCTAAAACTTTGCTTGGGATGGTGGGGTTTTGTTGTTTTCTCGTATTCGTTTCTTGATTCTGTTTTGGACCCTTTTTTTTTTTTTGGGTTTTTTAATACATTTCTTTTCTTTTCTATTTTTTTTTTTGGGTTGTGAGATAATAACTGATTTTTTTGTTTTGTTTTGTGTTTTATTTAATAATAAGATTTTGGGGTTACAAACGCCCACATGCATGTTCTTTCTTGGGGTTTGTCTGATCTGGATTGGATCACAAGGCTTGGTCTTTATTAGTTTTTACTTGCACCCTTTTCAACTTCCGAAGGCCATGGAAAGCTAGAGAGAGAAATCTAGAGAGAGAGAGAGAGAGAGTTTTCTTGGTGGGGTTGAGTGCCTGAGTTCGCAATCTTGGTCTCTCAACGAAGGAGGAGAAAAGAAAAGAAAAGAAAAGAAAACAAGAAAGCAAAGGTGAGATTTTTTTTTTTTTTGAATTTTTTCCCTTGGTCTCTTGGATTCTTGCCTTGGGCCCACTCAATCAATTTACTTTTCTTCTTTCTTGTGCTACCATTTTTCTTTTGTTTTGGGTCAAACTGGTCTGTCTCTCTTCTTCTGTTTTAACAATTTGCCCTCGTTTCCTCTGGTGTAATCTGAATTGGGTATGTTTTTGTTTCTCAGAAAAGAGAGATTTCAAGGCCATTTCTCAAAATCTGGGATCAATTCTGAACTGAGTTTTTGTTCTACTTCATGGTGGTGTTGAATTCTCAATTGGGTTATTGATTCTTTTTCGAAAATCTGATTTTTTTGTGCGTGTAATTGGATGATTCAGCTGGGTTTTGGCTGTAAATATTGAAAACTGTGGGTGTGTTTAGCATTTATATTCTCCTGAGGCATGGCTGGCATTGACGTTTCGAAGTATGCTCATAGCCCTGTTCATAAGGCCATAGCCACGAAGGATTATGCCGCTCTCAGGAGGATATTGGCTGGCTTGCCTCGCCTTTGTAACCCGTCGGAGATTCGCACTGAAGCCATTTCCTTGGCTGAGGAAGAGAAGGCTGAGGCCATATCTGCCGCAATTGACCGCCGGGATGTCCTGAATCGCGACACCCCTCTTCACTTGGCTGTCAAGCTAGGCGACCAGACGGCCACGGAGATGCTCATGGTTGCCGGGGCGGATTGGAGCTTGCAAAATGAGAGCGGCTGGAGCGCTCTTCAGGAAGCCATTTGCAATAGGGAAGAAGCTATTGCCATGATTATAGTCAGGCATTACCAGCCATTGGCGTGGGCGAAATGGTGTAGGAGGTTGCCTAGGTTGGTTGGGGCTATGAGGAGGATGAGGGACTTTTACATGGAGATTACGTTTCATTTCGAGAGTTCCGTGATTCCTTTCATTTCGAGGATTGCCCCTTCGGATACTTACAAGATTTGGAAGAGGGGTGCGAATTTGAGGGCAGATATGACTTTGGCAGGTTTTGATGGGTTTAGGATACAGCGTTCGGATCAGAGTATTCTTTTCCTTGGTGATGGATCGGAGGATGGAAAATTCGCTCCTGGGTCGTTGTGTATGATTTCACACAAGGATAAGGAGGTGATGAATGCCTTGGATGGTGCTGGTTCTGCAGCCTCCGAAGAGGAGGTTAAGCAAGAAGTGGTGTCAATGTCCCAGACTAACATATTTAGGCCCGGGATTGATGTGACTCAGGCAGTTCTCTTGCCTCAGTTGACTTGGAGGCGGCAGGAGAAGACAGAAATGGTTGGATCATGGAAGGCTAAGGTGTATGATATGCATAATGTGGTCGTGAGTATAAAGTCGAGGAGGGTCCCAGGGGCTATGACGGATGATGAGTTCTTTTCGTCTTGCAATGACAATGAACCAGAAAATGAGGAGCTTGATGATATTTTGACTGAGGAAGAGAAGAGACAACTTGAAGCTGCGCTTAAATTGGATACGGCAGATATGGCCACTGAGAACAGTGATGGAATTATTGGGCATCGGCACAGCTGTTATGAGCCGAGGGAGATTCCCATAGAAGAAGTCAATGGTTGTAGAAATGGCGAGACTAAGCAAGAAAAGAAAGGATGGTTTAGTGGATGGAGGAAAAAGGATAACACTAAGACTGAAGGGCCGAAGAAAATTGTCCCACCTAGAAACTCCCTCTGTGTTGAGGAGAAGGTGAGTGATCTGCTCGGGGATTCTCCAAGTAGAAATCAGATCAAACCGGGAAGACATTCTGTGGAGGTTGTGGCGTCTAGGGGGGATGAGCACCGAAGAGGAAGGGACGCTAAAGCTTCTTCTTCTACGAGTTCTGAGAACAGAAATCGCCACAAGGATGGGGGTCGCGAAAATGAGTATAAAAAAGGGTTAAGGCCTATTCTTTGGCTTTCTCCAAACTTTCCACTGCAGACAGAGGAACTCTTGCCATTGCTTGATATCCTAGCAAACAAGGTCAAGGCAATCCGCCGATTGAGGGAGCTTCTTACAACGAAACTTCCTATGGGAACCTTCCCTGTCAAGGTACGTTGCTTATATTGGTATTATTAACTTTATCTTCTGTATGCACCATAACTATTACTGCAGTGAGAACAAAAAGAAAATAGCAGTTAACATGGATACTGAATTCTCTAAGCTATGTGTATCCTTGTACTGTTGCTAGATATGCTAGTTTTGTTGCGAAGTCGATCTCTAATTTAGGATCTAATCGGTAAGTTAGCATAACTGGGAACTTTTTTTCCCCTCACAGTAAAACGAGTATAAGTAGATCCTGAATCAAGTACGTTATGCGATGCAACCTGTAAATTAGCATATTAAGTGAATAACACACTAACTGTTTAAACTTTATATTTGGTACGTATTGAGGAGATATTCAATTTTTATTTAAGGTCATATTTCATACTAAATTGAATTGTCTAACCTTTTTTTCTTTTATTTATATTGGTACCTCTTTCCTAGATTCGTTTGTGCATATACAAGATATAATCGGTTGTGTCATATCATTGTTGTTAGTAGGAGTTATATGTTAGGTTGATTAAGATTGGCCCAATCAGGTATTTCTAGTATCCACATAATCTGTATCTATCCGTCATGCCTCAGACTTTCTGCTGACAGTTATTTGAATTTAGTACTCACGCATTTAAGATTGAGAGGTTTAAAATTTCTCACGCAAAGCCTTTAGAATTAGTGTAGAGTAAATGGGCTTCAATTTATCATTGTTCCATTTATGGATATTGACGGTATCTTCCTGGATTTTTGGAGCTAGTTTGAGATTTACCTACTTGTCTTATATTTCGTCATTCTTGGCACTGGTTCGGGTGCTGTTCTTTTTACACATAAATTGGTTCCAAAAGGCTTACAAATTAGTATCAACTTGTTGGAGACCGACAAGCAGATTTGCTCTGATATGGGTCATTCTAAATGTTTGAGCATATCCTTGTCAACCATTATAAGATGTTGTGTCAGTAAAAATAAGTAGAAAGATCATTTTTAAACGTGCTTACCCCAGTTTTTAATCCATTTCACGTCAATGGGGCTATGAGTACTCACACTACAGTCACTTCTTTAACAACACAATAGATTTTTGGATCTTGCACCCTTTTTGTACCAATTTTCCTCCCGTTTGATCGTTTCATTTTGCCTGTATTTATTGTTGCTGTTGGCATTATTGGTTTGTTTTATGCACTGTTCTGCTCTCTTATGCTCTCAATTTATCTTCTATAACAAGAGCTGGCATTTGTGTTCAGGTTGCTATTCCCGTGGTTCCTACTATCAGAGTAATCGTGACTTTCACGAAGTTTGAAGAACTAGCTCCAATAGATGAATTCGCAACGCCTCCATCGAGCCCTTCTGCTGCAGGCAGAGAGAGCCCAGTGGTGACGCAGTCATCCAGTTCGTCATGGTTTCAATGGATAAAAGCCCCTTACCACCGCTCTAGCTCGTTTGGTGGCATTTCTAGCAGTAGAATAGAAACGATTCAAGACCCGTTTGCAGTTCCCTCGGATTACACTTGGGTTTCGGCCGAAGCAAAGAAGAAGAAGATGCAGGAGAAGAACAAATCGAAGAAAGGTAAAAGTCAAAACTAATGAGGCCAGAAATTGAGGCCTAAATGTGTAATTGAGGATTAAACTCCTTGGATACCCAAGTAGGAAAATAGTGTTTGTATTAATTCATGAATTTGTGATTACAGTTAGAAGGAAGAAACAGAAAAAAGAAACATGTTCGAGCTATGCGCTTCTATAAAGAAGTAAAAATTGTCCTTATTTTCAAGAGAAAATGTAGTAAAATCATTGTGGGGTTGGGAAGAAAAGGAAGGGGAAAAAAAAAATGTTTATAAGATGATTCTTGCAAAAAATGCTTTGATTTTTGGTGGATGTTTTACACAAACACGATTTGGATTGATTTCTGGAATGCTCAGGCTTCATATACAGTTTGTTCAGTTATTTTAGTTCTTGTTTGAGCTTGTGTTTGACTGAATGAAAAAACAAACAACATTTTATTTTTCCCCATTTTCTTTTTCCCCTTAATTTTGGCTTGTTTTTGCTACTCTCTAGAATTAAAGCCAAAACAAGAAGAAGAGAACATGGTAGTAAAAATATTTAGGTTAAATACAAATTTGACCCTAAATAATAAGACTTGTTTCACTTTGTTCATACAACACAAAATGCAACAAAAATCATTCGTGAACTTATTCAGTTTCAAATAATCATTGAAACGTTCATTTTAAATGGTTTTTATCACGTATGTTGTTGGGTTGTTAATACATGATTACAATCGCTAAAAAAATTATCCCTTACCAATTTGTCATGAGACTTTATAGATGATAAAAAATGTTAAAAATTAAATGTTTTAATAAAGAAAGTATCAAAGTTACAATAAATTTTGTTTCATTCTAAATTGTAATGGGCAAAATGAGACAACTTCTATCCTATTATTTAAAGGCAAAATTTAAAATTACCCAAAATGTTTCTCACAACTTATCTCGTGTGAGAGAAGTTGAGGCCAGTAAATCAATTAAAAAATAAAAATAGAAAAATCTGAGAGTTATATATTCATTCCTGAAAATGGAATTTGAATTACTTCTGATACCTTTTTAAATTGCTAATAAAATGTTCTTCCAGTTATTTATTCATTTACTATACCAAACATGTGGTAAATTTTATTATTTTAACTAGGCCAAGTGGTGTTCTTTTTTAAAAGCTCTACACCTGCTCATTTGTCTGCATCAATATTTGGTGTTTGTTTTCTGACCCCTTGTCTTGGAGAAAGTCCCAAGTATGTTACAATTGTGGTAAATACTCTATCAGCCGCCAGAGCATTCTTACCATAACTAAAATTATACATACACACACACACACACATATATATATATATACAACCTTTAAATGAAAATATAATGAGGTTGCAATTTAAGAAATAAGTCCTGAAAAATTTTCAGGAATTACCATAAACCATATCATTAATATCAATATATCCCTTAAACTATGAAATATATATGTTATATTTGTATTCAGCGAACTATAATATGTATTATTATATGTCAAATTTCTCTGTTTGTGTGTTTCCATCAAAATTTTGAACAAGAATAGGCTTAGAAAACATTTGCTTCAATGCAAGGTGGAGGCACCAAAGTCCTTTGTGCATAATATGATACAAGTAATATATTCGGTAAAAATGCTAAAAATACTTTTACTCAGACATTGATGCAGTTTTATAGTTTATTTCGATAAATATGAACTTACAATTTTTTTTTCCCTTGCTTTTTGACCTTTTCGTTTGCTACAGGAAAAGTAGAACTTCTAAAGCACGTAATAATCCCAAACTAATCCTAGCTTTCTCTAATGTCTGTTTGTGCTGAGAGCCAGAGACTGAAAAATAAAGTCGCAATCTTCAAAATAAATACTCTGCTTTTGATTGCTTGTAGTTATCCAACCAACTCCATAAGAAAATACTCTGGTTGTTTGTTTCCCTGGAAAATTGTAAGCATGGACCACCTTTGCAATATATATTATTTGAAACACAATTTCTTGATATTAGGAACTCCAAGTAAATATATACATAGAACATATAGATATTTGCGTAATTGACAATTACCAATTATTTTTGAATATTTAGTTATAATAAGCCAACAAAATGATTCCAATTGAGTCAAAATTGAGTAGGGTCAAAAAATGGATAGGCATGCATGGTTGGCAAGATAGGGCATAGTGCTCTGTGCTCCTTCAATATGCATGAACAAACATCTCGAACTTTTCAAACTAATCTTCATTATTCTCAGCTTATCATATTAATTTCTATATTTAATTATTTATTAGACTCATAATCTGGTATTTTAACATGTTTATATATCCGGGTAATAGTCACTTTCAACATGTTTAATTATTAATCCAAGTGAACAATATAATATACATCTATATATGTTATTTCTATGTCTATAAATTGCTCTAGTTTGTCCTGAATCTCTTGTCGTTTTGCAATTTGGACTTTAAATTGGACAATCCGTGGCAATACAATCCAATTAGAGTCCCAAATGCCCAGATCGAAAAGTTTATAATGCCATGCACTAATTAGATAAACTGAATATTAAAATAAAGTAAAATATTCGTCCACGAAAATTGTAGTCAATCCAATATCCAATATTATAATATAAAAGTAAAACAAACTACAAATTCGTTATAACCTTATAATAAAAATAAAACAAAATTTTATTTTTATAATTATCAATTGAACGAATGTATGTTTAGTTATATCTAAAAAATATATATAACAATTTCTAATAAATTATCAAAGACTCATGATTCAATATATTATTTAATTTATTAAATACATTTATATTATTTTCGTTCATGAGGAGCTGGATGAGAAGAAAATCTCATGTCCAGGTATAAATAACTTACCAATTAATAACCACCGATTGTCGTGACTTGATGATAAGAAAAGCTTATTTAGAACCTTCACTTTATCAGTTCTCAGATTCAACTGTAACGCATACAGAATTAGTTTTGCTACGAAAGATCATACGTTGTCTGCTCTTGAAACCTGGGATCTGCTAGCTGTAAGATCTAGGATCAGGTTTTTTATTATCCCATTGATGCAATCAGTGTGCTCACTAAATGACCATTGAAACAGGGTCGTGAGGACATCATCGATTCCCTTCACATTAAATTTAAAAATAAATAAATAAATAAAACCTTGCCAACTAATAATAAGTTTCGGGTGCATTTGTTCCAAATCTTGTGGCATTTCCGGTCATTAATTGACGTAGGTTAGTTATTAGCCTGCTTCCTAATCTTCATATTGAAACTCTTCCATTTTCATACTAAATCTCTATTAAATATGGCACATAAATGAAGGTATTACGGAGATGTGGAAGATTTTTGCTCACCAAGAAATGACCCGAAATTTTCTCTTGGTTTATTTGAGATTGTTCCTCATAATCGAAAAAGATATTCAGATTTAGGGTCTCATTAGTTAAAATAAAAGTTCGGAATCCAAGTTTTCAAATACCGATAATTCAGGTGCACAGCAGAAGAGGAGAGAGAGAGATCATACCATCAAGCCAATTTGGCTAGAAGGGCCATTTCTTTAATCTTTATTTTCCACAAAAAGATTAGGCATTTCAGTGCAGTAAAGGCTGTACTGGCTAAATCCTACATGCATCAGTCAACTAAGCAAAAGACATAAATTTGAATGTTTGTTAAATATCTCACAAGAAAAATCACTGAAAGGAGATCCACCTGCAACACCGGAAAGGAAATGCAGAGAGTCAAATGTTAGTTAGTTCCATACTAGATACTGAAAAAAACAAAAAAAAGTTGGAACCATGATAGCAAATCAAACATAACTATGGTTTTTCCCCAAATACATATATACATATATATACATGCATGTGTGTGTGTGTGTGTGTGTGTGTGGTGTAGTAAGCAAGAAGGAAAACGACTTTAGGGTGTTTTAATTTCATTTTCGTTCCTATTTGTTCCCCTCTTGTGATTACTTGATTTAGTAGCCTCTTTTGTTTTCACCGGTTATATAGCACCCTGGCACACACTGACTAAACCGCCACGTGCTTGATGACTGAGCTGTCACATGACAGCCATGGAAAGGAAGACGAAAATGCATGGTTTATAATACATTCTCTCTGTACATGTAGGATAAACAAACAAAGCAAAGGAAAAAAAAATACAACATGACGGTTGATGACGTTACAGGGTTTTTATATGATAATCTCATAGCAATGACCAAAATGTCACTATTGAAGAGACATTGGTTGTTTTATTGTTAGTAATAGATGTAATAGATAATAGATAATACATATGTTGAAAGTTAACAAGTATCTCCAATTTCAAAGTTGAACTAAAAATAAAGGAGGGAAAAAATAAAGAGTAACTGGCCTAAATAGTCTTTGAACTCCTTCGAATGTGACGTTTTAGTCCTTGTTCTTTTTTTTTTTGGCCGAGATAACTCCAATTAAACTTATATATTTTAGCCAATTCAGTTCTTTTCATCAAAAAACTAACACATTAGTCACATGAGGAGTACATTTCGTGTTTTTTGAAGATCAAAAAGGTAATTTTCTTCTTGGGAGTGGGGGAACGGGGTCCGAACTAGATCAGAATTGGGCTGAAAACCCAGAAATCTAGCAAATGGTAGGGGAGGGCACGAAAGCCCAGAAACTCGACGGGGGGAGGGGGTTCTGAACCGATGGTAGTGGAATCCTAGATCTAGGTTCTGAGGCGGTGGTGGTGGCAAAACCCAAATCTGGGTTTGGGGGCACTGGGGTGGGGGATAAGGTGTGCAACTGCTCAAAACTTGGGGGGACCCAGAACTACACTTGGGGGCGGCAGGGATGATGGCTGGAGATGGGTTGGGGATCACCAACTTGTCTACAAAGGTTGGGGGAAGGGGGGAGGGGAGAGGGATTTTTGAGAAATTGATTAGTATTTTAGTTTTTTTGCTATAAAAATAGTCATTTGCGTAATATTCTATTAAAAATTAAACGAAGTTTGACGGAAATGAATGAATTGGCCAAAAAATAGGAGTTTAGGGTTCTCTTGACAAAAAAAAAACAAGAAGAAGAAGGATCAAGCCATCACCTTCGAAAAAGTTCAAACACTATTTAGGCCAATTATTTTAAAAAAAAAGATTGTGGGATGCTCAACCTTGAATAAGGTGTTAAGAATGTTCACTTTGCATCAAAGGAAAATGGAAAGTGAGTAGTCATTCTCTTTTCTACTTAATCACGTGTTTACTTATAAAATAGATAATGAGATTTTAGTAGGCCCTACACAATATAAAGAATGAAGAAGGGGAATGTTAAACTTTACATCCATCTGGATATTGATTTCTTATCAAAGGAATACATATCAAATTTACTCATATATTCTTATTAAGTTTTCATGTGCTGATTTTTTTAGTATGTAAAAGCATATTTTATTAATTACATTAATGAGGTTAACATTATTAAGATTAGTAAACATTGCAAAGGGAATGGAATTGCTTCCCTTTACACTATCCAAAAGGCAAGTAAATATAAATGAAATCAATGATCCTCCTTCATATCCATTACTTTACTTTCCAGTTTCATTATCTTTCTCATAACATGGTTTAATAAATGCGTAGTAATAATTCTTACTATTTGAGAGCAATAATAAGAAAACAAAAAGAAACCTAATCATAGTCAAATATATATAATTTTTAGTGATTCACTCTCGATGGAGAGCTACTATGTATGCTTGTCATGTAGAATATCATTATAATCAGATAAAGTAACAGTCACTTTCAAATTGCCTCTTGAAGCCTTTTTTTTCTTTTTTTCTTTTTTTCTTTTTTTCTTTCTCGAGAAAATGACTGTCATAGAGTCTCATAGAGTCTCATACATTATACGAGAAAGATCAATAATCATTCTTGATCATGATCTATTATCGGCTACACATAACTCAACATAAGAGATATTTTTAACCTTCATGAAAAGATGGAAACAAACTGGTTATCACACTTCTTTTAGCTATGCTATGTAATAAAACTATTTCATCTGTGACTAAAAACAAAACAAAAAAACAAAAAACAAAAAAAAAGCAGTTTCTAACAACCCAAATCATTAGCATCCTATAAGATTTTATAATTAGTTTTTCGGATTTTTGAAAGTAAACTAGCTTCTCGGTTGGTAGTTGAAAACAACGAGCTTGCGTGGTTAAAGAAACCTCTCAGCTGATGTGGTACTATCAAATACAAGTTATTAAGCTTACTAAAAAGAAAACATTGAAGGGCCATTTCCGGTGTTGCTTTCAAGAATAATGTTAGGAAAGGGGTTTTTTTAATTTTTAATTTTTATTTTTATGGCACATAGAAAATATTATAGGTAAACACTCATAGATGATATCATTTAAAAATTTAATTCAACAGTTGAATAACAATTCTCTTTGATAGTGAAAAAGACTACCGAAGAAATTCCCAAACATCAAAACTCTTCTAGTAGAGTATTTTTCACAATTTTTTTATTTTTTTTTAAAGAAGTGATGGATGTCCTTTCTCTACATTGTTTTGAAATTATTAACCCATTAGAGTGATATTATTCACACATGGCCCATGGGCCACTCATGCTTTCCTTTAGGGGTGTTTGGAGAGGTGTGAGTTCATGTTAAAGCCATGCATGATAGGTACCATGCAAACAATGTAATGATGACAAAAGAGAGCTTAAATGTGTTATCTCGACTTTCCTGTATCATTAACTATCTCCGTTATCGTAGTTAAACAATTCATTCAAATTTAAAAGTATAATCATATAATATATTCTAATGTTTTTTTAGTTATTTAAACTAATATTTTTTTTTTTTTTTTTTTTTTTTTTTTTTTTTTTTTTTATAATTTTATTTATTAAATTTAATAATTAACAAAATAAGTATTAAAAATATTTAACAATAAGATGAGTTGTCAAAAAAATTTATTTATAAAAGAACAGAATGGACAAGATATCTCAATTTTACGGAAGATTGACGCAAGTAATTACTACTAAGGTGTTGGCATCCACAGAGATGATTGATTTTCCAACAATAGAAAGATTTGGCTGTCCCCTTCTCCACAATCCCAGATGAAAATGTCGTTTTTGAAGGAGTAAATTTGATGACAAGATCAAAGTT
The DNA here is from genome assembly GCA_025413025.1 of Ficus hispida. Taxonomy (NCBI): domain Eukaryota; kingdom Viridiplantae; phylum Streptophyta; class Magnoliopsida; order Rosales; family Moraceae; genus Ficus; species Ficus hispida. The sequence continues at coordinate 10,781,817 of CM046368.1, read as the reverse complement.
GGCTGTCTCCTCTTAACAACCTGTCTCCTCACAATCACACTCCAAACCTCATTTGGGCTTTACTAAAACTGTGAGAATCATGTTTTAGCTATTCGACAGGACTACTTTACAACCAATTATTTTAGATTGTACGATGTTGATCTTTTTTAGCCGGCCGATTGATGGCTGTTAAATCAATCCCCTAGTGGGTTTTTGTTAGCAATTAATTTTTTTTTTTTTTTTTTATGGTTCAAATCGATTTTAACTGTCATCAACTAGCTGAAAAATGAATCGCACTGTATATTTCGAAATAATGGATTGTAAAGTAGTTATATTTTGAATCGTTATAAGGTTCATTACTTACGACTACAAAGAATTAGCCCTTGATATATTGTTAGAACATTTAGTATTCATATCAATATGCCATGATTCATTCTATCAATAAGTTGTTAGCACTCATTTCCTACCCAAAAAAAGTGTACCGACAATAATTTTATATTCTAAAGATTGAATGGATCGTTTAGAAAGCAAAAAACTACTTACAAAATTTTACATATTGAGAAGCAAGGGGGTTCTAATTAATTACCTCTAAGCGATACTCATTGGACGACACAAACACAAGAGTTCCTTACTGCTTCAAGTTCTCCATCTTCCGAGACACTATAAATTAACATTTTGACATATTGAAGAAAAGTAAGAAGGTGAAAATCACAAAAAATATATATATATATATGTATATATAATAAAATAAAATAAAATAAATGAAAAACGGAAGCTTCCCTCCTTTCACCATGTAAATCACTAATCATCTTGTAAAAGATATTATCTTTTTTTTTTTTTTTTTTTTTTTTGCCCTCTTGTCCCACAACGCAAGTGAAAAAAAAAAATTATTGATATCAACTATTGTACCTTACATGGTTAGCCCTACTAAAATTGGAAACTAATAAGCCTATTTTCTCAAAACAAAACTCACTTTTTTTTTATTCTAGTCACCTCTAACAAGGTAAGTTAATCATGCAAGAAAAGTAATTAGTGGAGGGTAAAATGTTGTTACCTTGGCTCAAACTCTTGAATATGAGCAATATCTTTGCCATGTGCATCTGGCCAACTAACTTTCCTCTTTTCTGTCCTTGTTGATTGGCTTGGATTTTGGTTTAGGTTTTGGTTTTGGTTTTCCTTCACTATTGTTTTCTTGAGATTACTCTTGAGATAATTAGAGGGTGGTTCAATGTTGTACTCATGAGGCCCATAATTAGACCCACTTCTTGTACTCTTGTTGTTGTTGCCATTGCTAGTACCATCACAACCTTGAGAAGTTTCTTTGTTATAATTAGCAACTTCTTCTATGACCCCATCTTCCTTCTTGGTATTGGTATTGTTTGTATTGGTATTGGTATTCGTGTCGTTTTCTTCAGAGTTTTTGTTGTTGAACCCTCTTGATGGTACATAGCATGACCATACCAAAGCGGTGCACCGGTTCTGCGCCGTCGCCGCCAGGAGTACTACTACCACCACCACCACCACCACCACCACCACCACTAATGGGAGAAAATTTACAAAGCTTGAAATATACTTTTACTCTCTCTAGCTATGGACTCAATTGATGATCTTTGTCAAATACCAATACCATGACAAAGGCTTTGCAGCTATGTGGGGAATTGGATTAGCAAGTGAGGTACCAAACAAAATGAATTCCTTGAAGAGAGAGAAAGTGAGTGAGAGAGAGAGAGAGAGAGAGAGAAAGGAAAAAAGAGAAGTGAAGATTTTCTTATGTGATTTTGATTTTTATCATTTTTATTGAGAAGTGGGGTTGTGCTGACCCTTTTTTTTTTAGGTTGGGAAAGGTGGAAGATATAGGAGGTACAATTATATTCATGCCTCCTCCACTAAAGGTAGTTTCACTTTTTCCTTTTTTTTTTTTTTTTTTCCCCCTTCTTTTTTGCTTTTGGTTTCTTTTCCTTTGCACTCATTGTTAGTGTGGTGAAATGGGACAAACAAAAGAAAAAAAAAAAAAAAAAGGAAAAAAAGGAAGAACAAGAGGTTCTCCTAATCTTTTGCTGTTTATGTGGCAGCACTCATTGTTTGGTTATAATGAGAGAGCCTTTGAATTGAGCATCTAACCTTTTCTTTATATCTACATATATATATATATATATAAACATATATATATACACACACATGTATTCTCCTGTTTTGCTTTTTTGGTTTTTTTTTTTTTTTTTTTTTTGGGCACGGGCCTGTAACAAGTGGAGGTGGGAAGTGATGTAAAGGAAAGGAAAGGAAAGGGAATAATGTTATGCCTTTTTTTTTTTTTTTAATTATTTCATGGATGTGTTTCTTTTTCAGCATGAGGTGTTTAAGAAAGACAACTCATTCTAGATTACATATAGCATCAAAATATTTGTACTTTATGCATTGGGCATGGTCAGTATGTTGGTGTTCTTGAAGAAAGTGATTTAAAATTGAAGCATAATCCAATGATTCATTTGACGCCTTTTCTTCTAACAAATGCTTAATCATTTATGTAATTAAATCTATTCAAAGCCATCGGGAATATATTATATTTCCGTGAGGTATCCCAATAACTGTTGTCTGTTGGTGTGAGGAAATTTTTCAGTGAAGTGCTACGGTAAAATATATAAATATATATATTAAGTAAAAATATATTTACATAAAATTATTAGAATTTTCTTGTAAAATGGGGTCACAATAAGTATTTCAATTTTAAGTTGGACTACAAATTTATTTATTTATTTCTATGAAATGGAGATAGAACTAGACATTTTGAAATTTTTAAACACTGATCTCACTAATATGAGCGTGGTTTCGCCAGTTCTCGTAATGTCCTCTCGGATATGATAAAGGTATATAGGACTACAAAATAACTATAAATAATTTAAAGTAAAATCGCACTGGTTATTGAATCTTTTTTTTTTTTTTGAAGGATTTATTGAATTTAGAAAAAGGATAATTAACATAGCTAAGTCAAAAATTAATATGTTAATTGTTATAATATTACTAAGTTTCGAAGTTAAATGTGTATTTGTGTTTGGTAAAAATTAGAGAAAATGGTCATTAGTTATATGTATAACCTTGCTTTACTTGAAAAGATATATTGTTCTCCAAAATTATTAGCCGAATGGGATTTATCATAAAGTAAAGGGCACAAAAATGAATAATAATACTAATAATAATAACAATAGAAGGGATTTTGTAATTCCAGATCACTGCCATAAGTTTCTGACTGTTCCAAGCCATCCCACTTTGGTTCCATTTGCTTAGCAGCCATAATTTCCTCAGGACCAGCTGTTTCACCATTAGAATGATAAAAGACAAAGAATATGAAGTGATACGCCGATTTCCCGATAATTCTACCTTACTAATAGTATATAGTGTTAAACCATCAAATTACATCAAAAATACATATTTAAAAAAAATAATACAATAATTAAACTAATAAAAATATGACAGTTCAGAATCATATCATCAGGTGGGATATTTTTTCATATATGGCCACAGAATTCTTTATTTACTGGAATGGCATATTTTCTCATTGTTCCTTCTCGTCCTATATACATGCCTGAGCTAATAAACGGGACTAGTCTGCATTTTAATTTTGTCCCTTTGGGGTTTATGTGGGGGGACACATACAACAGAACATACTACTACTACTACTACGGAAAGAAAAAAAAAAAAAAAAAAAAAACTTTGGTCCTAAGTGACAGGAAGGTAAAATGTGTTTAACATTGGCTGAGGGACAAAGAAAGGCTTTGCAATGAACCTTTGTAAATCTGCTCACCCCAAAAATCCCAAAAAACAACCTTTCTTTTTTGCTTTATGAGATCTACAGATAGAAGGTTTTTTGTAAATATTTTATTACTTTGCTTTTTCTACTAGTATCATTTGGACTGGCTTTAAGGCTACGAAAATCTTTGAACTTTTTTTTACACTAGGTGGTCTGGTGGTAATATATTATAACGGTGAATTAGTGATAAATATTCGAATTCTAGTGACTTTCTTAAGATCTTAAATGTGAAGATTTTTTTTTTTCTTGTTAATCTAGTACCGATGGAGAGTGTCTAAGACCATGTCCCCCAGATATCTTCATCATAACAATTTAATGGGGTTGGTTGTGATTCCCTCGGTGACCTATAGTTACGAAACAAGAGTCCTTGTACAATATGACTTCTTACGTACATTGCTTTTATCTGTAGGAGACGACTATCTACTATCAGATAAAATATCTAATGACTCATACAAACAAAAGTTTTTATCAATAATCTAAATGGAGTCCTGGCGGTAGAAACTCCACGTTGTTGTGATGGGATTTCATGTTTAACGATTAAAATTTAAAAAAAAAAAAAAAAAAAAAAAAAAGTTATCACGCGCAACTCCTATAGGGCAAAGAAAGACAGCTTATGACAAGTGAGAATTCATCAATGGTAGTGATGGGTAGGATTATTGAACGGAGAGGACAAGAAATGATTCCAGCTGTCTGAAAATGGGCAAAGTAAAATCATTGCTGGATGGCGATGTTACAGAGTGGTTAAAAGTCCGAGACAAATTTGTCCCTCCCTTTGCTTTTGTACATCTTATTTAGGAGGGACAAGCTTTTGTGTGGGTCCTACTCCTTGATTTTTGGTACCTGAGAAATTGATGAGATTGCCAACACTCCTTTAACAGCTAGAGTGTACAGATTCTGGGTACTACAGCCAAAGCACCGCCACTACATCATGACGTCAAAGGCAAAAATATAATATTTTTCGAGAGTAAAAACCATTTAGCATTTGGAGGGAACCATCTGAATTGAAACGTTCGGAATGAAAGATTTGAATGGAAAAATCTTAACAAAATATTTGAACTATTATTTGAATTTAGTGTTTGAATGTTAGCATTTCAATCAGAACATTTCAACCTGAAAAGATATGATAGAGATAAGAAAATGACCATCTCAAATGATTATTAATTTTTTTTTTCAAAAATATTATAGAAGATAAATTAGAATAGAGGTAAATTTCATATTACATTTGGATGTTATATTTTGAATTATAACAACCAAACATGCATTCAGATAGACCATTTAAATGAAATAGTTCAAATATTGGCAAATGGTCGTGCCAAATAAGTGAAAACTACTAATGGTACCAGAAAAGTTTAAGCTCTTAGGCTGACAAGAAAGAAGGTGAAGGCAACGTATCCCTTCATAGTATAGATTCTTCACAAAGTGAATTAGCGTACTGTGTAGAATTCACTTGAACCCAAAATCTTGTTGAGGAGAACGAGAGCAGCCCTGCAAGCCCTATCTTCATCTGCCGGGGATGAAAACCTTCAGGCATTTTTTCATCCTTACGGGTCATATTTCAAGTTAGCAAATATAATTGAGTACTCATCTCTACAGCAATGCTCCAAAACTACAAAGATTATAAGAAAATAAAACGTGGAAAGCAAATTTCCAAAATTAGAAGTGCATGGGAAGATAATGCAGCGTGGCGAAAATATTGAATTTTATTAAATTCATTTGGATAGAAACAATATCTATTTAGCTTCGGTAAGAAGATCCAACTATACATGTGAAGGACAGTGATTTAAATTGATCATATTATATACAAATCATCTTTGATTCCCGGTAGTTACGAGGATTAGAGAAGGAACTAACCTGTAGATTGGACATTTTTCTTGTATAAATATGATACAGATTCACCAATATGTGACAGTTGAGGTCTTTAGACAGCAAGAATTAAGCTTGTTTTCTACAAAAATGTGTCCCGAATAATGCGAGCTAATATTCGAGAAGTTAATCGATTGAGCACTTCAGGAAGTATTGTGGCAGAGATGCCTGGCAACACTGGAAGAAGCTCTTGAATAACCCGAGCAACATTTATACCCTGTTGATTCGCACAAAACAAATGGTAGCAGAAGTTAGACAAGAATTAGTATCTGAGAAAGGAACAAAATATGCAAAATGATAAATGAATATTTACTACTTAAGAATGAGCATCTATATCAAGTACCTGATTTGGTGTTCTCGATATTGAACTTCCTGCAGTCAAGAACTCAACGACTTTCTGAACATTGTTCAATATGACTTTGTCCTCCTCGGTTACCGTGGGTAGAAGCCCTGCTGGCTTGAAAGGTCCGAAAGTAGGAACCATACTGAAAATAGGAGTAGGGTTTGCAAGTCCAAGAAGTGCCATTATGCGCACCAACTGTTCCCTCGTTACTGCATCGATGCCCTTCACAATCTAATTTGCATATAAAAAGACAATGGCCAAATTCTTTAGAATCATGCATGAACTCGGTTGTAAACAAAATACTGATGCGAACTAAGTGCAGGTCTCATATAAACAGTCTAAGAGATCAAAGCTCAAGTCTGTCTCAAGAATTATGGAGTTCACTTTGAAAATGATGAACAAAAAAAAAAAAGTAAAAAGATCACAGTAAGCTCATGATCATAACAACTAAGGCAAGCATTTGCTGCTTTCTTTGTACAAACCAATACTATTAATTAACCGTCCATGATGATGATCATCAAACCATCACGGATTCAACTTTGTCAAGGTTTAAGAGAAACCGTGAACTCTTTTTCATAAATAAATCTGCGTGTATAAATGCTCCATCTCATTACTCCTTACTAGCCTTTCCCATTATATCGAGTATCAAGTCACTAGATGATCTCTTATGAACATCTATCTACCCAGAATTACCAAGCCGGATAATGAGAGATGAATTATTAAGTACTAGAAAAACAAATCTTGAACATTCAGAAAAATGTCATTCTGAGAAGTACCTCGTCCAAAAGAAATTCTCGGAAAAAATTTCCTTTATCAGACAGCAGAAATGCCAAAGCTGCCCTTGTTTGGACTGGCTCTTGTTGAGATAGAGCTGGTAGAAGAACAGGAAAGGCATTTTGTGACGAACGCTGCAAGATTCCAAGTTCAGCCATATCACCATTCATACTTTCCCCACCTCCACTTTTAGCTGCGGTTATGAAATTCTCAAAGGCTTGCATGACATCAATGAACCTTTCTGCATCAAATACTCCAGATTTCCCATATATCGTGTAGCGTAAAGCATTCCTTAGCCGTGGGGATTCATCTGTAAGGAGCCTCTGACAATGAAAGCAAGAGTTAGAACACAACCAGTTCCTATCATACTGCCAGGAAGCATATTATACAAAGAAAAACCACAGCACAAAATGCAATCATAGGAAGTAAATAATTTGGAACTAGTTGATCCTGTTGTCAAAATACATTAACTAGCTTTCTTCAGGGAAAATCGAAGTAATCATTTCACTTCCGATACCAACTATCAACAAGTATTATCCGAAGTCACAAGTCAATTAGCTTCAATTTTGCCGACTAGTTAGCAACTATTCAATATTTACTATAATGTTGTTCCAACAAAATATCCATCTTTAATTGATGCGTACATTAGATCATTAAAATAGTTCAGCAACATCTGATAAACCACTGCCAAATTGGAATTGAAACCAGTGCCCGGCCCATCATCATATGTCCACGTATAGTTGTTTCATTAGAAAATATCATTTACCTGTGCAAGATATGGATAGGCCTCATCCACAATAGCAAAGTCAGGATTTCCAACTAAAGCAATGCCTTCAAGTACCCCAATTGCTCTGATTATGAGAGCAAAATAAGGGGGTATCCGAAATGGATAATCAAATGTTATTTGCGCCAAGTCTGCTGCCAGCTCTTGGAAATTGATATTTTTGGCTCCTCCACCTTCAAGTGCCTGATCAAAAACCTTCGCCAGAACAGGCAAAATAGGTTCCAAATTAACGCCTTCAGGAATGAAACCAAGTTTGACAAAGTCCTTAACTATGGCTCCGTAATCACGATGTATAAGATGAGCTATTGCTTCTATCATTCCATACTTCTGATCATCCGTTAATTTTGTGACAAGGCCTATTATAGAAAAAGAAGAAGCTCATAAAAAAGTCTTCAAATATTAATACAATCATCCTTGGATTATCTTAGAGAAGAAAAAATCAAGCATTAACAAGAGATCATTGGATTTCAGATACATTTTAAGGCCTAGAATATTTGCAATGAAATTTCTGCAGTTAACTATCGATAACGTCACGAATCATTCTCAGTGAAACATGTAATGGATGTTTGCAAACTGAAGATTTAGCACCATTGCTGAATTCCATTGCACAAACTCCATGGCGTTCTGGATGCCAAATTGTGAAGGGTGCACACGCACTTTCCTTTTTCAACTAATTTTAAATTTTTGGCCTTCAGTTTAGATTCATAAATTTTATCATGTTTTAGATATTGGGTTCTACAACGGGCAAACATCATGAGTTCAAACTTACTCTTAATAAGACATTTCGTTTGAGGAAAATGGTAATGCTCTCAATTAAAGAAGTCTAGTTTGATTTTTACTGCAAGAAGTCCAGTTTCGTCCTTTATATGACGTGTGTGCCTGTGCCATAAGTAAGACTGTAAGAGGAATATCGGCATCTAAGAATGCTGAAATTGATACAATTTAAGAATGCAGAACAGAGTTTAGTTATGTAATCAAATGAAAATCTGTGCGTAACGTTAATGCAGAAAGATTTCTTTGACCAGATACTTAATGAAGTAGATCGTTACCAAAATCAAGTATAGCTAGCTTCCCGTCTGGAGTTCGGATCAAATTTCCAGGATGAGGATCGGCATGAAAAAATCCAGTGTCAAGTAACTGTAAATAGGAATGACAAACAAGTTAATTGAGTTAAATATATTAAAGACAAAGATCTGGCCAAATTTTTAACAGGATAGTTTAGAATAAGTAATGAGTTTAATAATCAATCAGCAAGCACGGAAAAACTTGAAAGGTAGATACGATCATATCCAGTAAAACTACATGCCCTGATAAGTATTATTTCTAAACGAAAAGATAATAATAAAAATAAATCAATCAAGTGAAACGTAACAAGATAAATTGGAAATTCAACATCTAAATGGAAAAGTGAAAACAACATTGCGCATCAGCCAGTGCCACAGGGAAGATGCTCCTTAGCATATTGACAAATTACCTGCTTCAGATAGCAGATGACTCCAACGTTGACCAATTCTCCAACATCACTTTCCGTACTTTGCGAAAGCTTTTCTCCATCTATCCATTGTGTAGTGAGAACCTTTCTTGATGTATACTTGTGGTAAGTTTTTGGGACAACAACCTGGAGAATATGAAACAAGCATTATAAAGTTACCCAGCAAGATGCTGCAAGAAACAAAGCTGTTAAAAGTATCATCTATATAAAAAGTTCTTTGGAAATTATGAGAGGAAGAAGGGAGGACTTCTAGCCACCAGAGCTATTCATCGGGATCATGAATGCTGAAAGGAAAGATGACTTTCACTAATCTCAAATTACTAATAATTTTTCCTATTAACAACTTCTGAGATTCAAGATGCATTTTCGAGCAATGCAGTTTTGAAAATACCTAAGAAGTGAGATTAAACTTGGTGACTACAAGTTTAAAAGCATCATCTAGACTATCTGATTCACTCTTGAAACCATATATTTGAATCATTATTTCTAATAAACATTTTGTGTTGGTTTTGGTAATGAAAACAACTAATGAACGGGACTTCCATAAGATTGTGACGAGAAAGGTGGGAAGAACAAAAACAAACATACTAAACTCTTTATGCTCTAATTCTTGGTTACCACAACGTTTAAACAGACTCGTATAAACCACTAGTACGTTTTACAATTCTTGCAGAACACATTAACTAAAAATCTAGCAAGAGTAATCAGTCTAATCTATCAAATTAGCTGTGGCATGCACTTCTGAAAGTACCCTCTGTACGACTTAATAAATGAACTTAAACCATGTCAATTCTGGGACCAAAATATATTGTTTACTTTAGCCAGAACATTGTAGCATCTAGTTTGTGCTAAAATGTATTTTGACTTTGATAATCTTGGTTATAACTAGCTCGGCAGCTTCAAAAGAAAAAAGAATGTCAGATGTAACAAAAGAAAAAATTAGAAAAATCACCTGTGGAAGGTCCTTCCTCATCATTTCAGAAAAAAGCATTCCATTTTCACCTTCATTAACATAATCCAGCTCTTCAAAGAAACGGGCTGCCCATTCATCAACCAGTCCAACCACATCGACAGAGACCTGAAATGATTTAACAGGAAGGATGGAGATAGGAGGGAGAAATCATTAACACGACATTCACCCCATTTAAAGTATGGAAGTACTTGAGGGACTTCAGTCACGCCAAGACTGTTATAGGAAAAACAACCTGCGGGAACTTGCGCAGAGCCAAACCCAGATTCCGTATGATATATAGATCAATTGTTACTGTCTCGAGAACAAAAGGCCTTTGCACTTTAACAGCCACCAGATCACCATTTTCTTTCAATCGGCCCTTGTACACTTGGCCAAGGGATGCTGTTGTAGATTTACACCAGAAGAGTGAATAACAAGCTAACTATGAACTTTAAAAGGCTAGACTATGTAGATAACGACGACAGAGAGTATGATTTTTAAACGAATATTGGAGATGTTACCTGCAGCAATTGGGGAAGATGAGAGTTCAGAATAGATATTTTGCCATGGTTGACCAAGCTCCTCCTCAATCAGAGCCATAGCTACATCATCTGGGAATGAAGGCACCTTAACAAAATATCAAACAGAAAAATCAGCTAGGAAAAGAAACTGTAGAAAATTACGAACAGGTAGTTCTTAGCTCACATTTTGGTAAGACTATCAATCACTAACGTCATGTAGCAACTATCCTTATTTATCGTTTATCTTTGAACATCTCTCAATAGATTGTCTAACTTATTTGTTTCTTATATAACGATGACTTCTTCCTGCTTTGAATTCAATAAAATGACCAAACTCAATAGACACCCCCCCCCCCCCCGCCCCCCCCCCCCCCCACAAAACAAAAAAAACAAAACAAAAAAACTTTTTACCTTGTCACAAAGCTTTTGCAGCTCAGTCATTGCAGTTGGTGACAGTATATCTGGCCGAATGCTCAATGCTTGCCCAAGTTTGATATAAGCTGGACCCAAAGAGGTTACAATCTCCCTTAGCTCAATGGCTCTGGCAACTTCATTCTGAGAATAAGAAATTAACAAGCAAATAAATGGTAGATTGAAGATGCATGGAAGTTCTAGAAGTCAAAATTGCATACTTAGTGGACAATAGATGGCTATAAATTTGTGCCACTGTAACACTAGCGGAGCAATTCTTATCCCCCCCCCCCCCCACCCTCCGCCCCCCGCCCGCCCCCCCAAAAAAAAAAAAAAGGCGAAGCTGGCAATAAGTCCATAAAAGGATGACGACAGATAAATGATGATGAAATTGAGCTCTGAATTTGAAATATGAATGTAGTTGATGCCCTATGAATTGATTAACTCAGAAGATTAAATGTAATACCAAAAAGTTAGAAATAACGCAGGATGACAAATATTTACCTCTTTGACCTTCTTGTTTATGACATCCAATGCAATACGTGAAAGAAAACCCCCTGCAACAGACATTAATTGGACAACACGCGTAGCAACAGCACGCGGACGTTTTCCCCAGTAAGCAGATATGCTAGTGGGATCATATGCCAAAGGCAGAAATTCACTGCTTTCATCTACCTGTATAAGCACAAATAGCATATGTCACCAACCAACATTACCAGCAAGCAGATTTCCCAACTCGAAAACTTTGGTTGTCAAGGCTTAACAAAGAGAAAAGCATAAAGAATGAAATTCTTTGACAAATATATTATGTTTGCTCAACTTATAATGCTTTTAATAGAGAAGCAGAAGCCGGTCTCTGACTTATATCATATGATTATCATCCCAGTTTTTTTATAGCCCTAACTTCACACTAGAAGCTTAGTAATTGTCAAATTCCTAAGAAGAAAAATCCCCAATAAACTAACACGCACATAAAGGGTTAAGCTATTTTTCAGAATTTCAAACGAAAAACTGCAAATTGTATACTTAGTATCAAGCTCGCACACTCTTAGCACAGCTCTTTTTTTCCCCCTGGTTTCAAGAATGAATGTACCATTCTCTACTCGGCAAGGGGCATAAATAATTCATTATGCTGGTAGATTGTACAAATCTTACCGTAAAATAACCATATATCATTCAAGTGAAAGATAGTGAAGTGACCACACATACCTCAACAAGACGAAGCTGGATGTTATCCTCAGCAAACTGTGAATCCCTTAAATTCTGTCCCCGCAGACCTCTCATGAGTATTGCCAATTCTTCGTTCTCTTCCATTTGCGCCCTTACTCGTTTTATTTCCTGCGAAACCTCTCCTATTCTCTGCCATTTCCAAATCAAATCCCACAAATAGAATTGAACACCTCTCGCTTAAGTTTCTAATAATTATCAAAATCGTCAAATCATTTTAAATCTCATTGTTTGGAAAATAAAAAAGACAATTTCCTCTAATTATTAAGCCAGGTACAAAATTAAAGGCTCGTTGGGGCAACGTCTGCATCTGGTTTCCATATTTTTTTTTTCTTTTTTTTTTTTTTGTCTTTTTCCTTAACTAAAAACTACTTTTTATTATTCACATCTTGAAATATATACAGTAAACTCAAACTTTAAAAGTTCAAAACTATATCATTTCAAATCCAAATAAGATTATATTTTTTAAATTACATAGAATTTCAACAGTAGCGAAACAAGATTCATAATGATAAATTAACAAATTTTAAGTTATTACTTTATTTTACTCCAAACTGTTTTTTTTTTTTTTCCAACCAAACACACATTTCCATAACTACAATTCAAATATCTCCAAAACTACATATCCAAACCCTCCCCCAAATGGATTCTAAGGCCGGTTTGGCATTACTTCCTGAAATCTCTGTTTTCGAATCCTGTCAAATCCATAAAATGTGGCTTCTCCGAAAATTTCTTCCAAGAAGGCATTAAAATTTCTACAATTCTCGTCTCATTTAACTATTACAAAGATTAAAAGCCATAAATTTAACTTAAAATTGAAACAAAGCATTTTTCTCCTATCCAATTCTCAGCTCATCTTCGCTAAGCTAAATCTAACCAAATCATTTTGTATTTGCACAATGACAAATTCGAAAGAAAAAAAAAAAAGCACAAAAAATTCTGTTCTCTTTTCCGATCAACTCACCGATGAAACTCCATTGACGGCTTTGGATGGCGGAGACCTGGCGGAGCCATTGACGCCATTCCGAGACGGAGGTTTCGACGAACCGGAACCGGAGCCGGTCCGAACCGGCTTAGGCTCCGCGGCGACGGCGAAAACCCGACCGATTCGTTTGGGAATCCGACAACCTCCTCTGTACGGCGATGATCTCCGGTTCGGGAAGTTCCAGCGAAGGGGATCGATTCCGCAGCAGACGAGGTGCGTGGCCGCGTCCATGGCGGACGAACGCCGGCGAAGGTAGCGACCAACTTTTTTCTAGAGAGAGAAAGTTGAAAGCTTTAGAGAGAGAGAGAGAGAAGAGTAGGAGTTGTGGAGTAGGGTGAAAGAAGAGAGACTTTGTAAAACGACCGGTTGAATCACACATGGTCGTTGATTTTTTGGTTGCTTTTTTCTTTTTTTATTTTATTTCGTGCTTGGTCGTATTTTGTAGTGAAGAACTGGCGGGTAAAGCAACACGTGGCAAATTTGGAGCTATGGTCGTCTTTCTCCTAACTTTTTTTCTTTTTTTCTTTTCTGTCTTTGTTTTTCTAGGGAACCAATTTTGTTCACTATTTATTTATTTATTTTGGTGGGATTATGTCGGCCGTTGGTGACTTAGTACTAGTGCACTAGTAACTAACAAGTTTCATCTCAAGCAAAAAAACGAAAAACGAAAAAAAAAAAAAAACTAAAATAATAATAATAATACTTTCGTTTTCCAGGAATGAGTGAATATCTTTATAAATGACACCCAAATTATAAGCTATGTCTCATTCTGATTCTTGATTTTTTTTAAAGGAAAAAATATATTTTACATTAATAAAGAATTATAAACTGAATAATGTAATGCAATGATCACATAATTGTGCAGTCATAACCCCCAATCATCGATACAAACAATTAACACATAGTGAGAACGACGCAAATCTGAGACCCGAAAACAGGAAAGCACTTCAACACGTCAAAGATAAGCATGCACCAAGCTTTGCTTAACAAAGCTTCAACCAACGACGGAGACTGTCGATCAATTGGGAGTCAAACCTCAAATCACAAAGATCATCAAACACCCTACATAGCCACAAGTCTAGTAAGATCAACAAATCACCAATATCTAAATCTGACGAACAAACTATGAGTCCAGACGATATAAAGATCATTGTTATTATTAAGGTCTAAAAACAAACACACCAAAACAACAAACAAAATCAAATCTGCGTATGATATGCAGTTATTACACCTACATACAAAAATACCAAAACAACATGAAAATTTACTAACATTAGAAAAGCAGCAAGTAAGAAGATGACAACCACAACCAAATAAACAGCCTTAAAGTGTCGTTACAGCCACAAGCCTTCCACTCCTCTATTTTGCCGAAACACAGGACTCTCAACCTCACAGTCATCTTCACACCTAGTAATCTCCCTGCGATGGTCAAAACTTCATCTTTAGGACCAAAAAACCGACAGCAAGCAAGACGTCGCCGCATGTTCCCGACTCTCCAAGAGGTACACACTCTAAAAATCCTAAACACCCCACGAAAAGAGAGAGAGAGAGAGAGAATTTTTACTAATAACTAGTGCAAAACCACCGATTCTTGATTTTTGGTTTATATATTTTATTATCCTAAATATTATAATTGTTACACCAATAATTTTTCTGTCAATAACCTGAAAAAAAAAATAGTAGACAAAAATTGAACAAATTCTAATTACATATGAACTTTGTTTTCAATTAAAGTCATAATTAGATATTGTCTTTAAAGAAAGAGTATACCTCTCTATATATTTTAGAAGTAAAATATACTTTAACAAAATAAAAATATATATATATATATATAGCATAATCATAAAGATTTTAAAGGTGAAGTTTTCCTTTTAAAAAATTCAATTAAGGGGCAATTCTATAATGGGGTAAACCTCACCCCATAGATGTTGTAAAAATTATTGATCTATAGATTAGTTTTGGATGGTTGAGATTAAATAGATACACAAAAAAAATCATAAAACCAACCGTACATTATTATTATTTTACAAAACATTTCAAACAAATTTCAAAAAAAAAATAAAAAAGAAAAAGAAAAACTCCGGTTAGGGTCTGCCCCACCTCCACCAGTCCTCACCTCCTCCGTCGATGGCGGCAATAGGCCCACGACAGAACCATTTTCCCTATTTTCCTTCGTTCGTCCAAAACAACCAGCAAGGATGGTAGTTCGTCGGACCGGAAAAAGCTCGGGAGGAGGTGGTGCGACTAGTTCATGATGGAGGAACGGGCGGCGACAGAGTCATCACTGGCAACGAAGATCCGAGCCGGCGATGTTGTGGATGCCAGCGAGCTCACGAGGGGTCGCGACATGGGCTGCCTCCCAGCTCCTTTCTCCGAACGTTGAGCCCACCACTCGACATCGTCGGGCCGGACGGTTGTCGGAGGTTGCGAGAGACAATCGCCGGAAACTCAGCCTCCGTCATCACCCTCGCGCTATTGCAAGCCCAGTCCTCCGCCGAATCTAAACGCTTGCAACCCCAGCAACCTGCCGGGAACACCGTTATCTGAACGCCGCCGGCATATGGGTTTTGGAAAGACTTCCTTCGACGACTACATTACTGGGTTTTCTTGCTTGATGTCGGCTATCCTCAAGTATAGTTAGGTGCATGGTATTTTTTGTGTAATCATAACATCCAAATCGTTAAAAACAATCTGATGCTTAAAAATTTTTACTTTATCGTTGTAGAATTCCCCTTGATAAAATTTTAAAAATAAAAAACTAAAAATTGTGTTATGTCGGTTGAGAAGGAAGATTTTGTGGGATTTTGTGATATATTAATCACTGAATTAAAAAAAAAAAAAATTGTTTAGATAATGGCCCTCCCCCATCCATCAGAGAGTATAAGACCATAACTACGTGTCGTTTGGGTAAAGGACAACAAGTAAAATCTTGTCGTTCATGAACATGCAAGGCATGGCCTTTTATGTTGGCTTTAAAATATTGAAGAAAGTACTCACCTTTTTGGTGTAGTTCCGTCATCCACATATTTTTGGGGGAAGGAAAACCATAAATCTGAAAAAAGAAGCAAAACAGACATTTTTGCCACATTCACACTCCACTCAATTCTTTTGTATTTCCTACTTCAACACTTCGGGTGCGTTACTTTCATGGAAAAGTGAATAGTTTATTGCTTTCTCTATTAATTATGTATTTGCTTACAAAATAAAAAAAAACCAATATTTAGTGGATTCCACAAAATAAAAGGAATGAAAAAATAACGGAATGTTGATTCTTGCATCTCATTAATATTGAAACTTTGTCCAAAAAAAATAAATACCAAATTATCAATGAGTAATGTTAATTACATACTTTGTAAGTAAATTCAAGTGGGTGTAAATTTACCATTGCATTGCATATTATTTGTCACCTAAGATTTTTTTAAGTTACTGCCAATGTAAGATATCATATCATAACAAAAGAAAAGAAAAGAAGTTGTTCCTAAAGAGGTTGAGAGATTGATGAAATTATGGCTTAGCTTTTCATTGAACAATATTGAATATATATACACGAAATCAAAGAATCTGAAAGGGAAACTAACCTTCTACAAATAAGGAAATACAACAAAAGGAAACTAACCTCCTATAGATAAGGAAATACAACAAACCCTATTAATATAATAAAATAGGTAATCGGTAACTAAATACATGTATCGTTATTATGCCCCCGCAAGATGGAGCACCGCGAGGTGATTCCAATCTTGGCCACCAACTGCTGAAAATGAGAGCGAGGAAGAGGTTTGGTGAGCGCATCAGCTAGCTGATCTGCAGAAGAAACATGAGCGACACGAAGAGAACCCCTTGGACTTGTTCTCGTATAAAGTGGTAGTCGAGAGCAACATGTTTCATGCGAGAATGAAAAACTGGATTGGAGCATAGATTCGTTGCACCAACGTTGTCGCAGTAAATAACCGGTTGCTGAGGCAGAGGAACATGGAGCTCGGTGAGAAGAGAACAAATCCAACGAATTTCAGCGGCAGTAGTAGCAACAGCACGATACTCGGCTTCGGTAGAAGAGCGGGCCACCGTCCGTTGTTTCTTTGAACTCCAAGAAATAGGATTGCGTCCAAGGTAGAGAAGATAAGCACTGGTGGAAGTAAAATCATCTTTGTTGCCAGCCCAATCTGCGTCGGAGAATGCATGCAGAGATAGCGTGGAGGTCCTATAGATGACAATGCCGTGATGAATAGTGCCACAAAGATACCGCAGTAGACGTTTGACAGCATTCCAATGATCGGTCTTAGGGCAATGCATGAATTGAGACAACTTGTTAACCGTATAAGCAATGTCCGGACGAGTGAGGGACAAATATTGAAGACTGCCAACAATTGCCCGATACTCAGTTGGATCAGGGATGGAGGATCCAGAGTGAAGAGTAAGGATTGGAGAAGTGGCAAGTGGCGTGGACACAGATTTGGCATCGGTCATGTGAGTGCGAGAGAGGAGATCAAGGATGTAGCGTCGTTGGGACAGAAAAATGCCATGCGGATGTGAAACAACTTCAACACCAAGAAAATAGGACAGTGAACCAAGATCCTTGAGGGAGAACCGGTTGGAGAGAAGATGAATGAACTGTTGTACGGCGGCTTCATTGTTTCCTGTGATAATAATGTCGTCCACATAAACCAGAAGGTAGATCATGATGCCAGCGGTGTTATAGACAAATAAGGATGTGTCGGCATGAGAGTTGATGAAGGCGGAGGTGAGAAGAAACTGACGCAGCTCATGGTACCAAGCACGCGGGGCTTGTTTGAGGCCATAGATGGCTTTGCGGAGCTTGCAGACATGATGAGGTTGGTCGCGGTCAATAAATCCCTGTGGTTGGGCCATAAAAACATCCTCGGAGAGAGAGCCTTGGAGAAATGCATTGTTGATATCAAGTTGACGCATGGACCAACCACGAGTGACAGCAAGAGAGAGAACCACTCGGACTGTAGTTGGTTTCACAACAGGACTGAATGTGTCATGGTAGTCAACACCTGGGCGTTGATGGAACCCTTAGCTACGAGGCGAGCTTTGTACCTGTCAACAGAGCCATTAGATAAACGTTTAGTTCGAAAAACCCACTTGCAGCCAACTACATTTTGAGACGGATGAGAGGGAACAAGGTCCCATGTCCCATTCCGAACAAGAGCATCATACTCCTCAGACATGGCCTGACACCATTTGGGATCTTTGAGGGCCTGGGTTGCGGTAGATGGTTCAAGATCAGAATTGGTAGAAAGTTGGGCAGTGAGGTTGAGTTTTTGGACAGGTTTACGAATGTTGTTTTTGGATCGAGTGACGATTCCAGGATGGGAGAGAGGTATAGGGGTCGGGTTTGGTAGCTGGGGCGATTGGGATATAGAAGAGAGCTGTGTGGAGGTAGAATCGAAGGTGGGTGGGTTGGTGTCACGTCGGGGAGAAGGTGAAGCCTCGACGCTGAGGCTCGGGTTTGGGGTGGGAGATGTATGTTTGGAAGGAAGAAGAAAGGTGGCAGAGGTGGTGGTGGAGTCGTGAATGGATTCCGCAGGAGAGGCAGGATCAGAAGTGTCAGATGGTGCAATGGTGGCGGAAGACACAGACTCAGAAGAGAACCAGACAGAAGACGTGGAAGAGGAGGGACGGGGAAGAGTAGTCTGAATGTTTTTGAAAGGCATGATGGACTCAACGAATTTAACATGACGAGATGTATATAGGCGTGAGGTGACGGGATCGAGACAAAGATAGGCACTCTGGGTGGCAGAGTAACCAAGAAAGACACAAGGATTGGAACGAGGAGCGAGTTTATGTGAGACGTAGGGACGCAACCAGGGATAACAGAGACAACCAAAGCTCCGAAGTTTGGAGTAATTCGGAGGTGTACCATAGAGCTTGACATATGGGGAGAGTAGTTGGAGGGTGGGGGTGGGTAGACGATTAATGAGGTAGACAGCAGTGGAAAAGGCATATGACCAGTACGACAAGGGCATAGACGCTTGGGAAAGGAGTGACAAACCTGTTTCTACGATATGACGATGACGACGTTCAGAGTACCCATTATGCTCAGGGGTGTGTGGAGGTGATGTGAGATGAGATATCCCATTAGAGCTGAGATATGATGAGAGTGCTTGGTATTCCCCCCATTATCAGAATAGAAGGTGATGATTTTTCGTTGGAAATAATTTTCCACTAAGGATTTGAAGCGTGCAAAGACAGCAGAAACATCAGATTTTCTTTTTAGTGGATAAAGCCATATGTATTTTGTGAAGTGATCAACAAAAATAACATAGTATTTGAAATCATCAATTGAGTGTATAGGGGAGGTCCAAACATCGGAAAATATAATTTGAAGCGGAGAAGTAGAAACAAGAGTGGATATAGAGAATGGTAACTTGTGACTTTTATTACATTGACACGCATTACAATTGAAATGCAAGGAGGAGGGACTCGAGACTTCTAAGTGAAAAGCCGAAATAAGATGCCTAAGTATTGAAAAAGAAGGATGACCTAAACGATGATGCCACTCGGACGAAGTGGTCTTGACACTTGAAAAAGCTACCAATGGAGAGGACTTGATAGAGTTGACCGGCCATTCATACACACCATCCTTAGTCCGACCCTGCAAAAGTGTTGCCCCCGTACGAAGATCCTTCACAAGGAAAGAAGTGGGTAAGAATTCAATGGAAGTATTATTGGTTTTGCAAAATTGGGAAATAGAAATAAGATTTTTATGCATGTTAGGAACACAAAGCACATTATGAAGAGAGAAGGTATGGGAGGGAGTGGTTAAAGATGCAGAACCGGTGTGAGAAATAGGAAGACCCGTGCCATCGCCAATCACAACGTCGTCAGATCCTGAATAAGGAGCATGAATAGAGAGATTACTCAAGTCGGTGGTGACATGGTGCGATGCACCGCTATCAAGTAGCCAATTAGACCCGTCGGAGTTGTCCGTAATAGCAACATTGGCACGTGGTTGCCATGGAGAAGGAGCACGAGGTTGCCATTGGCGAGAAGGTCGTGATGGTGAAGTTGACGGCGGATTCATTGGTGTCAGGCGAAATAAAGGACATTGTTGAACTGTGTGACCTTGAGTACGACAACCTTGACACTTTCCAAGATATGGCCGAGGAGGAGGGCGATCAGACCGCTCATTGGAGTTGGAAGGTGGTTGTCCCCATGACCGTTGATTACCCGAACCATGATGGCGAGAATTGGGCCGAGTTGAGGTTGGGTTTGCAGAAACTGGAAGAGGAGTTAAATTTGATGTATGAGAACGCAGCGATAATTCCTTGTTAATCAACTTCTCATGGAGTTCATCAAAAGATATTGTGGTGTCCCGAGCATTGATGACATCAACAATAGGCTTGTAGTCAGCATCAAGCCCATCAAGAATCTTCTCAGTGATATCTTCATCGTCCATGGGCTTGCCAAGCATGGCAAGTTCGTCAGTGCGTGTTTTGATGAATTGCATGTATTCTGAGATTGTTTGGGACCCCTTTGTTGCCTGCTTAATTTGGTCCTTGATCTGCTTGATGTGTCCACGAGAGGGTCGAGCATAAGTGTTGGCAAGAATCATCCAAGCATCACGTGAAGTTCTGGATTGAGTAATAAGAGGAATGAGATTTGGAGAGATGGACCCCACTAATGCTCCAAAAATTAATTTGTCTTGACGTAGCCATGTCATGTACTCGGGGTTAGGACTGGGAGCTTCATTGACAGGGATCGTAACCGGTGGTGCAGAAAGGGATCCATCGATGAATTGTTGCAATCCGTAACCAATAAGGATGGCTTCAATTTGCAGTTTCCAAGATAGATAATTGGTGGATGTGAGTTTCACAGAGTTGTGTATGTTGATGGCAATAAGGGGTTTTGTGGGTTCCTGAGTGTTGGGTATGAAAAGTTGATTGCTTTCATTGTCCATGGCTGAAGTTGAAGATGGTTGTTGTGACGACCTGATTGAGCAGCGTAGTGAAGTGGGCACGGCGGCGCTGAAATTCGGGAGATTGGCGCTGCGGCGCTGAGACGTGGGCACTATTGCGCTGAAGGCTGGCGGCTGCTAGTGCAGGAGAAACACTATAGTTAAGGGAGAGAGAGATTCTGGAAGTGGCTCTGATACCATAAAGAGGTTGAGAGATTGATGAAATTATGGCTTAGCTTTTCATTGAACAATATTGAATATATATACACGAAATCAAAGAATCTGAAAGGGAAACTAACCTTCTACAAATAAGGAAATACAACAAAAGGAAACTAACCTCCTATAGATAAGGAAATACAACAAACCCTATTAATATAATAAAATAGGTAATCGGTAACTAAATACATGTATCGTTATTAGTTCCATTGAATGAGTAAATTAGATATCGAAAAGTACAAGGAATGTCCCAAAAATCACCCACGTAAAGTGTCTCAAAAAAACACACTCTCAAAAAACACACAATTTTCCTTATTCCACGGGTGGCAATCATACTGTTGTGTCTCGCTATTCCAAAGACATGGTCCGTCAGTAACTATTCTCCAGAGGCATGTCGTGCACTTATCTGGCCTCTCTCCGGCATTGAAGATGTCGAACCAGTGCAGATCCCTGGTCCGTCCCCATCGGAAACCACAGAAGTAGAGCGTCGACATGAAAAAATTCGGAATGAAACTGAATTGGTAACTGGCATTGTAGCTCAGAACGCGGACTCCAAGATCGTCGTCTTTGGACTTGCAATGAACAGTGAGGTCCGTGTTTGGTCCTAAATAATTGGTGATGTTCACGCGAGTGCCTTCGCATAATTGGCATGAGAAAACCAAAGAAATTAATAATGAAATTAGCACTACAAGCCGACGAGTAATCATCTTGTAATATGATTTTGTGTTTTGGTTTGCATACTTGCAATGATGGTGTCGTATAATGTATTTATAGGTGAAGAGAGGAATGAGAATACTATTTAGCTATGTATGCTCACCCTCTTTTTTATTTTAATTTTTTATCTTTCCTTTTTTTTTTTTTTTTTTTTGGTCGTACTAATTTCGTTAAAAGAAATTGCCATCTTTTTTTTTTTTTTTTTTTGCTGGCTACATTAAATACTCACCTTGAAAATATTATATTAACTAAATAAGTAATAATAATAACGCGTGTGTGTGATTTTTTTTAGACCAAGTGTTTTTTTTTTTTTTTTTTTGGGCAACTATCTTTACTTAAAAAGAAAGTGAGTTTAAATTTAGAAAACGAAGAAGATAAATAAGAGGAAAGGAGTCAAGCATCAGTATTTGCCTCTATTAACAAATTTAAATTGCATAAATAATTTTTAGAGAAACATATAAACGAAGGAAATACTATAAACGGTCCACTTTCTTTTTTAATTAGAAAAAGTCACCGAAATAGAAAAAAAAAATCATTTCGAAAAGGAAAAGAGTCGAGCATTAAAATTGGCCTCTAGACTTTACTTAACAAATTGAAATTGCATAAATAATTTTCAGAAAAAAAAAAAAAAAACATGTAGATGGTGAACAGGAAATAATATTATACCCTATTTTCTTTTTAATTAAAAAATGTTACCCGAAAAAGAAAAATCCGTCCAAATAAATAATAAAAAAGAAAAGAAAAATCAGTACAAAAAAGAAGAAGATAAATAAGAGGAAAGTAGTCAGGCTATTTTCCTCCGGTCCTAACTTATTTTTAGGGAAAGTTAGGGAAAGTATGGATGATTATAATAATCGACCAAATCAGTCACAAATAACGCACCCAATAAAATTAGGAATTTCTTATAAACTATAAACGTCAATTGGCTAACAGGTGAGCTACTATTGTTTCCACTGCACGGAACATGGTAATAAAAACAACCACCAGCAACCAAACTAAAGCAAGTTACATATATATATATATATATATATATATATATATGTAATTAGGAATCCACCCGCTGCGGCAAATTCAAGTCCTTCTATAAGCGCAAGACACTCGGCCACATAAGGAGAAAAATATACTGGCAACTACACCATCGGAATCCATATCGTGTGAATTTCAAGAGTGCAAGATAACTGAGATTCGGCCTTTGGGACATCTAGTCCTTTCTTAACAAACTTAAATTTGTGTAAATGACCTATAGGAAATATATATACATATATATATAAATTGGTGGAAATGAAATGTTAAATACTCGATACATTTTTCTAATTAAAAAAAAAGGGTAAATTTCTCATTTATTTCATAAACTTTTAATTTTATATAACTTTAGTCCGTGGTATTTTTTTTATAACTGGAACGGCCCTATAACCTATTAAAATACTGTTACTATAATCCTTTCTATTAATTTTTTAATGAAATCTGTAAGTAGACTAACTAATTAGATTCCGTTCAAAAGTTAACGGAAATGATAACTTTAGTGACGTTTTTAATAGTTTAGGGTCACTGCAACTATAAAAAAATATAACTGACACTAAAGTTACATAGACTTAAAAAATTTAGGAACCAACCTGGTAATTTACCCTAAATTTTAACACCTGATTTCAATATAAAATGCATGAGTTCAAATCTTCAATCCTAAGTTCAAAAAAAAAAAATTTAAAGTAAACTACACTATGTAGTGTGATATATATGATATCAATGGCTTTAAATGTAATATAATCTCATTGAATGTTACGATTTTCTTTCAATTTTCTTGGCCTTATATTAAGGAGAAGCGCTTTTGGTAGAATATTGAACGAGAGCGCTTATAAATAAAGAGTACACTACTCATGTTTGTCTCAAACTACACCCCCAACACAAAAAACCCTAGTTAACAACCATGAACAAGTCTTTTTTTTTTTTTTTTTTAAACCTTGCTAGTTAAACCATGAACAGTTTTATTTGTTTATTTATTTTTTAAACGTTGCTAGTTAACAACCATGAACAAGTCCGGAAGACAAGCCGTACCAAAGCTTTTCATTTCAGTCCTTTTCACAGCAAGGGGCGCTAGTTGAGTTGATTATGTCCCGAAAATCGGAAGAAAGTTTGGCGGAATTAATGGCGATAAAGTGTTTCCGACGACTGTCGGAATTTACAACAACTTAAGAGGGCAAGCTACAACTCGAACAGTTCATTGATGATAGTACATTGTTCTTCTGCGGGGTTGACTTCAATCGATGCGACCGCGGGGGTCGTTTAATATCTATGAAGGGACGAGGGATTTTTGATAGATGTCCATGAAATTGCAGTTCGAGAGTTCACAAAGACAGCTTCCATGGCACAAGAGGAATCAATATGTAATATACATGCATATAATTATATATAGATCTGGGCTCTTTCTGAGTGTAAATGTCGGACCAGTGGGCCTCATTTGGGCCCCACTGGAATCTGCAGAAGGAGAGTGTCGAGCCCCAGAATTTGTGCTTGAATGTGAACTCAAAGCTCTGGGCCGATGGCAGAGTTTTAGGCCCCCAGATCGTCGTTTCTGGACTTACAGTGCACCAGTAGGTCCGTCGTTGGGTCCAAATTGTTCCTGATCCGAACATGTGATTTTCCAAGTACAGTACTAGTTTCGCATGTTTCCACCTCCACAAACGACAGCAAAATCAGTACTAGGAAACGTGGACTGAAAGTTATACAAGTGTACAACCAGCTATACAAGTAAAGAGTACAGCTATACAAGTGTACAACCACTATTATACAGTTTCGAACGGTGAGTTTGGTTCACCAACTTAAATCCAAATTTTTCAACTCAAATTTTATCTTTTTTTTGAAATTTTTTTTTTATCTTTTCTGAAAAAGTCAAACAAAAATTATTATTAAAACTTAAAAATCTTAACTCAAACTCAAACATCAAACACCTCCTAAGCCTTTTTTTTTTTTTAGGGGATAAAATCCAAATTCAATTTTGTTTCATTTAAATGTTATACGAGGGAACAAACAAGAAGTTCCACCACGAAAAATTTTGCATGCGTACATGAAAATCAGTATCCACAGAAGGGTGCAAATAGGCGATGATAATTTGCAGACAGGGCAATTCGGTCTTATAAAAGTAGTGATTTAGGAAAAACTCAAACTATAACCTATCTTTTGTACATGGCGGGTAGAGCAGTTTGACAACGGTTTGCAGGTACAATACGATCGGAACCTAATTGAAATTATTAAAAAAAAAACATAAAATATTTAAGAAAAGATATACATATTAGAATGTTATTTTGTGATTATGATTTTTTTAATATGTTTAGTATTATGTTTAGTTTTATTAACTTACTAATTTTTTAAATTAAAAAAGATCATCAAATATCAAACACAATTTATATTTTTTTTTTTAAATCCCAACAAATGCAATGAGAGAAAGAAGTACTGCATAGCAGGCCATCGATTAATATGGGTGGTTTTGTAAAATGACAGTTTGGGAAAAATCCAAACGGACCAACCATTATACATGGTGGGGTTGGGTGATTTGAATAAATGGTTTGACAGATTGATGATGTGGCACAAAATAGCAAGGCAAGCCCGGCGATTTGGACCGGTGAGTGGGCGGTTTGATCAAACACATTTCTAAGTCACGTCGAATCAATTTGAGACTTTTGTTAAAAAAGGATTGTAATTTATAAATGTAGACGGCAGCCAAAAATCCATCTAACAACAAAATTGAAAACTAGTTGGTTCACAAATAACAGCAAAAAACCAATGTTCATTTTTCTTGCTTTGATCTTAGATTGCTTTATTTATTTTGTTTAATTTTATTCTAATAGATTTCAATCTAGAAATTTGGTTCCTCCAAGATCAACAAAAAAACGACATCAACATTTTGGCGTTTGACGAAGGACCTACACCATCCTCACGAAACTCATAACCTTCCGACTTTTGAAGTTTCATCGTGACTGCCAACTTGGGTTTTCATTTTTCATTTTTTTAATTAAGACTTTTTTTTCCCCCAAAAATGTATTTTATTTGATTTTGAGTTAATAATGGATAGTAAGGAGCTTAGAATTTTCAATTAGAATTTTCAAATAATTGACTGGTCATTACTTTTTTTTTTTTTTAATTTGGCGTAATGGATTCTAATTCTATATCTTATAATGAAATCATGTATAAAATTATTATTAAATTATACATATAACTATCAGTCAAGGTAATTTACGTAAACTGTTTATAAAAATACAGGATGGGTTTTTTTCTCTTTGTATAATACGAAGAGTAAGCATGATTGTTTTACCTTTTTGTCTCAAGATTTTTTTGGTTGTAATTTTAAGAAATTTGTATTAGAAAAAATAATTTCAAGTTTTTTGTTTAAAAAAACGTCAATGAGATTTGACTCATATATAATATATTCTTATATCATTTTATGTCCTTTAAGTTAATATTACGATCAAATCAATTAACAATGATTTACTTTGACATTATTTTCTTAATTAATATGATAATATTTCGATATTTTTAATTAATGTAATGTGATGTTGTTAAAAGGGACGTGAAGAGGGTAGGAGAGTCAAATTAATATCGCTAACCATTTGAGATTAATATCGCTAAGCAACTGAGCCGTTTGTTTTATATATATATATATATATATAGGGAATGAAATGATGCCGTTAAATTTTGAATTTTAAACTCATTTTGTTTAGTAGTTTAGTTTATTATAATGTTCAATGTCATCGAAATTTTGGATTTTACTTTATGTTTAACCATTGAACTTTTGGACTTTTTTCTTTGTTTTAACACTAAATATTAAATATCACTATATCTTTTGTTGTTTAATATCAAATTATTGTCCCAACGAAACTGAAAAAACAAGAAACAAAAAAAAAGTAAAAAAAAAAAAAAAAAAACTTTAGGATATGTTTGGTTAGAGGGAGAGATGGAGGGATGGAGAAGGGTGGAGAGAGATGACAAATTCTTTGTTTGGTTGTATGGAGGAGTGGAGGGGGACGAGAATGAAGAAAGAGGCTCTCCCCTTTGGTCCACTAATCCGGATTAAGAATCAACAAATCCCTCCAAATCAAGGTAAAAAGACAATTTAAACATCAAAAAAAATTATCAATAAATTGTAAAAAGCGTAAATAATAATAATCTAAAATATTATCATGTCGCCTTTTATCTTACCAAATAAAATAAGGGATTACATAATCATCTCCATTATTCATATTCCTCGTCCTGCTAACTCTTTCTCTAATTCCTCCTTCCTATCCCTCCAACCAAACAAAGCTCAGAAAAAGCTGCACGGTTACCCTTTGTGTAGTACTTGGTCATCCCCTTACATACTACTTAGTGGTCCCAGGTAGCAAAATTCGAAGCAAACAGACCGAAAAAGTTGAATTTTGAATGGTCGGAAAATCGATCGGATCTGTCCAGCTCGGTTTGGTAATTGATTTATGTTTTTGGAAACATACAAGTTGGGTTTAAATAATGAAACTGAAACCAATAATTTTTAGTCTACGTGCATCCTTACTATTTTTACGATAGGATCTTCTTATTATTGTGATAATATTTTAACTGTAACGTAAAATACAGAACTATTCCAATCTATCATACTGTTTAAAAACTAATCAAATGATTAGATTAACAGTTCTCACGCATAGTGCTAAATTAGATGTCTAAAGTAGAAATTCCAATTATCATCTAAGTCACGTAATTAGTTGAAAAACGAATAATACTAATAATAATTAAAGAAAAAGACAAGATTAGGTCTGCTAAATGAGACGCTGCCACGTGTACAAAGAATGACATGGCAAAAGCGGGACACAACCCTGTCCCACGCACTATCGGGACCCGTCGGATAGAAAGATGAACGGAGACGGAAAACCATCCACATTCATTCCTCTCTCCAAAATTTAATGTTGTACGAACACCGGCCTCTCTCTGCGCCAAAGCTGTATCCTAAAATCTTCCTTCTTTTTCTCCTCTCATTCTCGATTCACCATTTCTCACACAGAGAGAGAAATTTCCCACAGTTTTCTAGAGAGAGAAACTGTAGAATATCGGTCGTATATATACATATACATAAACACATACACACACACATATATATATTTGTAAGGATGAGTAAGATCAGGAAAGGAGAGAAACAAGATGTTTCGAATTCCAGCTACCATGTCCTCCACAAACTCCCTCCTGGCGATAGCCCTTACGTTCGAGCCAAACACGTCCAGGTAAAATCCTAAACATGAAACTTTCAGGTTTTTTTTTTTTTTTTTTTTTTTTTTTTTGGTTTCAAGATGTTCGAATTCGATTTTTTTTTAATACAAATAAATTGTTGTTGTTTTGTTTTAATTGTTTCGAGTTTTTTTTTTTGTTTGATTTGGTTTCCGTGGTCAATTTAGGATAATTAAGAAGGAAAAAGAATTATTGATTTTGTTTTTAAGAAGAAGAATGAGAAGAAATTATTGTTATTATTATTGTTTTTATTGAAAAGACAATATAGTCCTCGGGATTCGGCAGAAACTAGATGTGGATTTTTATTGGCCGTTGATCGCATTGACCCCGTTCAAATTTGCTGCAGTGATCTGGACCTAACAATGTTTTGACTTTATTATTTCCTTGAATTTGATAGGGGTTTATCTCGTCTTTTTCTTAGGAAAAAAAATAAATTAGTTTTGTTTTTATTTATTTTTGGCTAATGGGAAAAATAAAATAATTACCTAAAAATACAATTTTTTATTCTTGCTCCAAATCGATGGACGGCGGAGTGGCAGATGGAAAAATACATAGAATTATGATACGATCGGCCGTTTATTGTATGTAATCAATTTATCAGGTGTTGGTTAATGGATAAATCGTTCTCAACCATTGAGATTTGAGCTTTGAGCACCTTTTGTTAATTCACAAAAAATTTTAATGGTCCAGATCTTGTTTGATCATCATCCAACGCAACACACATGTAAAAACATGGAATAATATACCCTTTTCGAAATTCCAAATGTTGTTATCATCGATGAATCATGATGTGATATTGGCATGTCTCCTATACTTCAAAGGAAAGAAAAAAACTAACGTAAATTACTAAGTCGGTCCGCAATTTGAGTTTTTTTTTTTTTGTAATTTGAATTATTTTAAATTTTTAAAAATATTATCATTATAGTCATTTCTGTTATTTTTTGACAAAATCCGTTAATGAACATTATATTTTGACTCAATTATTGATGGATTATGTCTAAAAATTAACGAAAATTATTATTATGATAACATTTTAATAGTTTAGTATCATTTATGTTTCAAAAAAAAAAAGAATAACATTTTAATAGTTTAGTATCATTTATGTTTCAAAAAAAAAGAACAAAGACTGAAAGTTGCATAAACTTAAAAGATTAGGACCAAATGAGTAATTAATCTATATATATATATATATAACTAATAAAAAGTACATTCTTGCTAGCAGTTAGTAATTGTTTATTTTAGTTGACACATTTTATGATTCTATGGTGATGAACATATTGATAGAATGATTATACAAGAAGCTATATGTACTGGAATATTTACTTATAAAAATATTTTATCATGAATGTATACACGCCAAGAAATTGTGAAACTGAAATGACTGTTTTGTTATGAACTTTTACCCGTTAGAAAATATATTTTGGCAGTGCATCTATATTGTACATCTCATGGGTTAACTAAATGCGATCAACTGCCTTAACAGTCACTAAGCAGTGCCTTGTTCATTCTGTTTGATCATATAGTGTTGGGCTCCTTTTTTTTTTTTTTTTTTTTTTTTTTGAGGTTGTTGAGCTCAAATATGTTGATAAACTCTTCAAAGTAATTCCCTTGTTAATTTTTTTTTTCTATTTTAATTTTTGGAGTAAATTCAAATTCGTGTTTTCGCGCGAATGCAGTTGGTTGAAAAGGATCCCGATGCAGCTATAGGGTTGTTTTGGAAGGCAATAAACGCGGGAGATAGAGTGGATAGCGCCCTCAAAGACATGGCTATAGTTATGAAGCAGCAAGATAGAGCCGAAGAAGCAATCGAAGCGATAAAATCTTTCCGAAACCTCTGCTCCAAACAGGCTCAAGAGTCCCTTGACAATGTGCTTATTGACTTGTACAAGGTTACTATCTTATTATTAATTTCCTTAAGATAAGAATGAAAATCCTATGTTTATCTTTGCATTTGGTTCTAATTATCGAAATCTTACCAGAAATGTGGAAGAGTTGAGGAACAAATAGAGCTACTGAAGCAGAAGCTTCAGATGATTTACCAAGGAGAGGCCTTCAACGGTAAGCCCACCAAGACGGCTCGCTCTCACGGCAAGAAGTTTCAGGTCACCATCAAGCGAGAGACCTCCAGGATACTGGTACTTGAGCTATACTTATAGCCTATATTGACACTTTTTTTTTTTTTTTGGTGGTATATTGACACTTGTTCAGTCTTGAATTCTGCCTAACACGAACAAAATCCGACGTTATGTTGAACTCTGATCACAGGGTAACTTAGGTTGGGCCTATATGCAACAAGGAAACTATCTAGCAGCCGAAGTAGTGTACGCCAAAGCTCAAGAAATCGACCCCGATGCTAACAAAGCCTGCAACTTGTGCCTGTGCCTGATGAAGCAGAATCGGTATAGCGAGGCACAGGCGGTTCTTGATCAAGTGTTGCAAGGTGATCTTTTGGGATCCGATGAACCCAAGTCAAGAAACCGTGCCGAGGAACTACTGACGGAGCTGAAACAGTGCCAATCGACGGTTTTTTCGTCGAATTCTTTAGGGTTAAAAATTGAGGATGCTTTTCTCGAGGGGCTCGACCAGTTGTTGAACGAATGGACACCATTTAGATCAAGGAGACTTCCTATCTTCGAAGAGATCTCCCCATTTAGAGATCAATTGGCTTGTTGATTTCATAAAATAATTCACTCGTTCATCTTTTTGAGTGTGGTCTGTAATTGTAACAATTTTAAAAAGGAGTGTCTTATAGTAAGGGTCCGTTTGGTGAAACAGTTTGAGTTGAAATTTTTAAATTTGAGTTGGTTGACTTTTTAAAAATTAATTATAATTTTTGTTGATTTTTCAAAAAAAGACAAAAACTGAAATGAAAAAGTACAATTTATTTTGATTTGAACTGTTTTATCAAACAAGTCCTAAATGTATATTCCGTTTTTGTCTAATGGGGATGATAGCTTTGTGAGGGAGGGCATGGTTTGCTATATTTTACTCTCTTTTTTTTTTTTTTTTAACTTGATAGAATAACCTCTCGCAAATTAAGGGTATGTTTGATAGGAATGATGGATAGGCAGTAGGGATGGAAAGTGTCGAGGAGAGAATGGTTTGTGAAGTTTTTTCCAAATTTTTTTAACAAGTTTTTTTAATATGATTGAAAGGAATGATTATAGTTGTCCTCTTCTTTGTATTGGGAAAATATATATACACATAGGGGAAGGATTTACTTCTAACTGACAAGTTGTCGTGTTATACTCAATAAATAAAAGATAAAATCAAAAGTTAAAAAAAGGATCATATCATAAATATATGATATTCTTATATTTATATTTATTATAATATTAAAATTGATAATTTTATTATTTTATAATATTAAATTTATTAATTATAATATTAGAATGGATAAAATTATAAAAAAATATTCAAAATATAATTTTCCATCTAATTTTATTTCAAAAAAAATATGTGGGGATTGTAAAATGATGGCCCCATGGATTGTCAATCCACCGCCCTCAACCGCAATCCATCCTCCCTACAATCCCTCCAACCAAACATATCCCTTGGAAATTTTACATGTGAATGGACCATACAATTCAGAAGGCCTTTAAAATCTAAATTAAATAAATAGCAAGTTTTAAATAGGGATATGTCGAAAATTGGTCTTTTTTAACCATTTTTTTAATAAGTGTCTCAAATTTTTTTAATCAGAAAAATGTTTTCTTTTTTAAAAATAACCAATCAGTAATCAACAATTTAATAGATAGTTAATCAACAATTGAATAATATCAGTATATGTTTTTAAAGGTCAATCATTGATTGCAGATTTAATTGATGGTCAATCAATATTTTAACCGGTATAGTCATCTTTCATTTAGAAAAAAAAAAGTTAGACCATTTTTTAAAGGAGTTATCCAAAAACCATCATTTGACCAAATTTCTCTTTAAAATAAGATATTTAGCCGTTAATTTGCTTATTAGGAGGAGTAAATAAATTGTTTACCAGTAAAATGTTATTTAGAATAAATATTTTTAAGCATACTATTTGCTTCTAAAAGGTTTTTAAAATGGGCTATAAATGCTACAATAATTTTTTTTATACTTTTTAACATCTTTGTAACAGTATTCCTTTACTTGTCTAAACTAAAAATAATAATACTAATTATTATTATTATTATAATTGTTACGCGTATTCACATATGTTTGGTAGTTAAGCAGATTTAAGACAAGAAAACAGATTAGATATTTATTCATAATTTGATAGATTGCAGATTGATGATTTTAGTAGCTAAACAAACATTTGACTTTTTAGGAACAATTTTAGGTGGAAATTAACTTTTCCCCGAATGAAAGCAACATATTTCATTTTTTTATTAATGCACTGCTTTGCCCACCCGCCTGCTTAGTTGCACCTTTAATTAGTTCAAATAGATTGTGCATTCCATTTTCTTGAAAGCAAAATATAACAGTCCCAATAACCAATTTGGCGTCAGCTATAGGTAACAATACAACACAACTCGAAAATAAAAAATTTCACAAGTTCGGGTGGGAAAAAAATAGAACAGGTCAGATTTAAATCGACCTAAAATTGACACGAAAAAATTGGAATAATTTTGAGTAGGACATAACTAAGGCGAACACAATCTTTTACCCTTATTTATAACTTTGATATGACTACCATGAACTTGTGACCTTATAATATTTTTCTTATAATCTTTTACTCTTGTTGATTCTGAAAATCTCCGGTACAACACCCGATGTGATTGCTTAGTATGATCGGTCTTACACAATCACTCTGCGGCGGGTCACCTGCAAAAAGGAAGCATCTCGAAGTGATGGAGATACCGATGGGGTGTCTGCTACGGGCATTCCGATGCTTATGTTAGTGAAGGTACTGATGAGCAAGCGCAGAGGCAGCGTTTTGATGAGGAAAATTGTCCATACATGAGTGAGTGAGCTGATCCTCTATTTAAAGACGCTCCCCGCAAGCTAGGGCATTCAGGTCGACCCCCTAGTGCTCCTGACGGGTAGACAGGCCTCAGACGTGCAAGCGCTATATGTCCAATAGGCCGGTGCTACATGTCCATGGTCTAGTGTCAGGGGACACTAGAGTGGGCTAATGCTGGCACCAATAGGCGTAGCCTCTGGCTGAGTGAGCGACGGAAATCTACGATGGGATAGGCGCAGTGGCAGGCTATGCATCAGATGTCAGGCGGCGAACTGAGTGTTGTGATAGGACGCTGCCGCCAACATGTTAGAGGTACCTTATACGAGGGGCAGCCTGTCCG
>CM046368.1:10533314-10743314 GCA_025413025.1 Ficus hispida | reverse complement strand
TTTTATGATTTTTAGAGCTAGAGCTAGAGCGAGAAAGAACGCAAACATATCTGATTGTTATATTCTTATGATTTAGAGAGAGAGAAAAAAAAAACTTGAAACAATCCGCACTTAAACGAAAGTTCAGGGACTATCATAGTAATTATCAAAAAAAAAAAAACAAAAACATTTTGAGAGTCTAAAGATAGATTTAATTTTTTTTTCAATTTTTTATGTCTTAAATAATATTAATCAATAATACTATATCAGTTATTTTAAAAAGTTTAAAATTTTGTTCTTGATTTTTTATATCTTAAAATATAATTTTATTTAATGATGTTAAAATATAATTAGTTGGATATCATTTGAAATATTAAAATTGAATAAAATCTCATTCTTATTAAGATGACACATTCAAAATCGCACGCCAACACTTTTTTTTAATTATTATCCTTTTGTATACTTTGAATTTTAGGATTGCTTTCACTTTCACTTTGACCCTATTTGATATTGGTTTGGAAACATTTTTAAAAAAAAATCTCATGTTTTTTAATAAAGATGTTTTGAAAATGATTTTAAATTGCATTTGTTTTATATGAAGCCAGAAAACAGAAACAAAGACAAAAGTCCTTTTCATATTTTCTTAAGGAACGAGAAAAAGTCCTTTTTGGTATTGTTTTCAAAATGGGAAAGAATCTCACTGTTTCCAATAATATTATTCTAGAATACTTGTGAAATAGCATTTATTTTACATAAAGTCATAAAACAGAAACAAAAAAAAAACTTTTTTTTATTAAGGAATTTGGAAATGTATTGATTTATTTTCTCATTTCCGTTTTCATTTTTTAAAACTTATCTTTGTTTTCTAAAATTTTGCAAATCAAATAAAATAAACATATGTAAACCCACGTGTTTATATGTAAATATAAATAAACATGTCTATGTATTAAATATATGCTATACATGATATTATTTATTTTTATTATATAAATATTAAAAAGATATTAAAAAGCAAATATACACTCAACAAAAATGTTTAGAAACATAACCAAACACCAAACACAAATTTACTTTTCTTGTTTTCAAACCAATTTAAAAAATTATCTCAAAGTTATTTTCAAAACATTACTATTATTTTATACTCAAAACAAAACTATTCGCAATATGCTCTTAAACGAAAACAAATGAAAAATAACTACATATAACATTTAACTTTTTTTTTCCTGTCTTTTTTTAACGAAAAATTCTAACCAGAAGGGATGTTAGCCTATGTTTGATAAAATAAAAAAAAAATAAAAAAGAAAGAAAGAAGAGGAAAGGTAATATATATATATATATATATATATATATAAGCTCTTTGTTATACTTTGGCCATCAGATTTGAAAACATTACAAACCAGAACATATCCAAAATAAAATAAAACAAAACTCACACGTTGTCATTAGACTTTTCGAATACAAAAACCTTAAAAAGCATAACAAAATCGATCACATGACTCTCACAAACAAGTAACATGTCTGATGAATGAAGAGCTTTGCACACGGACCCTTAGGAAGGGGTAATGCGACAAAACAAAAAAAAAAAAAAAAAAAAGGTCCTTATTTGCATTAATGTCCCTATCTTTTTTTTGTCTAACAAATAGATCCTCAGTTTATTTTCCCTTGACATTTATATTCCCAGTAGCCTATTTTGTTGCAATACCGTCATTAAACATGCAATTGGGATCTCTCTCTCTCCTCTCTCTCTCTCAATTCTTTTATTTATGGACAACCATTATCATAAAATATATATATATATATATATATATATAGACTGTGTCTTAAATCCGGTAG
Source organism: Ficus hispida (assembly GCA_025413025.1). Classification (NCBI taxonomy): domain Eukaryota; kingdom Viridiplantae; phylum Streptophyta; class Magnoliopsida; order Rosales; family Moraceae; genus Ficus; species Ficus hispida. The sequence continues at coordinate 10,741,502 of CM046368.1, read as the reverse complement.
ACACTTTTTACCAGATTTGTCCGGCTCTTCATTGCTTGCCGTTCGATGGAAAGACATGGTCAGAGTTGTGCAAGAAAATAATATATCATAGCTTACAAATTAAAAAATATATATAAATTTTGGGTGATTTACTTCTGCACCAAAAACCTTTATGAATCATTTACAGTTCATTTGAAGGACATTTGAGATGATATTTTAAAATTAAGTTAAAAATGTGTGTTTGAAGGGGAATGCTTTTGAAAAAATTTATGATATAAAAAAATAATATAAAATTTAAAATATATTAGAAAAAAATACAGAATAGATATTGTCTTATTTATCTTATCGATATAAGTATTTTGATATAAAAATCATCTTATTTTGATTTAAAATGAGAAAGTTATAGACTTTTAAAATTTAAATTAAAAAAAAAAAGTTCGTTGTAATTGAGATTTTAAAATTCAGTACCGTCTGAATTGGTGCCCCCACACAGGCCATTAATATACAAATTGAAATATTTGCTTACACTGACCCAGTGGAATAGTTACACTTTGACCACCTCATACTCACAGTAAAGATGATATAGTTTTTCACATCAAAATTGATGAGAACGTCATTACAAGTAAGAGCACGTGGGATGAGATGTATTCAGATCCTATTCGAGTTCCCATTGGTCCGATTACGAGGGCTCGTGTAAAGAAATTCAAAGACCACTTATGGGGCTGGTTCTAGCAACTTGGTCTCAAGCTATTGTGTGGAGGCCCATTGAGGGAATTACAAGCGATGGCCGACCCATCAAATGTGTGATTCAAGTACTAGAAGAGACCGAGTAATCACGTTTGCAAGATCACAAGCTGTCACTTTTTCCGCTTTGCGAACTTTCCCGTTTTAAGCAACACAGGTGACAAGACAGCTGTTATTGACTGATTTATTATTTAGTTTTTTTATTTTAGAATATTGTAAGGCTTTTCAGCCATTTAGGAAAGTTACTTTATTTGTTTTATCTTTATTGCTTCAGAATGGTTATTTCCCTTTTTGGCTCATTGAATTGCCAAAATTCCTGGGCAATTAATGACTGAAAATCCACAAAGGGAAAGAACTATATGTACTTACGGATCCTTGTGAAGGCATATCAGTTTTGACAGAAAACTTTGAGTTTCAATTCTCTTTGGTTCTTAAACGAACTTTTTGAACTTATCGTAGAAATCCGTGGCGTTCATACGACTTATCAATTAGTCCTTCCATAACTGATCGTGGCATCCTCGCATACCAAGGTTGTGCTTCTTGTCAGGCATCGAGTCGCGTTCCATTCAAACCGTTTAGGATTTCGATATTGGAGACCAACTTGGTATGGTCGCGTCAGTTTATTGGCGTGGTTCGTATCAAAACTCATGTCATTTTCCATCATATCCCATTCTACAAATATGTATATATATTTTTTAATTTTCTGAGCACAGGCTACAAAATACCTCTTCACAAGTTACACTTACTTTCCCGTAATTTTACACCTCCAAACTCATATCTTCTTCCATATCCGAAGTGAGACAAGCTATATATATATATATATATATATATATATTTCCCAACTAGATCAACACTATTAGAAGTTAAGGGGCATCTCCAAATGTTTTTTTTTTGTCCTTTTTTTTCAATTCAAAATTACTTATCATTATTCAAAGTTTCAAATATCTACAATATATTTTAAATTTAAAAATACATAATTTTCTTGTTTCAAATTGAAATAAAATGATTCTTATGTTAAAATACTCACAATGGTAAGACGATTAAAAAAGATCTATTTTGCATAATTTTTTTTGAACACATTTCAAATTTTTATATTATTTTCTATATCACAACACATATTTTTAACGCAACCTGTAAAATTCCATCTCCAACACCAACTCTAAAACTCCATCTCTATATATCCCCAAACGAGTCCTAAATTTACTCATTCACTAAATTATTAATTTTATGATACTTAAAAAAAATCTACAAAATCAACTACTATAGAGCGAGCAGATACTTTAAAAGAACTAGTTGAAACTAGAATTATGTGAAAGGAACACTTAACATGCATTTCATTAGTATATTTTTATTGAAATATTTGTATTATAATTGTCTAACTTTTCAAAAACTAGTTAAAAAACTTATTAACTTTTTAGGAAAAAAAAAAAAAACAAATATGAGTTGAGTTTTTGTTCGAAATGATTTACCAAATATATATTTAGTTACTATTATTGACGTGCCACCAACACCAAGTTATAAAAATCACATGCAAGTACCACCTACACCAAGTTATAAAAATCACATGCAACAAGTGTGACCAAATTAGTTACAATGAGATAGGAACACTTATGTGCAACGTAAGTTAAGTTTGGTATAAAACGTTCATCGTTGATAAAGTTCCACAAGTGGTCGAATTTAATGTTTGTTTGTTTGTTTGTTTCTTTTTATTTTTATAATATTTTATTATTAGTACCCTATTTATGTCATGCTCCGTATTGCCGGACAAATGAGAGTAATATTAAAAATTTTGTATTGTAGTTTCTTCCAAACTCTTGGAATTTTTAACAAATACGATAAGGCATAAAAGTTACAATGAGAAATTGTTATTCAATCATCAAATTTGTCAGTATTATTTAGCTTTTATATCATATTTTTCTAGTTTACTCATCACTTGATGAACATATTAAGGGAGAAAGAACAGACTAACAGAATAACATAAAAGATATGGATTGTAACTGAATAATTCTTCCCTAATTTTTCTTAATACATTTTCTATATATTGGAATGGTACTTATTTTGAAGTTTGTAGACCTAGTAATAAAACAAGTAAACGAATTTGCTCCCTTTTTTTTTTTGCTTTGAAAATTTGCTATTGTTTTTGTTGCTCCTGAGTAACATCACACAAGTTAATTATGTAATCAGATATATAAAATGAGATAATTGCTATAATTATTTCATAGACACATTTTTAATAAATATATTTAACGATAATAATTTATGTTAAACAATAGAACAGGTGTCCAGATCAAGTCCAGATCTATTATCTCATTTTCCTGTCTCAAAAATTGTCCATTCAATAAGTTTTTTGACAACTCATTAATTTATTCAAAAACTTTTAATTCTTAACAGTTTTTGTGTAACTAAATTTTTTAATTTAGATAACGTAACATGACTCTACTGAAGGAATAATCACTAAGACAGGAAATCAAGAACAACAGATCTCGATTTATCCATATCAGTTTTTGCAACCGCTCCATGATATTTGTTCACCGTGCCCTCATTTATCTATTGTTAAAAAGGTTTGCCACGGTCATTAGCTATGGATCTATATAGCAAAATAGAAAAGAACAATATTTTGCTTTTTTAGATCTAACGAAAAGATCCAACACGTGAACAAGAAAACGTACAACTTTGAGCTCTTTTCACCCAACACAACACACTAATCGACACACACGGGTGTGCATATATAATTAAAAAAAAAAAAAAAACCATACGACGATTTAGAATTCATCACGTGATGTTGATGTGATAATCACATGACTGTCACATGACAATCCAGGAGGAGAAATGAAAGAACCCATTTACTCTTTTATACAAAGATAATATTTATCTGAAAAGCTGATTAGTTATCCAATAAAAGAGGAAAAAGAGAGGAAAGTGGGCGCTATTATTCTATCATTAATATGCATCTTCAAGAGCTAAATGATCATTTTATTGAGGTAAATACTAAGTTGTTTATCTGCATAGCTTGCTTGTGTTCATAGGATTTGTTCTTTGCTTTTGATAAGAAAAATTGTTCCAACTTGCTAAGTATTATCCAGACGATTTTTTTTTTTTTTTTTTTTTTTTTTTTTTTTGTATTTAAGCTTAAATTCTTTGAGAATCAACTTGACACTTATATCTTTAATATGTACTTAAATATAGATTTCATAGGATTGAAAAGAATTAGCGCGCCCTTGCACAAAAAATGGTTGAGGCAAGAAAGAATAATGTATGTTCATTAGTTTATCTATTGATTACTTTGGTACTGATTTTACATGTTGTTACAACTATTGTGGAGAGAGTATTTTGAAAAATATCAACTTTTTATATTTTAATGTTATTTATTTTTTGAAAAGCTAGCTCCATCACTCCGTCACTGACATAATATATACATATATATATATTAGGCTTAGATCTAAGGAAATTCACTTGTCAACAAAAGGGCAGTGTTGGTAAGAAAATAACATGGATCAACTCAAATCACTTGGCTGATCATTAGAAAGAATAAATAAAAAGACAAAGGGATTAGTTGGTCGCTTAGACAAACAGAGAGAGAATATATATGAGTATAAATGTTGTTGTAGTAGGTTTTGGTGTGAGGTTGGTGTAGAATATTAGCATGTAAGAGCATATTTAACAAAATGCTAAATTTAATCGTGGAAGTTAAACTTTCCAACTTAAATAGCAAAATCGCTTTTTAATATAATGTTTTCTTTAATCCTAAATTTGACAACTACTATACTCAGTAACAAATTTGCCAACGTTTATTTATTATTAATTGATGGCTTGGTTTTTTAATTTAATCATTGTTATAGATAGGAAAAATTTTATATATTCCACTGAACTTTGTCATTAGTGTTAATATACCTCATAACTTTGAAATGTACTTATTTTACCTTTTGAATTTTAATTTGTGTCTCAAGTTGCCTCATATAAGTTTTTGTTAGTTGTTTCCGTTATCTTTAATGTCCAAGTGCCCCTTGAACTTTTGTTTTGTGTCAAAATGCCCCATGAATATTTAATATTTATGTCAAAAAACTTCATGATCTTTAATATTTATGTTAAAATACCCCCTATTTTTAATGTTTATGTCAAACTACCATTTGATCTTTAATATCTGTATCAAACTGCTATATTTATCTTATTTTAATTATCTAATATTGTATAGTTACCGAAAAAATTATTAACTTATTTAGAATAGGTAAAAAAAATTACATTTTTTTTCTAATAAAAGCACTTGTATCTTTTTTGACCCACTATTCTTAATTTTGCTTATTTTAATTCAAATTTCCATTCTTATTTTATTTTCTTAAATCAAAATAACTACAAAATTTATGTTCGTTATTTTATTATTATAATATTACAATTTTTAGTTTAATTATGATTGATAATACTAATTCAAATATGCAAACAATCATTTTTTAAATTTAGAAGTATAACTAGGAATGATAATCAGAGTAAATTTGTAATAATTGTTCTCATTGTTGGTTTAAGCAAACATACGAATGAAATTTATTATGATTATGATTTTAAATTATGTAAACGAGGTAAATAGCATATTTGAAATTGAAATCATGCATCTGAGTCCTGCCAATTATGATTACATATAAGTAAATCTATAACCAAAATAAATCTAAATTAAAATAAGTAAAATAAAAAAAAAGTGTATTACAAAAAATATGTATATCACCTTATTAGAATAAAAATATATTTTATTTTATCTATTATAAAAAGTTAATAATTGTTAGGTAATTATACAATATTATATAATTAAAATAAGATAAATATGATATTGGACACAAATATTAAAGATCATGAGGCATTTTAACACAAATATTAAATATTATGGGGCATTTTGACACAAAAATAGAGTTCAAGGGGCACTTTGACATTAAAGATAACAGAAAAACTAATGGAAACTAATAGAAAGAGTAACTTGACACACATTTTAAAGTTTAGAGAGTACAATAAGTACATTTTATAATTTATGGGATATATTGATAATAGTGACATAGTTTAAGGGGAATTTATAATATTTTTCCTTTATTTGAATACTAAAAGTTTATTTTATGAGTTTCAAATCTTAATGTAACAAAAAAGGTAGATACATAACATTAAAAATAACATTTTTCATTGAAATATAAAATAGGATAACAAATCAAATATGTTATTTTTATATATTTTTTTGTGTGACAAATATCGCATTGATAATGACATTTGCAGTGAAGATGATCTAGGAGCATCTCAAATGGAGTGTCAAATCTATATAACAAAGTCAAATTTTGACATTTGAATACCTTCAATATGATGGTATTTATAATGCTTAATTTGGTAATTGCCTTGTCAAAAGACATAGCAATTATCAAGTTTCAACGTTTGATTGGTATTGGTTACAGCATTTACCTTTCCATTTACTCATTATAATACTATCACTATTTTACAAAACCTAACTACTAAAAGTTTATGTTTACAATATTTAGAGCTTAATAATTAATGATGACAAAATATAAATATAACATTAAAAACAACAATAACTATTAAAGCACAAAAGAGCATATCATATCAAATATGCTATTTACACATTTTTTTTATGACAAAGTTTTGAACAGAGAAGGAAAAAAAAAATAGAGTAAATTTATTGCAACTTTGGCGTTTTTTAATTTAAGCATTAATTTTTTTTTTTAACAATTTTAAATCATCTGTAAGTCATGTGACTCAGTGATTAGTTGTTAAGAGAAATTTCTTTTAACAGTTTTAATCACGTGCGAGTAACCTATATGTATACGTGAGTAAAACCGTTCAAAAATTTGATGTTTAAATGACAAGAATATTAAAGTTTTAGCTTATGAAAATTTGGTACATTTTGTTCTGTAGGGTGGTAAAGTGAGACAAACTTTATATTAAAGGGTCAAATTTGAAATTAGTAAATAATGCTTCGAGTCTTTGCCGCTTCGTTGCCTTTCACTTTCCCGCCAAAACCCGTGCCATCCCTCATTTCCGATCCCTGTTCATCTCTCTCTGTCTCTCTCTCTTTCTAGCTCTTTCTCTCTCTAGATTTTCTGAGTTCTGACCTAGCCATGGACATGGACGTTCCTCTTCCGGAAGAGCTCGAGTTGCTCGAAGAGAGCTACCGCATCCACGACGAAGAAGCACAAGACTACCTAGAGTTGTACCCATCGGACGAAGAAGGAGAACCGGCCCACGCGAAATCGCCGCCCGCCGCCGATTCTCCGCCTTCCCCCGGACCCCTAATCGACGGCCACAAGCGCTCTCGGTCGTCGGACGGGCTCGATGAGGCCTCCGACGAGAAGCGCAGCAGGATCGGCGGCGACGAGGAAGACGAGGACTGGCTCCGGTACTCTCCGCCGAAGGCGACCGATCCCGTTGTGGAGGAACCAGGGGTTGTTGATGCTGCTGTGGAGGAGAAGTTCGTGTGGAGGTTTGCGTCGGAGATCGACGGCGATTTCATTCCCGTGACGGCTCCGAGCGGCGGCAATAGGGTTTACGCGAAGATGAGTGGAGAGGAGAGGAACGAGGGCCGCGGAAAATTGAACTTAAGAACGGAATCCGGAGGTTAGTTTTGCTGATTTTCTTTGCTTTTCCGGTTAAGTTATAGTCCGCTGTTTGGTTTCTGAGAAAACGTGGGGAATTTAACATAACCTAAAAAATTCTTGTTCAGATAATTTCATTATCTCTCTATTTGAGTGGGTTTCTGGAGCTATTTTGGTGTACATATTTCTTGCTATATTTCTTTTTTGTCATATTCTAGTCCTCTGTTTGGTTTCCAAGAAAATTTTGAGGATTTATACCTGCTGAGAACTCTAGTATATTTATTTCAGAATCTGTAAGCTTCAGTGAAATTTTGGAGTTATTTTGTGAGAAATTTCAAATGCAGTCTGTATTTTGGATTATGTATTTTTTTGCAGGTCTTATAGTTGAACCAATCAATGTTCTGTTGCAAAAAGTTGAGCAAGAGGCTTTCACTAAGGTATAGGTTGTATTTATAGTTTTGATTGGAAAAAAATAAAAAAAGTAGTAGTAATAATAGTTGCTTTTAGTCTATTCTGAGATTTTAAGCCCTCTCTTGTAGTATTATTAATCAGTGAACAAATTGGCTCATTTATCAAAGCTAAAGTCTTGGTTCCGAAGTTGTTGTACTGATGATAAAGTTTGATGTATTCTAGAATCATACTGATCCATTGGATTCTCGAGTACCGAATGCCTTTTGCAATAGAGATACATTTTGAGAAAAATGCTCTTTCAGTAACTCGTTTTTTGAATCTTTATTATGCCTCATAAGCCACAGAGTATTTAGCTCAAAGACATGCATAGTGTTTTTAGTCTTCTTTTTGTTCCCTTTGTAGGGAACTTCTATTTTGAACAACAAAAAGTGGGTTACTTTTTGTCATCTATGATGCTTGAAGTCGAGATTGATGATAATGATGAAATGCTTTTATCAAAACGTGTTAAAGTTATTCCTTTGATGCTGTAGGCCTTACAAGCTAGTTCCGGAGACCAGAATGATGTAGTTCTTACTGAAACACCAGTAGTTCACGAACAACTTTGGGTGGATAAATATGCTCCAAATTCTTTTACTGAGCTCCTCAGTGATGAACAGACAAACCGGGAGGTGTGTTGTATTGCTCTGTCATCTTTGCAAAGCTCCTGTAGATTTGAATTATGCTTGGAAGATCAGATGTTAAAAGGGCTTGACAAAATAAGTTATCTGAATGCAGGTCCTCCTATGGTTAAAACAATGGGATTCTTGTGTTTATGGTTCTGAAGTTAGGAGTACATCAAATGAGGTTTTGTCTGCTTTGAAAAGACATTCATCTATTGGCCAACATCACAAATTTTCCAACTCTAATTTTCTACAAAAGAACAGAGGACGTAGATGGAATAAGGAAAATTTCCGATGTTCTAATGATTTGGATAATAAATCTACTGATTTTGATAAACAAACTAGTGATACAAAAGGCATCCAGGATTTGTGGAACAAGAAGTCAAGATCAACTGGTCCGCCAGAACAAAAGGTTTGATTTTCTTTTTCACATTTTTGTCCCTAAAAAAAAAAAAAATTTTTTTCTTGTGGTAAATTGAACTTAACAGTGTAAATGCATACTTATCTTAATTTGTGCAGTAATCAATCTATATGCCGTAGACCCTCCTTTTGTTAATACTACTAACCAAGTCCATTTCAATGCTAAAACATAGCATCTAGCTAACTTGAAGGATGTTTCTGTTATGTGCTCAAGCTGACTATTTTTTCTGTTGTTTTGTTTTCCTGTCCACAATTCACTGTGATACACAGATGAGGTTAGAGATGAATGGTTTGTGCGCAATGAACCTTGTTTGATTGGGAAACTTTAATATGGATAATTTGCTTACCTTTCTCCTTTATAGATGGGTCTTCTCTCCCTCCCTCCCCCTATTTATCTTTTCATCCCTTTTTTTTTTTTCAATTAGACTGTTGAAGATTTCCACAATGTCACTGTGCGTAATGGGCAAATACTTTTATCAAGAGGATTCAGCTACTCTAGATTGCTAGGATGTTTTCCTAGGTAAAGAGTCTTTGGGTATTGCATCTCCAATTTGCGAATGTAATATGCTTAACTGAAAAACCAAGGTCTCAACTTGGACTGGAACCAGTTTGGTTGAAAGTAGTTTTGTTTATAAACTATGACTTATGAGGATTCTATTAAGCTATATTATTCAGTGGACGAGCTTGGGATGAAACTAATAAGAATTCAAGTACGCCTGCTTCCCAATAGAAAGAAGTCAAGATGAATAGGAAAAGTCCAAGAAAATCCCATTAATTTTATAAGTTTATTTTTAACTTGATAATGTCTGATATTTTTACTAAACACATATTCTTAGCTTGTAAAAAATGGCTTTTCTTTGTTTCCAGTGTTTTAAATTTTTTTTTTAATTTTAAATTTTTTATTTCTTTGTTTCCAGTTTAAGAATCACTTCAGGCGTTGCTTTTGTAATCATAAAGTTTACTCCTTACTACCAGCTTTTCTGGGCAGACATTCGCTACTAAAATTTCATGACCCTTGCAGATCCTTCTACTTTGTGGTCCCCCAGGGCTTGGAAAGACTACACTTGCACATGTAGCAGCAAGGCATTGTGGATACCGTGTGGTAGAGGTATCTTGTTTAATTTGCTTGTTTAGTACATAAGTATGAGTAGTAGAGAAATGTTGTTTCATTTTGTTTGACACGTAAGCGTGGGTACTATTATCATATTATGTTTCAATTATAAGATTTGTTATTGAACATTTCCTTTTCTTTTTTCGTTGTACTTAAATTCCATAGCTTATTATGTCTTCAAATAAACTAGAATATACATATTATATATAGAAATTGGAAAAAAAAGGCCTTTAAAACTTTGGATAGTTGATGTTTCCTTGCAGTTACTATTCCTATCATCATTTTTTTAAGGGATACTATTATCTTTTTTGGTTAGGGTCTTTCTGCAGTTTGTGTTTGTGCGTACACATGCATTTTGTCACAGTTTTCTTTTTCTTGCCTCTAGGTTCTTGAAAGGCTTTTATGTGCTTAATAAGAACTTTTGGTGCTTGTAGATTAATGCCAGCGATGATCGGTCCTCATCAACAATCAAATCAAAAATCCTTGATGTTGTTCAGATGAACTCTGTCACAGCAGACTCAAGGCCTAAGTGCTTGGTTCGTTTTACTCTTAAGGGTTAACCTTTTTGTTGTAATATATATGTGAAAAGACAGGAGAAAATAACTGAACTTTCTGTAGGTGATTGATGAAATAGATGGAGCCCTTGGTGATGGCAAAGGAGCTGTGGAGGTTATCCTAAAGATGGTAATTCACGTAATTCTATTTTTGACAACAGTTGTTTGTTAAATGTACTGGTGGCACGCACTCATCTGCTGACTATTGCAAAATGTTATTTACTGTTTTTTTTAATATATATATATATATATATATATATATTCATCTTTTCTGATGAACAAATCTGTATGATGGTGGTGATCATCATTGTTGCTCTCCTTCCCACCAACCCAACCCCCCTCCCTCGTTGCTGAAAGATTTCCTCATTGATTGGTGTGAAGTGTGCATTCAGTAATTTCTTTTGACTGTACTTATTATAAACGGAGTTGACCAAAACAAGGAACATTGACCTTTAATTGCTGCGGCACCATTCTCCCATCTGATCCAGGAACTGAAATTATGTTTTGGACTTGTAATCTTTGTTACTTAAAGTGATATACAAAAGTTCTTTTCATGATCAAGCCGCAGTTTGAGGTCATAGAGTTCTTAACTGTAGTCTTCAATCTATGATGCATCTGAAATTTAATGACAAGATCTGTGTTCACATGTTGATATTATTGATCATTTGATCAAGTATCTTGTTTTTTGTTTTGTTTTGTTTTTTGTTTTTTTTTTAGTTTAATTTAATTTAATTTATTTTTATTTTTTATTTCTATGAATACTTAGCATGAGCTTGTGTGGAGAAATATATTTTCTGTATATTGATTGAATGAATTTACAATATATGTTTATATACACAATACAACAGCCTGTAATGGTAATAAAATCCCTACAAATTAGGAAACTATCCTACCGGCATATACACAAAATCAGGAAATTACATAAAATCCTCTACTTTCCTAATAAAGCCTCCTAATTCGACACTCCCCCTCAAGCTGGTGAATGGATATCTTCCATTCCGAGCTTGCTAACTATTCTGAAACACAGTGCTTGACAGACCCTTCGTGAGTACATCTGCTAATTGATCCGTTCTTGAGACAAATGGAGTACATATCATGCCGCTGTCAAGTTTCTCCTTGATAAAATGTCTGTCAACTTCGATGTGCTTTGTTCGATCGTGTTGCACAGGATTATGGGCGATACTGATGGCAGATTTGTTGTCGCAGTACAATCTCATTGGTCCTTCCCATTTAATCTTCAGATCATCAAGAATTATCTTCAACCACAGTAATTCGCATATTCCTATTGCCATTGATCTAAATTCTGACTCAGCGCTTGATCTTGCCACCACGTTTTGCTTCTTACACCTCCAAGTTACCAGATTTCCACCCAAGAGAGTACAATATCCTGAGGTCGACCTTCTGTCGTCTAAGGATCCTGCATAATCTGCATCAGTGTAGGCTTCTAACATCATGCTTTCTCCTTTCTTGAACAAGATACCTCTTCCAGGATTGCCCTTCAAGTATTGTAAAATTCTATGAACAGCTTTGAGATGCATTTCTTTAGGTTTATGCATAAATCTACTAACAACACTAACTGCAAATGCGATATCTGGTCTCGTATGCGTCAAATAGATCAACCTTCCGACAAGCCTTTGATAGGAGCCTTTATCTACCAACGGATCTTCAGGAGCATCACAGAGTCCATGGTTGAATTCAATAGGCGTGTCAATCGGCTTACAGCCTAGCTTCCCTGTTTCTTTTAACAAATCAAGCACATACTTCTGTTGTGAGATAAAAATCCCTCGTTTTGAGTGCGCCACTTCAATACCTAGGAAGTATTTCAATTTCCCAAGTTCTTTAATGTCGAACTCCTTTAGAAGACTTTGTTTTAAATTGTGCATCTCCCCTGCATCATTGCCGGTTACAATAATATCGTCCACGTACACCAACAAGGCTGTCATTCCTCCTGCAGCAGAGTGTCTCACAAATAAAGAATGGTCACCTTGGCTTTGTTTATATCCCAAGATAGTCATCACCTTGGTAAATCTTCCAAACCAGGCTCTCGGTGATTGTTTGAGACCGTAGAGAGCTTTCTTCAACTTGCATACCATTCCCTCTTTAGATTCAAATCCAGGTGGAACCTCCATGTAAATCTCTTCCTCCAGGTCACCGTGGAGAAATGCATTCTTAACATCAAACTGTTGTAGATTCCACCCAAAATTGGCAGCCAATGACAAAAGGACCCGTACCGTATTCATCTTAGCAACAGGAGCAAATGTCTCAAGGTAATCAATACCGTAGGTTTAAGTGTACCCTTTGGCAACTAACCGAGCCTTGTATCTTTCTACACAACCATCAGACTTGTATTTTACTGTGAAGACCCATCTACATCCAACCGGTTTCTTTCCTCTCGGCAATTCGACCAACTCCCATGTCTTGTTCTTTTCAAGAGCTTCCATCTCCATTTTCATAGCATCCTCCCACTTCTTGTCCCCTAATGCCTCAGATAGATTTCTCGGAATGGGAATAGTGTGAAGGTTGCTTAAGAAGGCTTTGTGACTTTGAGATAGGTTTTGGTAAGTCATGAATAGGTAAAGTGGATGTTTTGCGTAGGTTCGGGTTCCTTTCCTAAGTGCAATCGGTAGATCATCATCATTTGGTTCATTATGATCATTTATGGTTTCACTAGGCTCAACTGATGGTGTAGTTTTTTCGGTGGGTGTGAAAATGGTTTCAAGATTTGAAACAGAAGCACGAATAGGAGATTGTACCTGTACTGTTCGAGAGACTGGAATTTCTTTTCTCCTGGAATAGACCTGCAGTGGTTGAACATCGTCTTGTTTCCCCTTATCTTTCATCATTTCATATGACTTGGCTGACTCAACAAATGGCACAGATTTCAAAGGAGTTGGTTGAACAGACGACTCAACTAGTGAAGGTCCAACAGATGCTGACTGACTGGGTTTGAATGAGGACAACAAATCAAGGTGACTTGGAAAATCAAGAAGAAGATCTTTTGTTCTATCTTCACTCAAGTTCTCCCCCTGAAGATAGGAATGGTGAAAAAAAGGTTCGTTCTCAACAAACGTAACATCAGCTGAGACAAAATTTTCTAGTAGGTGGATGAAAACACTTGTACCCCTTTTGTGTAGAAGAATACCCAATGAAAATATACCGAAGAGCCCGTGGATCAAGTTTTCCCCTATTTTGAGAGTGAACATGAACATAAACAACACTTCCAAAAATTCTAGGGATAAGATTGTTTGAAGCATGAAAATTGGGAAAAAATTTGGTGAGAATTTCAATTGGACTTTTAAAGTCAAGAACCCGTGTTGGAAGTCTATTAATAAGATGAGCAGCAGTTAAAACGGCTTCTCCCCAATATTGTTTAGGAACTTTTTTGTGAAACAATAAAGCCCTAGTAATATCCAGAAGATGGCCATTTTTACGTTCGGCTACTCCATTTTGTTGTGGGGTACTGACACAAGATGACTCATGAATGATCCCTTCTTTTTGAAAAAAAGGAGAGAGGATTTGATTAAAATAGTCCTTGGCATTATCGGAACGAAACCGCTGAATTCTCACATCAAACTGTGTTTTGATCATGTTGTAAAAATTGGGAAAAACAGTGCTGACATCTGATTTATTTTCAAAAGATAAATCCACGTTACTCGTCTACAATCATCAATAAAGGAAATAAACCATTTTACACTAGAGATATTTGGAACTGTAGAGGGTCCCCAAATATCACTATGAATGAGAGAAAAAGGATGAAATGTTTTTGTATTGCTTATTGGAAAAGAAACACGTTTGTGTTTGACAAGTTCACAATCATTACAATGAAAAGACTCAGAGTGAAACTCTTTGAACAATGAAGGAAACATTAACCTAAGAACTTTAAAAGATGGATGACCTAAACGACGATGGTAGAGCCAGATTTTCTCTTTATTAGACATGACAGACTCGGAAAGGAATGATGATGTAGTTAGAGGATTCTCAACTTTAGTTCTTCCACTTTGATCTTCCAGATAGTAAAGACCGTCCCTCTCACTAGCACGACCAATCGTCCTCCTCGTGACCTGTTCCTGAAATATACAATGTGAAGGAAAGAAAGTCACACTGCAATTGGAATCTTTGGTAAGTTTTGGAATGGAGATAAGATTGGCGAACAATTTTGGAACATGAAGAACATTTTTAAGTATTAGAGAGTTACTGAAATAAATGTCTCCTTGACCGGCTACAGTGGTGATGGACCCGTCTGCTATAGTTATTTTCCTATGACTAGAACAAGGAGTACAGGAAGAAAAAAGTTTAGAAGAACAAGTCATATGGTCGGTGGCTCCAGAGTCTATCACCCATACCTTAGGAGAAATTTTTTCTGAGACAGTAGGAGTGTAAGAAGTAGAAGAAATACCTGAAAACGCCAAATAGCATGTACCTGCCGAGGAAGATTTCTCAAGAGTCTCCAAAAAGTTTCTCAGTTTCTCAATCTCCTCCTTGTTGAAATCTGAGACTGTTTTTTCATTGGTCGGTTGAGTGGTTGCCACATGTGCTTGACTTCGGTCATTGACACCACAGCTGGGCTTACCATGGAGTTTCCAGCATTGTTCCTTGGTGTGTCGATGCTTTTTGCAGTACGTGCAAAATAGAGAATCCCGATTGTTGGATTTGGTTTGAGGAGTTGCTGATATGGCAGGCTGAGATGGACTGAATTCCTTCAAACCGATTGCTTTGGTTACAAGAGCAGAACCATCTCCTGCAGAACCGTCTCTTCCACGGTTCTCTAGCATAACACTCCTTCGTCCCTCTTTCGCTCGTATGATTGAAATTGTCTCATTTAAGGAGGGTAGATCATCTTTCCCCAAAATCTGTACTCTAACAGCGTCAAACTCAGCATCAAGACCTGCAAGAAACTCATAGGTGCGCTCCTTTTCCACAAACCGCTTCAAAATTGCGGCAACCTCACTACAGCGCATTTGAATACAGTGATAATGGTCCATCTCTTGCCACAAACCTTGCAAGAGGCTCGAATATTCTGTGATAGTTCGAGTCCCTTGTTTAGTGGCTGAAATTTTTGTCTTAATTTCATAGATATGGGCAGCATCATGAACCTTGGAGTATGTTTGTCGGATAGCATCCCAAATCTCCTTGGCGGTTCCGAGAAACATACATGTATCGCTGATTTCTGGAAGCATCGAATTCCATAGCCAAGACATCACCATTGAATCTTGTTCATCCCATGCAGCAAACGTAGGATCATCCTCCGAAGGACCTGTGCCTAACAAATGGCTCAGTTTCCCCTTGCCTTTTAGGAGGGTACGGACGAGTTGCGACCACTTCAAATAATTTTTTCCATTCAATCGATACGCCGCCTGAATATTAAGTAAATCCCCGGTTGTTGGAACAGCAGCAGTCGTCTCGGAAGCAGAAGGTTGCGAGATGGAGCTGGTGTTGGTGGACTCTGACATATTCGAATGAAGGAAGAAACACCCGTAGAAGAAATCCTAGAGAGGAACACCTGGTCTGCTGGCGATAAAGGGAAGAGCTAATGGTGGAGAAACACGGCAGAATAGAAGAGAAGAAATTTGCGGAAATTTTTAGGAAAGAGCCAATAGCTCTGATACCATGTGGAGAAATATATTTTCTGTATATTGATTGAATGAATTTACAATATGTGTTTATATACACAATACAACAGCCTGTAATGGTAATAAAATCCCTACAAATTAGGAAACTATCCTACCGGCATATACACAAAATCAGGAAATTACATAAAATCCTCTACTTTCCTAATAAAGCCTCCTAATTCGACAGCTTGACTATGCTGTAAAACTGTGAAGTATTGGTTCTTAACTTGTAGCACAGTGTAACCAAATTTGATTTCACATACTGAGATCTTTTTTGTTTTAGCTCCTTCATGCAAGTAACAACTTGATTCTCTTCCTACTTTTCATGTAAGGTATCTGCTGATAGGAAGTCTGATATGGAGAAGGAGAATGGAGCTAAAGAAGACAATCCACAAAAGATGTCTGTTAAGAAGGGGCATAAAAGTGAACCTCTGTCAAGACCTGTGAGTTTTCTGCAGTGACTTAGTTTACTCTTAACTCTATTTTTCTTGTGCAAAGAGTCTTGATAAATTTGTTGACTTTGAAGGTGATCTGCATTTGCAATGACCTATATGCACCTGTCTTAAGGCCATTGCGTCAGGTTGCAAAGTAAGTCTTTCTCATTGTCTGTCTAGATATGATCATACAATAATTGCTAATATCTAAATTGTACAACATTGAAACATACTGCTTCGTTCTGTTTCTTCTTTGTAACCTTGATAAATTATAATTTTGACACATATTTGCGGTACTCTATGTTTGCTAATGAATCTGAATGTAAGACTTTGAAGTAGGATACGTACACAAGTTATTTTACGTTATTGATTCCTATTTTCATGGGCTACTAGCTTGGATGATATGCAGTAGTGGTCGTAGACTGCTTGCCCTGTTGCTTTGAAATTCTTTCTTTTTTTCATTGAAGTTTTTCCTATTTTTATAAGAGTATGAAACTTTATCATTAGTACCTACTGTTCTATCTCATGTTAATTGTTTAATAAGGTTATTCTCTTGATGAAAAAAATGCTTGTTTCCTTACAGGGTTCACGTGTTTGTTCAACCAACAGTGAGTCGTATAGTGAGCAGGTGACCAATGACTACGGTGCTGTTGTCGAATTCCCCATGTACCCACGGTCTTTCTCAACAAGGGGGACCATTCATTTTTGCTTGCATTTCCGTTATATTTATTTCTTTTCTTATCTTTCTCATATTAGATATATGATCCTGATTTTTTTTAATTGACAATTACAGGCTCAAGTACATATGTAACAAGGAGGGAATGAAAACTAGTTCAATGGCACTCACTGCACTTGCTGATTATACAGGTGAACAGATTGTGCCTTGACGGAGACATCCCCAACAACTAGGATAAAATTGATCACATTTGATTACTTTTTTCTTCTGACAGATACTTTATGTATATTTTCTAAAGTTTCTGACCCTCCCTTCTAAAAGTCAATGCTTAATATGTAATATCTTCTACTACTTTATCTTTGTCATATCAGCCTTTATATTAGCCTTTGTATTGCAGAATGTGACATACGCTCATGCTTAAACACTCTTCAGTTCCTCCACAAAAAGAAGGAAAACCTTAATGGGGTAAAATTCTGGTCTTGCTATCAATGTCAGAGGCATCCCTTAGTTATTTTTTTTCATCTGATCTTGCTGGATGATGAAAGTTGACTTTAATGGAGTCTCTGATACTGTTTTGCCCCCCACAACCCACTCACCCACCTTTTTTCCCTCTTTTCTCCTGTGTTGCAGTTGGAGGTTAGTTCTCAAGTGATTGGAAGAAAGGATATGTCAAAAAACGTCTTTGATGTCTGGAAAGAGGTAAGATGCCAAAGTAGATTCCTTTTAGGTTTCAAACTATATAGGACCATTTGTACTCTCTTAAATCTTACATGTGGTGATGGTACTCTCCTTAGGTTTTCCAAAAGAGAAAATCCAAACGGGAAAGACGATCTAATATTAGCAGTCAGACCACGTCCAATGAATTTGACTATTTGCATTCTCTCATTTCAGGCCGGTAGGTTGCCAATTAAGCAACTGTCCTATGTAACTTTCTCTTCCTTTTTCATTTTTAAGCATTTCAGATATATCTTACCGGTAAATTGGTTCGCAGTGGTGATTATGATTTGATAATGGATGGTGTACATGAGAATATTTTGCAGCTCCCTTATCATGATCCAGTGATGCAAAAAACTGTAAGTAACATGATTTGAACTTACTGAATTTGGCCTATTTGGTGAGGATAAAAGAAGTATGACTTCATACCTTATTCTTTGAAGGTTAAATGCTTAAATTGTCTTGGCATTTCTGACCTTCTACACCAATATACTTTGCGCACACAACAGATGCATC
This sequence comes from Ficus hispida, assembly GCA_025413025.1. NCBI lineage: Eukaryota > Viridiplantae > Streptophyta > Magnoliopsida > Rosales > Moraceae > Ficus > Ficus hispida. Next base: position 10,723,100 of record CM046368.1, on the reverse strand, counting down.
TTCTTGGTAAAATATTTAGCACTCTTCAAATGTTTTCTGTTTTAACACGTGTAGTCCAAATGTTTCTCAATTTTTATATTTCCTCAACCATTTTCCCTTCTCTTTTATATAGCTTACCAGCCAGCTATGGCAATTACCGTGCATCGCATAGTGGCCCAAGTCCAGAAACCAAACATCGAGTGGCCAAAGTCTTATCTGAGGTATCTCTGACCCAGCTAGAAGTGAAATGAAGAATGTTGCTCGTTCCTTGCTAACTTGAATATTACGAAAATGCAGATACCGAACAATGTTGATGGAGAAGATGGACACTTTAAGGTCTTGGTACCATACGATTCCACCCTATATTTCAAGACATTTATCAATTAAGTCCTTTGTTGAAGAGTCAGTCTCATCACTATTGCACATTCTATCGCCGCCAACTCTACGGCCGGTATGTTACTTAAACTAAAGTTATGCCTGTTTCAAAATTCTGTTGCCCTCCGAGTTCATTTCATTTTTTTTTTTAAATACTGAGATCACTTTTTAGTTCAAAATACTGGAACAAACTTGAAGCAGATCTAGTATTTTGTTAGAACTTAGATTGATGGTTTATGTGCTTTCACTTTCTTTGATGGTCCTTTGATCTGATTATCCCAGTGCCTGTGGAGGTGATTTTCGCCAACCCGTCTAGCTCTCTATATTTTTATTTATCAAATATGGTTTTTTTCCTTTTTCCTTTTTCTTAGAGTTGTGGCATTTATAAATTTGGTAAAACCACTCTTGAAATTCATTGTTAGTGAAAATATTTCCTTAGCATGCATACCCTTACAGGGTTCCAATTACTGCCATATAACTGCTATGATAATTTTGACTTGTGAGAAACATAATACTTCCAAGTTTGTTTCTCTAATTATATAATAAAAAAATTATTATTATTGTTATTTTGCTGAGGATAATAAAATTTTACATGTTACCTACAGTTGCTCGTCATAGTTTGTCTGATAAAACTTGTATTTTTTGAAGGTTGCATTAAACTTGTTGTTGGAAAACGAGAAGAATGATTTGGATCAGTTAGTTAGCAAGATGGTATCGTATTCGATAACATATAAGAATGTGAAATCAAACCCTCTGTCCAGTGACCAAAGTAATGAAGCAACTTCATATTCCTTGGGGCTAGCTTTTGATCCCCCCATTGCTGACTTTGTTAATTTCAAGGTTTGAGCCGTTGTACTATTAATTGTTTGGGTTTTCTTATGTTATGGTCTTGTCTGATTCTATTTCTTTACACGTAAACAGGGCTACAAGTCTGGCCATTATGTTCTTGCCTTAGCAATGAAACAGGTGCTGGTGCATGAGGTAAAGTGAACAAAATTTTTGACTTTTTTATGCTATCTTTCACATCTATGCTTTCTCTAATGGATTATTTACTTCAGTCTAAAACTTCTAGCTGCTCAAAGTCTTTATAAACTTGCATTTGGAAAGTCGGTCCATATCATTTCTCCAGACATCTTCATTTTACCCGTTTGGTGTTTCTATAAGCTCGAGATGGACTTACAATTTCAAATATCATAATCTGCTTCTACTTGCTTTCTATGCCGTAAATGTTTTAGGTTTACCAATTCTCCCAAAAGCTTAAGCTGTTAGAAGGTGGGCCAACAATAGTTTATATATTTCAACACTCTCCCTCACGTGTAGGCCAGACAATGGGCAAACGTGCGGACAAATATTAATTTGAAAATCCAACACAAATTATAAGAAGCCGAACATATATAAGGCCAACACGCAAGGATAATAAATGGGGTTAAATAGTGCAATTACGGGGTTCGAACTCAGGACCTCCTGCTCTGATACCATGTTAGTTTACCAATTCTCCAAAAGCTTAAGTTGTTAGGAGGTGGCCAACATAGTTTTATATTTCAACAGGCTTTTATCTAAGCACGGGCTTCAGTGTAGCCATCATCTAGTTTTTTGTCCTTGAAGTCCAATTACCTTTGTTCCATCCTCTTCTTTGCAACTTTGAGTAGTTGAATGTTGCTTTACCCCTTCACCATCAGTTTGAGTTTTTGTTTTTCTTCTTCTAATCCAACCATCTTTAAGTCTTGTAATTGATTGCATCCCAGGTTGAAAAGCAAAGGATCTTGCAAGCAAGTACGGCGAGATTTGGGCATTTAACAGATGGATGCAACATTGAAAACCAAGCTCTTTTAGCAAAAGAAACTAGCAGACCGCAACCTGAAAAGGCTAATCATGCTGGTCCATGTGGTAAAAGCACTGAGAAAACCATGAGGCCTTCTAATCCCAGTATGCCTGCCACTTCATGTAAGCCCGATTCTAGCGGTAGTTCTAGCATAGAAAGTTTGAAATTAAAGTCCTCCAGAGGTACAAAAAGATCTTCTGCTGTCTCATCCAGTTTCTTTGACAGGTAAGACAACTTCAATTTCTGTCCATATTGTTGTTCTTCTTAACGTTGCATTTACGGTTTTAATGATTATGCTTTAATTAACTTACTTTAGTCTCCTTTAATTTTATTTCCATTCAATATCATTATCTTTGTATTCTACCATGTATATTGCATAAGTGGTTGAATTTAATAAGCCGACTCAATTTTCTAAATAACACCCAGTTCATGAGAACTAACAGATATATTTTGGTTCCCACCCCCGGTCTTGAGCTATTTACGTCCAGTGGCTATGACCATTATTTGTCATTACCATGTTAGGTTGATTTGGAACAAGTGTTGAATGTCTCCGTTTTGTTTGGTTTTGTTTTCAGTCCGGTTTTGTTCTCGTGCTTTTTTTTTGTCTTGTTTTTGTTTTTTGTATTTTTGTTTTTTGTTTTTCCCTAACATGGTGTTTTCTTCTTCTTTTGTTCCTCCTCCTCCTTCCCCCCACCCCAACACTATTGTGCAAAATAATCCTTCAATCTCAATTAAAATAGCGGTTTCTTTGGAAATAATTTGTGGGCTAAGCATTGAGAAAACTTTACCATGTTTTAGAGTTGAAATGATCTATTGCAAGTTAGCATACCTTATTGATTAGTACTGTTCCAGGTCATTTTCTCTTGAGTTTCTGATCTCTCACGTTTACTTGAAACACCAGGTTCAGAAATCACAGTAAAGATTCTCAGAATGCCACTAATGCTGTGCGGAAAGAAGAAACCTCAGAGAGAGATTTACGTCCATTGCTATTCAAATTTAATGAGGTACGTGAATACTTTCTCTACAACTATTTCTTTCTCCTTTTTAAATGCCAGTAGAGTTCACAATTTAGCTCACATTTGTATTTTCTTCAAGTTTTAGAAATTAAAATATCTGGTTAATGGCTTTTGGTAACAAACAGCATTATTAATAATATGAAGTTCCTCTAGTATTTCAGAATAATTTTTCTCTGTCATTGTTGCTCTTTAGGTTCTCTTGTGAAAATTTAGCAGTCCTCTTGTCGTCGATGATAGATTCCGGTCTTGCATAGCTTTACCATATAAGAGAACTGAAAATATAAATTACACACATTTTGATAGCTACTCTACCCTTCCCAATTTTCTAATGCACGTCGAAAGCTCATTTTAAGTAACAAGGATAGACCAACTTGCCGTTTGGCTTAAAACTATCCGATATATCAGAATAAATATATGCTAAATGCTTGTGATATCACAAGACTGTAATGGTCGTTACGCAACTAAACATCTAGAGTAGCACTTACATCCCGACCCATCCCTACCGGGTTGTAATGCGAGTCTCAGATACACTTGGGCCCTGGTGTATCTCACATATTGACTCAACCCCGTCGGGATGTGAATCATTTTCCTTAATTTAATCAACTTTACTGTTGGGCTTCCATCTCCCTTCAAGAACAGTCTCATCTTTAGCTGTCTGGTTTCTGAGGTGCTTAAAGTAAAGAAACTGACAGAACTGTTTCTACTTTGAATACACAATTTCCCAATTATTCCATTCCATTAACTTCTCCGTACTTAAAGTTTTCTCGTTTTCTTTCGTTCAGGGTTTCACAAATGCGGTAAAAAGGCCCGTTCGCATGCGTGAGTTTTTGCTATGACGGATCATGCTTTCCTGGAATCTGAGGAGATCCTTCCTCAAAGAAAGAGAAGAAGCCAGAAAGCGATGCTTTTGTCTTGCAAATTGTGTTATTGTTATCCCCTCTCCTATGTATCTATATGTGTATTTGTTTGTATCTTAGGAATAAGCGTCCACATCCCAAAATCATCTAATAGACAAGAAATTTGAAAGCTACGGATTTAGAGTACTATATTTCTTGTACCTTTAACAAGAATTTACATGCTTAAAAGAACATATTAAAGAACAAAAGAAAAAAGAAAACTTAATACTAGAAAGACGCAATTAGTAACTGCTCAACAAGCAGTTCTGATCTACATTTGACTACAATGTTGCATAAACTAGTTTTCTACCCTTACTACTTCTCTTTATGAATGTAATCAAACCTGGAGATTTCCACTAGTGGAAGTGAGAGTATCATCCGGGGGGCTAATCGAGATCCACAGCAACGAAACGGTAATGGAAACCAGTCCTGTCCACACATACACGATTGTCGGAACCCGCCCTCTTCTTCCCATCAATCCTTTGGCAAAAGGGTACATGTGAGCCAGAACCCAGAAGCTGAAGAATGTCCCTCCCAAGAGCTTGTTCCATTGTGGTATCACGCTATACAAGGTCCTGGAACACCCAATCACAATGGCAACGATGTTCACCACGATAATGGCCAGAGGAATTATGAACAGGCTTGTCCATTTCACCAAATAAAGATCCGCATACACGTCCTCTTCGTCCTCGCCAACAGACTTTGAAGTCAGCTTGAAGGAGATTTCGATCCCGGCGATGATCTTCAGCAAGCCTTGGACTACTGCGATGAGGTGGGCGCTGGTCCCTCCGATGACCCAAAACTGCTCATTCCTCCACCATTCTTCAAGTCCGATGCCGGACCACTTCACTTCAAGGAGTGATATTAGTGTGAGACTGACTGTGATTGCCAAAAGGTAAGAGAGGAAAGCCACATCGAGGCCCTGCACTATGAACTGTCCCGAGAAAAGGGACAGTGCAGGGAGAAAGCAGTAGACGACGAGGAAGATTGAGGTGAAGGGATAGAACCCGACGTTGAGGTAGGCGACCCTTTGGAGGAACTTGAGACGGCGGCTGGCAAGTAAAGCATTGTTGCGGGAGAAGAAGATCTCGACAGAGCCAGTAGCCCACCGGAGGACCTGGTGTAGCCGGTCTGTGAGGTTGATGGGAGCTGTGCCACGGAAGGCATCACGCTTCGTGATGCAGTAGACTGACCGCCACCCGCGGTTGTGCATCCGGTATCCGGTCACCACGTCCTCAGTGACGGAGCCATATATCCATCCAATTCTGTCCCCCCACTCGGTCTTGTCCTCGTACCTGTGCTTGAAGAAAACCGAATTCTGTTAGATAATGAATTGGTTTGTTTTACCATAAACCAAACATGTTTTGCAGTTCTTTGAGCTGCAATAACTAATAGCGAATCTCCAAAGGAAGTTTCAAAAGAATGCAACAGGGAAAAATTACCAGCAGGAGATAACGGCAACAGCTTCGGCGACAGTGGGGGCATCGAGGGGAGGACGGGGCAGGAGAAGGGCGCCGGGAGGGCGGCCATTCTTGACAGAGTTGTGATCGGCGAGAGGGCGTCCTTGGAACTCGGCGATGGCAATGGACTCGGTGAATATGGTCGAGTTTCCAAACTTCTTTGGAAGGTTAAGGTCAGGATGCGAAGCTAGAGGCTGAGTGTCCGACTCGTCTAATTCTATCTCGGACTGAGTGTCCATTTGCTGGTAATTTGGAGCTTCCGTTTTGATCTGGCCGAACATGCCGGAGTACTCATTTGCCCTCGGTGGGTGGAAGCCGTAGAGCGCATACCGCCTGAACATGCAGCCAGTTCCAACGTACACCGGTCCCTGGAGGCCATCCAGGGCTCTCATGTTTCCTGTTCAATCAACATGGCAGTATTTCTTTGTTGAGTCACTAGTGAAACATAAATTCAATATCCATGCATTTTGTTTAGCGTATATATGATGAAAAAATATTGAAAAATGTTGCATTCATAGTAAAATTCAAATGGACATATGTGTGTGTATATATTTATATATATATATATATATTTGCTTTTTTGAGTGTGAACTAACATTTGTAATTTTAATCAACACACGATTTTGTAACATGTAATTAGAAATCTAAATCAGCATGTACAAAAATTGTCCTGCATCATTCAAAATGAAGAATTCTGTTGCGCTTGAGGCAAAGAAAAAAAGTACATGGAGAAAACTTTGGAACATAAGAAATATTAAAAGTCAGTAAATTACCATCAAAGAACACTGTGTTGTGATTTGCGTAGCGATCGGATGGATCAATCCCTTCGAATCTCTGAGGGAACTGTATGTAACAAATTCTGTCTCCGCCACGGTCCATCATGAAGCACATTCCTTCCTTGATTGCAAGAGAGTTGTAGATGTAGTGGTCACAGTCAAGATTGAGGATGAAGGGCCGTTGGAGAGTATCGCCGATGTAGTGGTCACAGTCAAGATTGAGGATGAAGGGCCGTTGGAGAGTATCGCGAGGCTCGAACCAAGGAGTTCATGGCTCCGGCTTCTTGTTGTGGTCATAGCCGGTCGCTTCTCTCTTGAGACGTATGCAAACATTGGAGCCTGATGTCTACCCTGTGAAGTTTAGCTTTTCCTCATCGTGATGACCCATCACCGGTTCGTTCTCCGGTACCTTAGTCATTACCTGCGTTGTGGGAGATAATTAGGGAATTGCTAAATTTCTTCAGCAACTCAGTTTTGTTAGTTTCAATAGGTTCTTGGGAGAAAAGGAAGAAAAAGAGAGAGAAAGTCATGCCCATGTGCAACATCTAGCAAATTAAGCATCCGTTTGAATCGTAGGTTCGAATCCACAATTCAAACTCTTTTTCTATAGTATTCTCTCACAAAAATTTGAATTTTATTCAAACTGACTATTCCAACCTATGATTCAAACGGACCGTAAGTTTTTAAATACGTTATTACAACAGTGTTTAGGAATGCTATTGACACAGCAACGAGCATAACAAGGTATGTCAATATTGTAACAGAGGCTTTAACTGTTTGTCACCTCATGTGATACCACCAATAATAGCTCCATTTTATTTTTTTTCCTTTTTTCATTCCACTACTATAAATTGCTATCTAAACCATATATCTAGATTAAAAAAAAATTACAACATGAAGAAATAAGAAGGGGCCGTTTGAAATATTGATTCCAATTTAAATTTTCTAACTCAATTCTAAAACTCTCAAATTTACATCTCATTTTTTCTCTCTTTTTTTTTCAAAAAATTTCAAATTACAAAAGTCCCGAATCTTTTTATTTCAAGTCAAAATGAGGTATACTTTTTAATTCGCACGGAATGATGAGAAGAACGAAATATACATTTCAAAATTTTACACTATCTACTATATCACAATTCATTTTCATTTTTCACTTCAACCAAACTCATATTTTAATTTCGAGCTATAAAACTCCAACTCCAATCATTGTTCCAAACGGACCCTAATTTTGTGCCACCAACATTTTGAACAAATCACAAGTACATGTACATACAAGTCTAACATTAAAATGAATAATCTAATTGGACTAAAAAAAACATTGGTGGTGCCATAGAAAAGTTTTTTTTTTAATATTTTTTTATTGTTTTAATAACAGTCATATAAAAGTTAATGTTTGTGACACCAAATTCACAATGTACTAGTTAGAGTGCACCTGCAAAATACCAGCATGATCTCCCTTGGCATGGTCAGCCGAAGGGCTGAGCCATGTCCCTGGCCAATGTGTCCATCGGCCATCCATGTAGTGTAGCCTTGGTGACACTGATTTGCTCCCCGGGCAGCAACACGCCGCCGTTCTTCTCTCGGGCAAGCGTCTTCTCCTTTGCCTCCTCTCTCGAGTTGTACATTTCACTTCTCTTCCTTATCGTCTCCGGTAGACCGTTGATCCTCACTTTAAACTCGTCGTATTCTCTTTTGATCCAACGGCGATCCTTGACGAAATCGGGTCGTTTCTTGTTCTTAGTGGGGTCGGTTTTGGAGTTGAAGTAACTGTCTGGATTTCTTGGCTCTATGTTGTGCTTTCGACAGAAGGGTACCCAAACCTGTGTGCATTATAGCAAATAAGTGAATATATAAGATAGGCAATACGATAACTTATTTTACAGCCGACAAAAAAAAAAAAAAAAGGGATAACTTGTTTTGAGTTAAAACCCAATTGGATCTTGTTGTGTACACAAAGATCAAGATGCAAGAAAGTATGATATAGTAATTTCAACTAGTATAAATGTCTTTTTTTTTTTGCCCCGGAAAACCATGTGAATTTTGTGGCGACAAAAAATGCTTCGAGTGACGAGGGTGTGACAAAAGTTATTAATATTTATTTTAATTTGAAAACAGAACATGCAAACAATCATTTTTGTCATGAAAACAGAGCATGACTAAAGAAAAAAAATTACAAATGTGGCAATGGATCTTCTAAGGAGTTAGGGTTTATTTGGTGAAACGATTTAACTCAAATTAAACTGTACTTTTTTATCTCAGTTTTTGTCTTTTTCTGAAAATTCAATAAAAATTATAACTAGTTTTTAAAAAATCAATCAACTTAAATTTAAAAATTTCGACTCAAACCGTTTCACCAACCGGAGAAACCTGAAAGTCTATGAAAAAAATTTGAAACAAGCATTCAAACATGAAAAAGGATAACAATATCATAGGTTGAAAAAATAAATTTGAATAATAGATTTAAATTTTTGGGAGTGAAATTGAAAACACAGTAGAAAACTTTTTAAATAGTATCCAAAAATAATCTCAAAACGGTGATTAAAACAGACAAGAAGTTAATTCCATATAGGGAAGTATATGCAACATGTTTTGGTACAAGATTGTAATGAGACCTGAGCAAAGTTAACAGCCTCAGCCATGGCCTCAAAGGTGAGTATGGCACCTCCATCATCCGAAATGTAGCACGACACCTTCTCAATCGGGTAGTCAACCGCAAGGATGGAAAGTATAGTGTTTGCGGTGACTAGAGGAGGCTCCTTATCGGGGTCGGCGGTGGAGACAAAGACGTCGACGCCGGGGAGGTCGGACCTACCATTTGGGTTGGACGGGGAACGCCGCTCGAACTTGTCACGGAGGGCGGCGAGATCTGTGGCGCGGTTGATGGGGTTGAGCTTAGGGAGTATGTCCAAAAGCCATGAGAAGGAAAACCAAACTTCACAAACTATGGACATGCCCCAAAGCCATAATGCGTTTGTGTTTGGATTTTGGATTCGCCATATTAGGTAGAGTACTAGCAATGCCATTCGGATCACCACCAAGAGCCTATTAATTATGCAAAAAAAAAAAAAAAAGAGATTAATTAAATTATGTTGAAATTAAAATATCAGTTTTTTTCTAACGGAGTATTATTGTTTTAAAATATCAAATCATATTAGAATTCGAAATATATAGAAAATAATTTTATAAAAATTTATATCTATCCACGGAGATTTTCTTTTTCTTTTTCATATTCTATCTTAAAGTTCTGTCATAAAAAACCGTACGCAAATTAAATAATTTCTCACCTACTCTGTTCCATTAATCTAATTCTGTTTTCCTTTCCTGTTTTATATAAGTATTTAGGTAATAATTAGAATAAAGCTAAATTTTCCAACTTAGACTTAATATTCAACTTCTTCAAGTTTTATTTAGTTGTATAATGATTTTTTAACTGCAACAATTTAAGCTCAATTATAGCTCCAATGTTATGATGTATATAGTTTGCATCCCTCATCTCTTATATACATATATATATAATTCATGTACATTGTAGGGGAAAAATGGAATGCTAACTTTAGAAATTAGGAGAATTCTTAAGATTAATTAGAGACATGCTTTACTCTGATTATTGTTCACTTGGGAAATTAATAACTAATTGAGAAATTATGACAATTTTCAGTAGAATGTTAACTTGAGAAATACCTAGCAAGAATTAAAAAAGATAATTTGTCCTATTGAACAAATTATTATTATTATAATTTTTTTGTTAATTTCATACTAAATCAAAGAAATTAAAGCTTAATTAATATATGTGCACCTGTAAGGGCTAAGAACCCCAGAAGGTGTTATACTTTTCAGAGAAAACAATATAGCATAAAGACAAATAAAGCACAATGAAGGAAAATACTTTTTTGCAGTACTTGAATTTTATTAATTAGTTGCCTTTATATAGGCAATATTCCAACAGATAAAAGCATGAAAATAGCAACAAACAATTGACCACTAGGCCACTAAACTTGACCACTAACCAATAAAGCTAAACAATAGACCATCACTTCTGCACTACTAACAGACTCCTAAAGACTAGGATTATTCATAACAAACCCTCCCTTAAACTGAAAATTTGCAAACATTCAGTTTAACTCCAGCGAGCCAACACCAAGCAGCTTTCTTAGCTTCTTAAACGCAGCCAACTTGAGAGACTTGGTAAAAATATCAGCAACTTGATCTTCACTTCTGCAATGGATGAGATCAATGACTCTTCCTTCGTGAGATTCCTTAAGAAGTGAAACTTCACATCTATATGCTTGCTTCTTCCATGAAGAACAGGATTTTTGGAGAGCTTTATTGTTGAGCTGCTGTCACAATAAATTGCAATTGCTCCTTCTTGCTTGAAATGTAGCTCTTCAAGAATTTTCTTCAGCCAAATCGCTTGACAAGCACAAGCTGTTGCAGCAATAAATTCAGCCTCAGTAGTTGACAAAGTGATGATTGGCTGCTTCTTTGATGACCATGAAACAGCCCCCGAACCCAACATGAAAACATATCCCGAAGTGCTTTTCCGATCATCTAAATCTCTAGCATAATCACTATCAGTGAAACCAAACAAATCTAACTTTTCTCCTCTCTTGTAGAATAGCCCATAATTAGCAGTCCCTTGCAAGTATCGAAAGATTCTATTTGCAGCTAAGAGATGAATCTCCTTTGGACGCTCCATGAACATGCTTATAATACTTACAGCATGCATTATCAGGTCTTGTAGCTGTTAAATACATCAAACTCCCTACAATTTGCTTGTAAAGAGTGCTATCAATCTTCCTTCCTTCAGGATCTCGAACAAGCTTCAGACCAAACTCAGTTGGTGTGCTAGCAATTCTTCATCTGAAACCTATCCAATATTTCTTGCACATACTTCTTTTGAGAAATAAAAATTCCAGCTGCAGATTGTACCACTTCAATCCCCAAAAAATAATGGATCTTTCCAAGATCAGACATATCAAATTCAATCATCATGGATTTTTTAAAACTTTCAAACATGGCACTATCATTTCCAATGAAAATAAGATCGTCAACATATAAGCAAACAATGAGCAATTTTCCTCCATCTCCAGTTTTTGTAAAAAGTGTATGCTCATATGAACATTTCTTAAATCCCTCTTTACAAAAATAAGCATCTATATGGCTATACCAAGCGCGTGGAGTTTGCTTTAGCCCGTATAATGCCTTTTTGAGTTTATAAACCTTATTTTCACTTCCAAGCTTCACATAACCAGGAGGTTGATCAATAAATACCTGTTCCTCCAAGTCTCCATGTAGGAAAGCTGACTTCACATCCAATTGAAAGATAGGCCATGAGTTTTGCGCTGCCATTGAGATCACCAATCTGATTGTATCATGTCTTGCAACTGGAGCAAAAACTTCTTTGTAATCAATGCCGAACTCTTGCTTGTAGCCTTTAGCAACTAAGCGTGCCTTGTATTTGTCAACTTCACCATTCTCTTTTAGCTTCGTCTGGTACACCCATTTAACACCAATGGTCTTCTGCCCTTTTGGAAGCTCTGTCAACTCTCAAGTGTTGTTTCTTTCAATGGCAGCAATTTCAGCATCCATAGGCTTTCTCCACTTTAGTTCTTTAACAGCTTCTTCAAAGACTACAGGATCACAATCTGAAAAAAGTGCAAAATGAGTAAATGGATCCTCAGATTGATCGATTCCTGTTACCTCATAATCCTCCATCCATGCAGGTCTTCTTTGAACTCGTTGAGGTTGTTGCTCATCCTCTGTTTCAGCAGCTGGAATGCTTTGATTGACTGCTGGTTGCTGTTCACTTTCTATAGGTTGTGCATTCTCCAAAGGTTGCTGCCTTTCTTCTCCATTTTCTCCATCAAAATCAGCATGTACTTGTTGTTCTGTATTGTTTTTATCCTAAATCCAGAACCGCTCTTCATCAAAAATCACGTCACGATTAATGACAATTTTCTTGGTGATATGATTGTACAATTTGTACGCTTTTGAATGCTCACTAACACCAAGAAAAATGCATTTTTCTCCCTTATCATCTAGCTTTGTCCTCTTCTGGTCTGGAATATGGGCATATACAATACACCCAAAAATTCTGAAATGATTTACCGCCGGCCTCCGTCCGCTCCATACTTCCTCTAGTGTCACATTTTGAACAGCGAGTGTGGGGCTTCTTTTCAAAATATGAATGCTCCAATTGACTGCTTCGGGTCAGAAAGTTTTTGGAATGCTGCTCCTCGTCAAAAGGCTTCGCACTATATTCAAAATAGTGCGATTTTTTCTCTCACAAACTCTATTTTGTTAAGGTGTATAAGCTACCGTAAGTTGCCTCTTGATTCCATGGGTCTCACAAAAATTTACAAATTCCTGTGAATTGTATTCTCCACCACGATCGCTGTAAAGAATCTTTATAAGCATCCCCGCTTCTTTTTCGACTAGTGCCTTGAAGTTTTTGAAAACTGAAAAGGCTTCAGATCTCCTGCAAAAAATAAACCCAAGTTTTCTGACTATAATCATCAATGAATGTTATAAAATAACGTTTACCACCATTCGATGTCAGATTAATGGGCCCGCATATATCTGAATGAATGAGCTCCAACACCTTCTTCGCTCTCCATGATTTTCCTTTCGGAAAATTGTCTCGATGTTGTTTACCAACAACACATTCTTCACAAACTTGAGAAGGACTTTGTATTTGCAGAAGACCCATCACCATATTCTTTTGCTGCAGCATCTTTAGACTACCAAAATTCAGATGTCCCTAGCGAAAATGCCACAACCATGCCTCATCCTTCACTCTTGTAGAGAAGCATGATTGATTAGTGTTGTTGAGATACAAAGGGAACATCCGATTTGTTGTCATGTTGACTTGAGCTATTAAGCCCAATTTCTATCTTGAATGCGACAAACTCCATCTTTAATAGAAATCTCATATCCCTTCTCTTGGAGTTGACCAACGCTAAGCAAGTTGGTTTTCAAGTCTGGAACAAAGAAAACGTTAGAAATAATCTAGGTAGAATTTTCTTTGGTGTGTATCTTAACATTGCCCTTGCCCATGACAGAAACTGAAGATTTGTCACCAAACATCACAGTGTTACGGAATGATTCATCCAAGTCTGAAAATACAGATTTATCGCCACACATATGATTGCTACAGCCGGTATCTAAGTACCACAAGTCTTGATGATCTTCTTCTTTCGCATGACAAGCCATCAAGAGAGAGACTTCTTCTTCTTTCTCTGCAAAATTTGATTTTGCACCACGATCTTTGTTGAGAATAGTCTTGCATTCAGATTTGTAATGGCCATACCTGTGACATCGAAAACATTCAACATTCTTCTTGTCACTACCTTTTCCTTTCGTATTAGAGTCAACAGCAGAATTCTCGTCTGCTTTGTGATGTGTATTCTTATCCTTCCATTTTCCTTTTCCACGGCACAGGACCTTTGGGATTGGCTGCTACCTTCAAAGCTTGTTCTTCTTTCTCCTGCTGGACAACTTTCTGCTCATGAACCAACAAAGAGCTTTGTAATTCATCAATTGAAAGTGCATCAAGATCTTTAGATTACTCTATAGAACAGACAACAAAATTAAATTTCGGCGTCATCGATCGAAGAATTTTTTCGATAATTGTGACATCCTCCATCTTCTCACCATGGATCCTCATCTTGTTGGCGATAGTCATCGTACTTGAAAAATAATCGATAACAGATTCTCCTATCTTCATGCTTAAATTCTCGAATTTCTTCCAAAGTCCTTGAAGCTGCACCCGCTTTGCTTTAGCGTTCCCTTGGTGCTTCTTCTTCATGGAGTCCCAGATTTGCTTAGAGGTGTCTTTACTAAGAATTATCTCCAAGGTTGCTCGATCGATGGCTTGGAAAAGGTAGTTCTTGGCTTTAAGGTCCTTCAGCTTCAACGCCTCCAACTCTGCTCTCTGCATATCCGACAACACAACTCCGGCTGTTGGCTCTGCTACTCCAGATTCAACAATATGCCAATACTCCTTGGACCTCAAGAAGTTCTCCATCAGCATACTCCAATGATCATAATGACTGTCAAAGCGAGGGATAACTGGCTGTACAAATTTCAAGTCATGTCTTCACTGCTTCTACTGCTGCTGGCAAAAAAGAAACTAAGTGAAATAGAAAAATAAAAGCTACGGCTACTAGCTCTATATCACTCTCTCGTTTTTACTCTTGACCTCACGTGTTTTCACTCTCTCACCAAACCTGTCTCTGATACCACTGTTGTACTTTTCAGAGAAAATAATATAGCATAAAGAAAATAAAGCACAATGAAGGAAAATACTTTTTTACAGTACTTGAATTTTATTAATTAATAGCCTTTATATAGGCAATATTCCAACGGATAAAAGCATGAAAATAGCAACAAACAATTGACCACTAGGCCACTAAACTTGACCACTAACCAATAAAGCTAAACAATAGACCATCACTTCTGCACTACTAACAGACTCCTAAAGACTAGGATTATTCATAACAGAAGGAACCTTAACCTTCCTAGTGAGAGGCTTCCAAGGTTTGTCCATGAAATCTGACCGGCTCACTCCTTCCAACTGTCCATACAACTCGTCGTCTTCCTCCAGCGACCAAAACGCGTTTCCGATCCCGTATTTCCCCTTCGTCTTGAACAACCACCGATTGTGATCGAAATCTGCGATCTGCGTTTTCAACAACATCGATTTATTATTCGACGATCTCATCATCGACACTCTTCTATCCATCTTCGCTCAACCATCGCCAATCGCCGCCCCATAAGGCCCCGGCCCATTCGGCTTCACCTCCGTGCCCAACTCTGTCCTGCCGGGCCCCGCCACCGGCTGGTTGTTCGGGGTCGGCGGCATCATGACGGTGTAATTGATGTAGTCTTTTGGGCCGAGAACTCGCCGAACATGTCTAGGTCATCGTCCCGGGAAAGGCTCATTATGCGGCCGCTTGACGTCAGGCGAGCGAATTTCACCGGCGGACGGCCAGGGAACGACGATGACGACGATAACGTTTTCTTTGGGGGGCTTGATGGATGATTCGCCATCTATATATATATATTGATATATTTTTAGTTGTATCTTGATTTCTATATTTCAACAAAACCGGCTTCATGCATGTTTACGTGAAAAGTCAGTTTTCGAGTTTTTCATGCAGAAACCAAGGTGAAAATGGTTGATCAAGTGGCTGGTTGAATTGAATAAAGATGAATTATTTTTAATGCCAAAAATTAGATTAATGATGATTATTACGAGTTCAATGGTTTCTAATTTGTTGCTATAATTAGCTTTTCATTTTATGTGACTTCCCTTGTTTCAAGCTTGGCCTCTCTCTCTCTTTCTCTCTCTCTCTCTCCTCTCCTTTCACTTTCTTTTTGTAGACAAGGGGTAGTGTGTGCACGGTTTTAAGGAATTAATAACTAAATTCTTGGTTATCAAAATCAAAATTTTCATGAGATCAGAGGTGATGAAGCTACGTTTATATGAGTTGAGCAAGAAAAATTCTAATTTTTACCTCTTAAGTTTTTTTGTAAACTTTAAATTTTGGGCTAATTTATTTTAGTGTCCTCATTCATAAGAAAAATGATTAATTATTAAAAAGGTAAATTGTTACAAATTTATAAATTCAAGATATATATTGTTAATATTAAAAATTTATAAATTATAACCGTATGATAAATTCAAGATGTAGTGATGCAAAAAAGCTAATTTTTACTTATTTTACTTTAATTATTTTCTAAAAAACTTCTATTTACTCTCTCTCTCTCTTTTGAGTTTTAAGTGAAAATACATAGCATATACCTTTTATTAATCAGATATATAATTATTACTAAAATATCTATGCAAACACGTTTTATATTTTCCAAATCAACAAAGAACTGTAATCGTTTTCCCTTTTTCCTTTTTTCCGACGTCGTTTCTCTGATTTATTCCGATTCAACGATGTCGTTTTATGATTTTCTCGTTGTCGTTTCATGCACGCACTTGTTCTGATGCTTCGTTGTCGTTTTCGCCATTTATTGTCCTTATTCGAATCTAGTCGGTGTACGGTGGAACCTCACTCTCCGCCAGTATTCAATTAAAAAATCAACTCCCAAATGTCCACACATCATACGTGTTCCTTCATTACTGGCTACTGTCTTCACGTCTTCCTGTGTTACCGTACATCTTCCCTCACACAATCAGGAAAAAATCCCCAAATTTCTCAACGCATTCCCGCTTTCCCACTCTCCAGAGAGACTCTCTCTCTCTCTCTTCCGCCGTCGCCTGAATCGGCCTCTTGCGCGTCCTTCTTCTCCTCCGCCGCGCTCTCGCCGAGCCCTAGCCGCTCTCGAATCTTCGTTCTCTGCTCTCTGTAAGCTCCTTTAATGGTGGTTTTTGTGTTCAGTTCTCGGCATTAGCAAACGAAGATCATGTGAAAATTATGTAATCCCCTTTATTTTCACTTTCAATTAATTGAAAATAATTGTGTTCGTACTTTATTTTCTGTTTGTAATAATCTTCTACTTTTGCAGAAATGGTAAAGTATCAATTCTGGGGAGGGGTATTTATCACACTGAGCTCCGTTTTCTTTCTGGGTTTCGTTTACTCCGCCATTTTTTTCCAAGTTTCTTCCTCCTTCAACCAACCCTATAATCTCCGCCCTCCAAAATGACTGGTAATTTTTTGATGCGTTTTAGTGACCCAATTCAGAATTTGATGTTTGGTGAATGTTTTGATGTATCTTTATTGAAAATAACATTTTGGATTTTTTTTTAAATAAATATTTGAAAGTGTGTATTTGGTTGAAATGTGAATTGAAAATGACATGTGATTGTAGATGCCGAATATTTACTGTCAAATTTTAACCGGAGTTGAATAAAACAGAATAGATTGGACCCTTGAAAATCGTTAATGAAATTCATAAAGTAACACAATGTAAAAATAATGAAATAAGTAAAATAAGAGCAGAATCAACAACATCGAGATTTAAAGAGGTTCGTCAAATGAGTGCTACGTCCTCTGAGAGAGTGGTTTTGTATTAGAATGTTCTTGAATACAAATAAATGGTTTCTGGAAATTTTTGCAGAGTAAGAGTAAGTGAAATCAGACAAGAAGCCAATGTTATGCAAAGGTCGGTCCCTGTTTAAGGGAGGTCTCCCTCTATTTATTGAGATAGTCCTGTGGGTTAGGACCCATGAATTTGAAAAAATAGTTTTTGTTTTCTCTGAGACACGTGTTAGAGTGTCAGTTATTCTTCAGATATAGCGGTTACTGAAGCAAATCATGCCACATATAGTGGACTTAGCAGTTATTAATGTGACGCCATTATTAGTTATGAACTTGTCAGTTTTCATAACAACAGGCATGACACATCATCATTGACTGTAGGTTCGAAGATAGTGGAAAACACTTCCTCTGATCTGTGTTATGAACGAGCGATGAACGGTAGCTAGAAAACAAGACTTTGTCCTTATGATCCATCGTTCGCAGCTTACTTGAAATTCAACATATGATAGATCATGCTTGATCTGTTGGCTCGATGTTCGAATGTGAATGTTCGCAAATCACAACGAAATGAATTAGAATCGTTAAATGAGTTCGGCCCAATTATATGAGCGGTTAACGTTCATGATCGAACTGAGTAATGAGTTGGGTCTGACCCACACATGAAAATGTCGGAATTAGAACCGAGAGCTTGTCGGTCGTTAGGCAAACCGTTAAAGTTAACGTTGTAAAGGGAAGACGAAGTCTAACCCCAACAGTAATAGATTTTGAATGGTGTAAAAATTATAAATGTGTTCGGATTTTGATAGACAATTTAGATCTTGCTTTATTCTTTTCATAGAATTAAAACATCTAATCTTTACATGAAATAAAAAAAAGTTATGGTCTTTTTGAAGTTTGGGTTTCATGGAAATGGAAGAGGGAGAAAGGAAGATGTGGATCCTAATTGGAGTAGAAGCTTTTAGAAACCAAACTCAAAAAACAGATGTTGGAATCAGTTGTCCAAACAGGATGTTTGATTGACATCGCTTATCTGATTTTGGTATCCTAAATGGTGTTTAACCAATTATAATTTGATATATTAAATGAAGTTAGATTTTAAGGTATAAAA
Source organism: Ficus hispida (assembly GCA_025413025.1). Taxonomy (NCBI): domain Eukaryota; kingdom Viridiplantae; phylum Streptophyta; class Magnoliopsida; order Rosales; family Moraceae; genus Ficus; species Ficus hispida. The sequence goes on along the minus strand of CM046368.1, from coordinate 10,704,675 downwards.
AAATCAGTTATTGAGCATTTCAAATTTTTAAAATGATGTAACACAACATTATTTGTTGGACACTATTTAGACCACCAAAAATTAGAAAGAAGATTTGAATCCCTCCAAACGGGGCCTTAAAATTGCAAAGTTGTCCAAGGATATTGACATCGCTTATCTGATTTTGGTATCTAAATGGTGTTTAACCAATTATAATTTGATATATCATTAAATGAAGTTAGATTTTAAGTATAAAAAAATCAGTTATTGAGCATTCAAATTTTTAAAATGATGTAACACAACATTATTTGTTGGACACTATTTAGAGCACCAAAAATTAGAAAGAAGATTTGAATCCTCAAACGGGGCCTTAAAATTGCCAAGGAATAGTCTCGATATTGGTTTTGTTTCTGGTACATGAACTTATAAGTTCTTGTTGCTCCGTTTGGGACTGTGATATTGTCTCAAATATATATATATATATATATATGTATGTATAGAATTTAGCAGTTCAATTTGCCAATATAACAGGTCCTGCTTGTGGAGTAGTAGTTTCCAAAAGTTATTCTGAATGAACTCTCAATGTTTGATATATTTCTGGAACAGGTATTATTGCTTCTTGGTGCCCTTGACTCTCCCTGTCCTTGTGGTTGCTGTATACTTTCACTGGCTTAGTATGAAGTTGTTCAAACACGCCTGATTTTTCTTCAAACCTCCTTTGCTGTCCGCTTTCAGGTTGGGCAGTAAGAGTCGGAAATCAGCATTCTTAAGACCAAAAAGTCGGGTGTAAAAGGAGAGAAAGCTCTTCGTTCCTAGTTCTCCTGTAGCTAGATCCTCCGGATAGAAACAAATCAAAACAAAACAAAACAAAAAAAGACATGAGGAGTTTGTGTTACTTAAATTCGAGTAGAGATATTTCATCTTACCTTGTATTATTCAAATCTTTCATTCTTCAACAAGACCTTCCAAATATTTTTCATATAGAAAAAACCCTCTTATCGAGATTTGCCACCCATTTCGCTTGATGATCAAGACGTCCAGATTGTAAGTCCATTTCCTGTTTGGTTGCCGGAAAATGGATGGAACTGAAAATCCCACAATGGTTTATTATAGTGCATTTTATATTTTCCTCGAGGTTTCTCCAAAATATGTATGCAAGATTTGCTGGTAATTTGGAGCTTCCGTTTTGATTTGGCCGAACATGCCGGAGTGCTCATTCGCCCTCAGTGGGTGGAAGCCGTCAAGCGCTTACCGCCGGTATTGCCAGAACATGCAGCTGGTTCCAACGTACTCCGGGCCCTGGAGGCCATCCAGGGCTCTCATGTTTCCTGTTCAACTAAAATGGCAGCATTTCTTTGTTTAGTGTATATATGATGAAAAAAGAAGATTAAAAAAAGAAAAAGAAAATGTCATCACTCATAGTAAAATCAAATCGAAATATTGTCATAATTATGAGTTTGAACTAACATTTGTAATTTAAATCAAACACACAAATTTTGTAACATGTAACTAGAAATCTTAGGATAAAGTGTTAATTTTCCTAGTTTGCGTTATTTTCAGCGCTCAACTAACCCTTTTTCATCTTAAAGAGAGGACCTTCTAAAGTCGGTAATTACAAAATTGTCATGTGTCCTTCAAAATGAACATTTCTGTTGTGGCTGAAGCAAAGAAGAAAGGACATAGACCAAACTTTGGAACATAAGAAATGATAAAAAAAAAAAAATAATAATAATAAATAAAAATAAAAAAATTAGTAAATTACCATCAAAGAACAGTGTGCTGTGATTTGTGTCACGATCGGACGAGTCAATCCTTTCGAATATCTGAGAGAACTATATGTAACAAATTCTGTCTCCGCCGCGGTCCATTCTGAAGAATATTCCTTTCTCGATTGCAAGAGAGTTGTAGATGTAATGGTCTCAATCAAGATTAAATAAAAATGTAACTTGATTTTCAAAATTAAATCTTGACCTGTATAAAATATTGATCGCAATTGGAGAATTTGATTATGATGTAAAAGGTTAATATGTTGTAGTTTCCTAAGGGATGTGTGACCACCACGCCTACTCCCTTTCCCACATTGGGAAGTTTTCCAATTCCGATTAAACAACTAACATTATAAATTGATCTTTATAGGTTTCTATTAATTATATATATATATATATATATTATCTTTATTTGGAATTTCTCAGCACCCAGTGGCAAGGAATCATTAACCACGGAAGATTTAAAGAAAAATGGAGAAAGTTTGAGATTATTTAACACACCTGTCAATTCAATGAGGGGAATATAAACTCTCCAGGGGATGACCCTTTCTCGCTTTTACACTCTCCAGAGACTCTCTCTCTCTCTCATCCTTTCTCTCTCCTCCTCCTGCGCCGTCGCATGAATCGGCCTCTTGCTCGTCCTTCTTCTCCTCCGCCGCGCTCTCGCCGAGCTCTAGCCGCTCTCGAATCTTCCTTCTCTGCTTTCTTTAAGCTCCTTTAATGGTGGTATTTATGTTCAGCTTTCGGCTTTAGCAGACGAAGATTCGGCCTTCGCCGCCGGAGGAATGTATCCTCGAATCGAGCTCGTAATTAGGGGGGTTTTTTTCCACTGTTCCTGACTTATCTTCTCAGCATTTAAGCTCCGGTAACTGGTGAGTTGCTTCGAAGTTTGGTTTCGAGTTCTGGAATTTCGATTCTAGGGTTTTCCTTTGCTCTTAAGTTGTTTTAATTTCTGTGTTTTGAGAACTTTCTCAAAAGAAATTTTGCTTTTTTTTTACTTGCTTCCCTTTTTGCTGTTTCTGGTGATGATTTTGCTTTTTGTGTGGCTTGCGTAGTGTTTTATCTCTCTTGATGTCGGTGTATTTGGAGTTTAGAGATTAGAGAAATTATCCCAAAAATCTCCCGGTTAAATATCAGAGAAATTAATTTTGTAAACCAAGTAAGCAATTTGAGATTTGGGTTTGTTTCGTGTACTCTGAAATTGCTTCCCAGAAGAGTGGGTAAGCTTTGGCTTTTCTGTGCCTAATAACAATACAAAATCCTCTCTTTCTTGCTTTTGATATAATTTTAATTGAAAAATTAAGTTATTTGATAAGCCGGGGTATCTGGAAATTAAAGTAGTAGGATGCTTTGATAAATAAGTATTTACATAGTAAATTTCGAAAATTTTCATCTTGCTTTCCCTTTTGAGAAGAAGGTTCTGAAGTAATTTTTAGAATTTAATAGTGCCAGGCGTCGTATCGGATCTTCATCCTGTTTATTTGATTCGGAATGCTGGTTATTTGGATTGCGTGTGTGTGTGTCTGACTTTGATTAGGGTTTTAATTTTGTTTGCTACTGTTGCTTTTTCTTAATTCTGTTTAGTTTTATGTATTTGTGTTATTGGGTTGTATCTACAAGTTTCTTTTTGTTTAGGTTCTCGTGTGTTCTGATGTCTGGTTCTAATTTGTTTCCATGCTCAGTTTGTTTTTTCTTTTCAAAATTTTATGTCAGAGTAGTTTTTAAAATTCTGTTTGTCGTGGTAATTGGACCAGCTTTTCAGCATAATTTGGGTCTCTCTAAATGGTTGAATTCTAGATATAAGCTATTGTTTTGTGAAGTTTGTTTTTTTACTTCTCGTTTAGGTATTTATGTAAGTATACATTTGGGAGACCCAATTTACTTTTCCCGTTTACTCTTTTGGCCTTCCGTATCTGACCTATCTTGATTATTCGTGGGCAGGAAGCTGCGACTACAATTTTGTGACTTAGTTTTACGGCTGGCAAGGACAGGGATTGTCTATGATACATTGACACTAATTTTATTTGGTGAAAGAACATCCATATGGCTGGTTTCTTGTCTGGTGATGTCTCCCATCATGGTACATATGAAGGTGGTTCCCACCGACATGCTCAGGACAAGCCAGAGGATGGTTCTCGTTGGTACTTTTCAAGGAAGGAAATCGAAGAGAACTCCCCATCAAGGCGTGATGGGGTTGACTTGAAAAAAGAGACTTATCTACGCAAGTCATACTGTACATTTCTCCAAGATTTGGGGATGAGACTTAAAGTGTAAGTTTCTTTACTTCTCATGTATCTTTAAATATGAGTTCTCGAGTTTCCCACCTTTTACCCTCAGGTAATCACTCGGGTTGTGAGAGATCTTACATTGACTAGTATCCTAGCTCCTATCATGAGGTGCTTAATATATTGTCAATTAATAAGCTTCGGTTAAATGACAACAGAAAGTCAGTCCACAATCCATGTTTTCTCTGCTGGTGCTATATAGTGTTTAATTTTATACGTATGTGGTGTGTGAGGGGATACATAGGAAAGAACTATTGCATTTTTCTTTGCCTCAAATTTCATTGAGGCATTATGATCATTTATTCATCTGGATAATGATCCCAAGTATTGTATAATGCAGACCCCAAGTAACAATTGCAACGGCAATAATTTTCTGTCATCGATTCTTCCTTCGTCAATCCCATGCTAAGAATGATAGGAGGGTAAGCCATGAGTAACTTGCTCCCTCATTGTTGATGGCATTATAGTTATTAAGAGAAAAATATAATTTTTCCTTTATATGTTGATTGGAATCATTGAAACATCCATGAAGAGAGAGATGTGAGAAAGTATTGAGTTGAATGAGATTTACTTATTCCAAATTATCAATTTAAGTGCCCTAATTTTGGTTTAATATATTCTGCAGACCATTGCAACAGTGTGTATGTTTCTTGCTGGGAAGGTTGAAGAAACCCCCCGCCCCTTAAAAGATGTAATTCTAGTCTCATATGAAATCATTCATAAAAAGGACCCCACAGCTGTACAAAGGATAAAACAAAAGGTATCTTTTATTGCTATAGTGTCCGATCAAACCTTTGTTCGTTAATATCTGAATGTATATTCATCCATATTGTACTTCTTTAGTTACTTATTATCTTTAGTTTTTTCATGAAAGAGTTCGTGATGTTTTCCTTTGGGTTGTATTCTCTTCTCTTTACATCAAATTCTTGATTATTGGTTACCTAATGAAAATTTGCTGCTGGTTAAACTTTTTGGCAATGCCATATTTGTTAATTGTTCCCTGTTCTGAAGATTTTAATAGTGAGACCAGGTTTCTTTAGTGGAGATTAAGTTGGTAGCTTATGCAGCTTAAAATTCATCTTTGTTGATAAAAGGATATATCAACTTGGAGATTTTGACGCTGGTGCATTAATAGTAAGTGGGGCAGCTGATTTAAATTCAGGTTTGTTGGGTGAAAAATGGATCAAATTAGGAAGTTTGAAAGTTAGTTTTGGCCTGAAACTAGGCCAAATAACTAAATTGTGCTCAGAAACAGCTGCTTTATATAAGTCTAAGAATTTCTATTTTTAAACTAGTCAAGAAAGTCCTAGTTTTATGGTTTCATTGGTGTAATAGAAGGTCAATAGTTTTGGGTTTAAACAAATCTAAGAGGATAAAGAAAGGTATGCCCCATGGCATGAAGCAGTAAAGAAACTTTATTATTTTCCTAAAAGAGTTATGACCTTCCATGATTTTACCTAACAGAAGTATGTGGAATCTAACCATTTCGGAGAGCAAAATTGGTGAATTCTTCTTTGTCCTTCCCTGTACTAGTCTGCTACAAATATCCCCTTTCCCTCCCTTGAGGCAAAAGAAATAATATATATATATATATATATATATATGTTTACTTGTCTTTGCCTGTGCAAGTCGCTACAATTAATTACCTTTTTTCACGGCCTTGAAACATAAGAAAAATATATCTTGTTACCATGTCTGGTCTATTAGAAAGTGTAGGAGGAAGAAAGTGCCATTTTAAGGCAATCCCTGTTCTAAACGTGCTTTATCTTTGTTCTTTTTGAGATGTTGTTATAAAAAAACTTCGATGCTATTGACCCTTGTTTTGCAGTATTTTTTTAGGAAATCATATATTACACCTAAGATGCCATGTTTCTTACTTTCTTATAAAATACACAAACACAGTTGCACGCAAAAAACACGGTTTACCAGATGAATAGATCATTTCTCCTGGAGTGAAGTTTGTGTTGTTTCTTTTTCTTCTGTCATAAGATTAGGTATTTGTTTACCATTATATGTCTGTAGTACACCACAATATACCATGTTTCTTATAAAATACACAGCCAAAGTTACGCACATCTAATAGAGTTACAATATGAATGCTAAGCTCTTTTTTGTGAATGGCAATAACCTTATTCGATTATTTCATCTGAACTGAAGTTTGTATCATTACCTTTCCTTGTATCAAATTTTCACTTTTTATCCGGGGTAGTTTTACTTGTCTAAAGAAGATAGTATTTCAGATTCTGGGTTGATTCTTTCTTTTCTTTATTTATTTGTTTAAATGTCTGTACTTTTTGCCTTGTTTTTCCCCCCTCATTTTTTTTCATACGTTTGCATGTATCATACAGGAAGTATATGAACAACAGAAAGAATTAATTTTAGTTGGAGAGAGAGTTGTTCTTGCCACTCTTGGTTTTGATCTTAACGTCCAGCATCCATACAAACCCCTTGTTGAGGCAATAAAGAAGTTCAAAGTAGCTCAAAATGCCCTCGCTCAAGTTGCCTGGAATTTTGTCAATGATGGGTATGCTTATCTTAGTTTTTTTTTTTTTTTTTGTTTTTTTACTGCCCACTGTTGGTCATTCTCCTGAAATTGAATGCCGTATGCAGACTCCGGACATCTCTTTGCTTGCAATTTAAACCCCATCACATAGCTGCCGGTGCCATTTTTCTTGCTGCAAAGTTCCTCAAAGTAAAGCTACCCTCCGATGGTGAGAAGGTTTGGTGGCAGGAATTTGATGTCACACCACGCCAATTAGAAGGTTGAAGTCGTTCCTGACCTCCTATAGCAATAGTAATATCGTACAAAAACAAGTCATTGCCTTTTTTTTTCCTCCTTCAGCTTTGATATGTGATTCTAATCCTTTTCGATGACCTAATTTGTGTGTGTTTTTAAGTGGTGGTGATAAGTCTAAATAATTATACTACTACTAATTAATCATTGGAGACTAGAATATGAAAATTTATGAGTGGACAAGAGTTGCAGTAGTGCAGTAAATTTAGGAAAATTTTCAGTAAAACCTGTTGAATATCGGCTCTGAATATTTATGACATTTGCCTGCAGAAGTAAGCAATCAAATGTTGGAACTGTATGAACAAAATCGAGTGCCGCTTTCCAGTGATGTTGAAGGAAGTGCTGCAAGTAGTGTGACTCATCGGGCTCCTGCAAAAGCTACAACTAGCAATGAAGAACATGTGACACCCAACAGTCACTCGCAGGCTGGAAGCACAAGACCTGGAGCCACAAAGCCAGCGTTATCTAGGCCATCATCTGAGATGTCGCATGGGGACAATCATGTGGGGCTTCCAAAAACGACGGAAAGCCGAAGTAATGAACATGGGAACACAGAAATGAAAAATGGTTTGGACTGGATGGCGTTTTACAACTCTAAAAAATGTTTTTGTGCTTTTATTTTTGTCTTGTTTTTTGTTTTTTGTTTTTTTGTTTTTTGTTTTTCCCTAACATGGTGTTTTCTTCTTCTTTTGTCCCTCCACCCCCACCCCCCCCCCCCCCCCCCAACCCAACACTATTGTGCAAAGTAGTCCTTCAATCTCAATTAAAATAGCGGTTTCTTTGGAAATAATTTGTGCTAAGCGTTGAGAAAACTTTACCATGTTTTAGAGTTGAAATGATCTATTGCAAGTTAGCATACCTTATCGATTAGTACTGTTCCAGGTCATTTTCTCTTGAGTTTCTGATCTCTCACGTTTACTTGAAACACCAGGTTCAGAAATCACGGTAAAGATTCTCAGAATGCCAATAATGCTGTGCGGAAAGAAGAAACCTCAGAGAGAGATTTACATCCATTGCTATTGAAATTTAATGAGGTACGTGAATACTTTCTCTACAGCTATTTCTTTCTCCTTTTTAAATGCCAGTAGAGTTCACAATTAAGCTCACATTTGTATTTTCTTCAAGTTTTAGAAATTAAAATATCTGGTTAATGGCTTTTGGTAACAAACAGCATTATTAATAATATGAAGTTCCTCTCGTATTTCAGAATAATTTTTCTCTGTCACTTGTTGCTCTTTCGGTTCTCTTGTGAAAATTTAGCAGTCCTCTTGTCTTCGATGATAGATTCCGGTCTTACATAGCTTTACCATATAAGAGAACTGAAAATATAAATTACACACATTTTGATAGCTACTCTACCCTGCCCAATTTTCTAATGCACGTCGAAAGCTCATTTTAAGTAACAAGGATAGACCAACTTCCCGTTTGGCTTAAAACCATCCGATATATCAGAATAAATATATGCTAAATGCTTGTGATATCACAAGACTGTAATGGTCGTTACGCAACTAAACATCTAGAGTAGCACTTACATCCCGACCCATCCCTACCGGGTTGTAATGCGAGTCTCAGATACACTTGGGCCCCTGGTGTATCTCACATATTGACTCAACCCCGTCGCGATGTGAATCATTTTCCTTAATTTAATCAACTTTGCTGTTGGGCTTCCGTCTCCCTTCAAGAACAGTCTCATCTTTAGCTGTCTGGTTTCTGAGGTGCTTAAAGTAAAGAAACTGACAGAACTGTTTCTACTTTGAATACACAATTTCCCAATTATTCCATTCCATTAACTTCTCGGTACTTCAAGTTTTCTCGTTTTCTTTTGTTCAGGGTTTCACAAATGCGGTAAAAAGGCCGGTTCGCATGCGTGAGTTTTTGCTATGACAGATCATGCTTGCCTGGAATCTGAGGAGATCCTTCCTCAAAGAAAGAGAAGAAGCCAGAAAGCGATGCTTTTGTTTTGCAAATGGTGTTATTGTTATCCCCTCTCCTATGTATCTATATGTGTATTTGTTTGTATCTTAGGAATAAGCGTCCACGTCCCAAAATCATCTAATAGACAAGAAATTTGACAAGCTACGGATTTAGAGTACTATATTTCTTGTACCTTTAACAAGAATTTACATGCTTAAAAGAAGAACATATTAAAGAAAAAAAGAAAAAAGAAAACTTAATACTAGAAAGACGCAATTAGTAACCGCTCAACGAGCAGTTCTGATCTACATTTGACTCCAATGTTGCATAAACTAGTTTTCTACCCTTCCTACTCTTTATGAATGTAATCAAACCTGGAGATTTCCACTAGTGGAAGTGAGAGTATCATCCGGGGGGCTAATCGAGATCCACAACAATGAAACGGTAATGGAAACCAATCCTGTCCACACATACACGATTGTAGGAACCCGCCCTCTTCTTCCCATCAATCCTTTGGCAAAAGGGTACATGTGAGCCAGAACCCAGAAGCTGAAGAACGTCCCTCCCAAGAGCTTGTTCCATTGTGGTATCACGCTATACAAGGTCCTTGAACACCCAATCACGATAGCAACGATGTTCACCACGATAATGGCCAGAGGAATTATGAACAGGCTCGTCCATTTCACCAAATAAAGATCCGCATACACATCCTCTTCGTCCTCGCCAACAGACTTTGAAGTCAGCTTGAAGGAGATTTCGATCCCGGCGATGATCTTCAACAAGCCTTGGACTACTGCGATGAGGTGGGCGCTGGTCCCTCCGATGACCCAAAACTGCTCATTCCTCCACCATTCTTCAAGTCCGATGCCGGACCACTTCACTTCAAGGAGTGATATTAGTGTGAGACTGACTGTGATCGCCAAAAGGTAAGAGAGGAAAGCCACATCGAGGCCCTGCACTATGAACTGTCCCGAGAAAAGGGACAGTGCAGGGAGAAAGCAGTAGACCACGAGGAAGATTGAGGTGAAGGGATAGAACCCGACGTTGAGGTAGGCGACCCTTTGGAGGAACTTGAGACGGCGGCTGGCAAGTAAAGCATTGTTGCGGGAGAAGAAGATCTCGACAGAGCCGGTAGCCCACCGGAGGACCTGGTGTAGCCGGTCTGTGAGGTTGATGGGAGCTGTGCCACGGAAGGCATCACGCTTCGTGATGCAGTAGACTGACCGCCACCCGCGGTTGTGCATCCGGTATCCGGTCACCACGTCCTCAGTGACGGAGCCATATATCCATCCAATTCTGTCCCCCCACTCGGTCTTGTCCTCGTACCTGTGCTTGAAGAAAATCGAATTCTGTTAGATAATGAATTGGTTTGTTTTACCATAAACCAAACATGTTTTGCAGTTCTTTGAGCTGCAATAACTAATAGCGAATCTCCAAAGGAAGTTTCAAAAGAATGCAACAGGGAAAAATTACCAGCAGGAGATAACGGCAACAGCTTCGGCGACAGTGGGGGCATCGAGGGGAGGACGGGGCAGGAGAAGGGCGCCGGGAGGGCGGCCATTCTTGACAGAGTTGTGATCGGCGAGAGGGCGTCCTTGGAACTCGGCGATGGCGATGGACTCGGTGAATATGGTCGAGTTTCCAAACTTCTTTGGAAGGTTAAGGTCAGGATGCGAAGCTAGGGGCTGAGTGTCCGACTCGTCTAATTCTATCTCGGACTGAGTGTCCATTTGCTGGTAATTTGGAGCTTCCGTTTTGATCTGGCCGAACATGCCGGAGTACTCATTTGCCCTCGGTGGGTGGAAGCCGTAGAGCGCATACCGCCTGAACATGCAGCCAGTTCCAACGTACACCGGTCCCTGGAGGCCATCCAGGGCTCTCATGTTTCCTGTTCAATCAACATGGCAGTATTTCTTTGTTGAGTCACTAGTGAAACATAAATTCAATATCCATGCATTTTGTTTAGCGTATATATGATGAAAAAATATTGAAAAATGTTGCATTCATAGTAAAATTCAAATGGACATATATGTGTGCGTATATATTTATATATATATATATATATTTGCTTTTTTGAGTGTGAACTAACATTTGTAATTTTAATCAAACACACGAATTTTGTAACATGTAATTAGAAATCTAAAATCAGCATGTACAAAAATTGTCCTGCATCAGTCAAAATGAAGAATTCTGTTGCGCTTGAGGCAAAGAAAAAAAGTACATGGAGAAAACTTTGGAACATAAGAAATACTAAAAGTCAGTAAATTACCATCAAAGAACACTGTGTTGTGATTTGCGTAGCGATCGGATGGATCAATCCCTTCGAATCTCTGAGGGAACTGTATGTAACAAATTCTGTCTCCGCCACGGTCCATCATGAAGCACATTCCTTCCTTGATTGCAAGAGAGTTGTAGATGTAGTGGTCACAGTCAAGATTGAGGATGAAGGGCCCGTTGGAGAGTATCGCCGAGGCTCGAACCAAGGAGTTCATGGCTCCGGCCTTCTTGTTGTGGTCATAGCCCGGTCGCTTCTCTCTTGAGACGTATGCAAACATTGGCAGCCTGATGTCTACCCCTGTGAAGTCTAGCTTTTCCTCATCGTGATGACCCATCACCGGTTCGTTCTCCGGTACCTTAGTCATTACCTGCGTTGTGGGAGATAACTAGGGAATTGTTAAAGATTTCTTCAGCAACTCAGTTTTGTTAGTTTCAATAGGTTCTTGGGAGAAAAGGAAGAAAAAGAGAGAAAGTCATACCATGTGCAACATCTAGCAAATGAAGCATCCGTTTGAATCATAGGTTCGAATCCACAATTCAAACTCTTTTTTTATGATGTTCTCTCATAAAAATTTGAATTTTATTCAAACTGACTATACTAACCTATGATTTAAACGGACTGTAAGTTTTTAAATACGTTATTACAACAGTGTTTAGGAATGCTATTGACACAGCAACGAGCATAACAAGGTATGTCAATATTGTAACAGAGGCTTTAACTGTTTGTCACCTCATGTGATACCACCAATAATAGCTCCATTTTATTTTTTTTCCTTTTTTCATTCCACTACTATAAATTGCTATCTAAACCATATATCTAGATTAAAAAAAAAATTACAACATGAAGAAATAAGAAGGGGCCGTTTGAAATATTGATTCCAATTTAAATTTTCTAACTCAATTCTAAAACTCTCAAATTTATATCTCATTTTTTCTCTCTTTTTTTTTTTTTCAAAAAATTTCAAATTACAAAAGTCCCGAACCTTTTTATTTCAAGTCAAAATGAGATATACTTTTTAATTCGCACGGAATGATGAGAAGAACGAAATACACATTTCAAAATTTTACACTATCTACTATATCACAGTTCATTTTCATTTTTCACTTCAACCAAACTCATATTTTAATTTCGAGCTATAAAACTCCAACTCTAATCATTGTTCCAAATGGACCCTAATTTTATGCTACCAACATTTTGAACAAATCACAAGTACATGTACATACAAATCTAACATTAAAATGAATAATCTAATTGGACTAAAAAAAACATTGGTTGGTGCCATAGAAAAGTTTTTTTATTTTATATTTTTTTAATGTTTTAATAACAGTCATATAAAAGTTATTGTTTGTGACACCAAATTCACAATGTACTAGGTTAGAGTGTACCTGCAAAATACCAGCATGATCTCCCTTGGCATGGTCAGCCGAAGGGCTGAGCCATGTCCCTGGCCAATGTGTCCCATCGGCCATCCATGTAGCCTTGGCGACACTGATTTGCTCCCCGGGCAGCAACACGCCGCCGTTCTTCTCTCGGGCAAGCGTCTTCTCCTTTGCCTCCTCTCTCGAGTTGTACATTTCACTTCTCTTCCTTATCGTCTCCGGTAGACCGTTGATCCTCACTTTAAACTCGTCGTATTCTCTTTTGATCCAACGGCGATCCTTAACGAAATCGGGTCGTTTCTTGTTCTTAGTGGGGTCGGTTTTGGAGTTGAAGTAACTGTCTGGATTTCTTGGCTCTATGTTGTGCTTTCGACAGAAGGGTACCCAAACCTGTGTGCATTATAGCAAATAAGTGAATATATAAGATAGGCAATACGATAACTTATTCTACAGCCAAAAAAAAAGGGATAACTTGTTTTGAGTTAAAACCCAATTGGATCTTGTTGTGTACACAAAGATCAAGATGCAAGAAAGCATGATATAGTAATTTCAAGCAGTATAAATTTTTTTTTTTTTTGGGCCCCGGAAAACCATGTGAATTTTGTGGCGACAAAAAATGCTTCGAGTGACGAGGGTGTGACAAAAGTTATTAATATTTATTTTAATTTGAAAACAGAACATGCAAACAATCATTTTTGTCATGAAAACAGAGCATGGCCAAAGAAAAAAAAAATACAAATGTGGCAATGGATCTTCTAAGAAAGTTAGGGCTTATTTGGTGAAACGGTTTAACTCAAATTAAACTGTACTTTTTTATCTCGGTTTTTGTCTTTTTCTGAAAAGTTAATAAAAATTATAACTAGTTTTTAAAAAGTCAATAAACTTAAATTTAAAAATTTCGACTCAAACAGTTTCACCAAACGGAGAAACCTGAAAGTCTATGAAAAAAATTTGAAACAAGCATTCAAACATGAAAAAAGCATAACAATATCATAGATTTAAAAAATAAATTTGAATAATAGATTTAAATTTTTGGGAGTGAAATTGAAAACACCGTAGAAAACTTTTTAAATAGTACCCAAAAATAATCTCAAAATGATGATTAAAACAGACAAGAAGTTAATTCCATATAGGGAAGTATATGCAACATGTTTTGGTACAAGATTGTAATGAGACCTGAGCAAAGTTAACAGCCTCAGCCATGGCCTCAAAGGTGAGTATGGCACCTCCATCATCCGAAATGTAGCATGACACCTTCTCAATCGGGTAGTCAACCGCAAGGATGGAAAGTATAGTGTTTGCGGTGACTAGAGGAGGCTCCTTATCGGGGTCGGCGGTGGAGACAAAGACGTCGACGCCGGGGAGGTCGGACCTACCATTTGGGTTGGACGGGGAACGCCGCTCGAACTTGTCACGGAGGGCGGCGAGATCGGTGGCACGGTTGATGGGGTTGAGCTTAGGGAGTATGTCCAAAAGCCATGAGAAGGAAAACCAAACTTCACAAACTATGGACATGCCCCAAAGCCATAATGCGTTTGTGTTTGGATTTTGGATTCGCCATATTAGGTAGAGTACTAGCAATGCCATTCGGATCACCACCAAGAGCCTATTAATTAAGCAAAAAAAAAAAAAAAAGAGATTAATTAAATTATGTTGAAATTGGAATATCAGTTATTTCTAAGGGAGTATTATTGTTTTAAATTATCAAATCATATTAGAATCATTTGAGAATTCAAAATATATACAAAAATAATTTTATAAAAATTTATATCTATCAAGGAGATTTTTCTTTTTCTTTTTCTTTTTCATATTCTATCTTAAAATTCTCGTCAGAAAAAACCGTACGCAAATTAAATAATTTCTCACCTACTCTGTTCCATTAATCTAATTCTGTTTTCCTTTCCTGTTTTATATAAGTATTTAGGTAATAATTAGAATAAAGCTAAATTTTCCAACTTAGACTTAACATTTAACTTCTTCAAGTTTTATTTAGTTGTATAATGATTTTTTAACTGTAACAATTTAAGCTCAATTATAGCTCCAATGTTATGATGTATATAGTTTGCATCCCTCATCTCTTATATATATATATATATATATATAATTCATGTACATTGGTGGGGAAAAATGGAATGCTAACTTTAGAAATTAGGAGAATTCTTAAGCTTAGTTAGAGATATGCTTTACTTTGATTATTGTTCACTTGGGAAATTAATAACTAATGGAGAAATTATAACAAATTTTCAGTACAATGTTAACTTGAAAAATTACCTAGTAAGAATAAAAAAAGATAATTTGTCCTACTGAATAAATTATTATTATAAGTTTTTGTTAATTTCATACTAAATCAAAGAAATTAAAGCTTAATTAATATATGTGCACCTGTAAGGGCTAAGAACCCCAGAAGGAACCTTAACCTTCCTAGTGAGAGGCTTCCAAGGTTTGTCCATGAAATCCGACCGGCTCACTCCTTCCAACTGTCCATACGACTCGTCGTCCTCCTCCGGCGACCAAAACGCGTTTCCGATCCCGTATTTCCCCTTCGTCTCGAACAACCACCGGTTGTGATCAAAATCTCCGGTCTGCGTCCTCAACAACATCGATTTATTATTCGACGATCTCATCACCGACACTCTTCTATCCATCTTCGCTCCACCATCGCCAATCGCCGCCCCATAAGGCCCCGCCCCGTCCGGCTTCACCTCCGTGCCCGTCTCCGTGCCGCCGGGCCCCGCCACGGGCTGGTTGTCCGGGGTCGGCGGCATCATGACGGTGTAATTGATGTAGTCGTTTTGGGCGGAGAACTCGCCGGACATGTCTAGGTCATCGTCCCGGGAAAGGCTCATTATGCGGCCGCTTGACGTCCGGCGAGCGAATTTCACCGGCGGACGGCCAGGGAACGGCGATGACGACGATAACGTTTTCTTTGGGGGGCTTGATGGATGATTCGCCATCTATATATATATATATATTGATATATTTTTGGTTGTATCTTGATTTCTATCTTTCAACAAAACCGGCCTCATGCATGTTTACGTGAAAAGTCATGCAGGTTTCGAGTTTTTCATGCAGAAACCAAGGTGAAAATGGTTGATCAAGTGGCTGGTTGAATTGAATAAAGATGAATTATTTTTAATGCCAAAAATTAGATTAATGATGATTATTACGAGTTCAATGGTTTCTAATTTGTTGCTATAATTAGCTTTTCATTTTATGTGACTTCCCTTGTTTCAAGCTTGGCCTCTCTCTCTCTCTCTCTCTCTCTCGCTCTCTCCTCTCCTTTCACTTTCTTTTTGTAGACAAGGGGTAGTGTGTGCACGGTTTTAAGGAATTAATAACTAAATTCTTGGTTATCAAAATCAAAATTTTCATGAGATCAGAGGTGATGAAGCTACGTTTATATGAGTTGGGCAAGAAAAATTCTAATTTTTACCTCTTAAGTTTTTTTGTAAACTTTAAATTTTGGGCTAATTTATTTCAGTGTCCTCATTCATAAGAAAAATGATTAATGATTAAAAAAAATCAATGAGAGGCAAATTGTTACAAATTTATAAATTCAGGATATATATTGTTAATATTAAACTTTATAAATTATAACCGTGTGACAAAATTCAAGGTGTAGTGATGAAAAAGCCAATTTTTACTTATTTTACTTTAATTATTTTCTAAAAAACTTCTATTTACTCTCTCTCTCTCTCTCTTTTTGAGTTTTAAGTGAAAATACATAGCATATACCTTTTATTAATCAGATATATAAAATTATTACTAAAATATCTATGCAAACACGTTTTATATTTTCCAAATCAACAAAGAACTGTCATTGTTGTCCCTTTTTCCTTTTTTCCGATGTCGTTTCTCTGATTTATTCCAATTCAACGATGTCGTTTTATGATTTTCTCGTTGTCGTTTTATACACGCTCTTGTTCTGATGCTTCGTTGTCGTTTTTGCCATGTATTGTCCTTATTCGAATCTAGTCCGTGTACGGTGGAACCTCACTCTCCGCCGGTATCCAATTAAAAAATCAACTCCCAAATGTCCACACATCATATGCGTTCCTTCATTACTGGCTATTCTCTTCACGTCTTCCTTTGTTACCGTACACCTTCCCTCACACAATCAGGAAAAAATCCCCAAATTTCTGAACCCTTCCCGCTTTCCCACTCTCAAGAGAGATTCGCTCTCTCTCTCTCTCTCGCCGTCGCCTGAATCGGCCTCTTGCTCGTCCTTCTTCTCCTCCGCCGCGCTCTCGCCGAGCCCTAGACGCTCTCGCCGAGCCCTAGACGCTCTCGCCGAGCCCTAGACGCTCTCGAATCTTCGTTCTCTGCTCTCTGTAAGCTCCTTTAATGGTGGTTTTTGTGTTCAGCTCTCGGCATTAGCAAACGAAGATCATGTGAAAATTATGTAATCCCCTTTATTTTCACTTTCAATTAATTGAAAATAATTGTGTTCGTACTTTATTTTCTGTTTGTAATTAATCTCCTACTTTGGCAGAAATGGTCAAGTATCAATTCTGGGGATGGGTATTTATCACACTGGGCTCCGTTTTCTTTCTGGGTTTCGTTTACTGCGCCATTTTTTCCAAGTTTCTTCCTCCTTCAACCAACCCCATAATCTCCGCCCTCCAAAATGACTGGTAATTTTTTTGATGCGTTTTAGTGACCCAATTCAGAATTTGATGTTTGGTGAATATTTTGATGTATCTTTATTGAAAATAACATTTTGGATTTTTTTTATTAATAAATATTTGAAAATGTGTATTTGGTTGAAATGTGAATTGGACATGTGATAGATTTTGAATGGTGTGAAAATTATAAATGTGTTCGGATTTTGATAGATAATTTAGATCTTGATTTATTCTTTTCATAGAATTAAAACATCTAATCTTTATATGAAATAAAAAAAAGTTATGGCCTTTCGTAAGTTTGGGTTTCATGGAAATAGAGAGAAAAGGAGATGTGGATCCTAATTGGAGTAGAAGCTTTTAGAAACCAAACTCAAAAAAAAGATGTTGGAATTAGTTGTCCAAACAGGATTGACATCTCCTATCTGATTTTGGTATCCTAAATGGTGTTTAACCAATTATAGTTTGATACATCATTAAATGAAGTTAGATTTTAAGGTACAAAAAATCAGTTATGGAGCATTTCAAATTTTTAAAATGATGTGACACAACATTATTTGTTGGACACCATTTAGACCACCAAAAATTAGAAAGAAGATTTAAATCCCTCCAAACGGGGCCTTAAAATTGCCAAGGAGTAGTCTCAGATATTGGTTTTGTTTCTGGTACATGAACTTATAAGTTCTTGTTGCTCCGTTTGGGACTGTGATAGTGTCTCAAATATATATATATATCTATATATATATAGATATGTATGTATATATAAAATTTAGCACTTCAATTTGCCAATATAACTGGTCCTGCTTGTGGAGTAGTAGTTTCCAAAAGTTATTCTGAATGAACTCTCAATGTTTGATATATTTCTGGAACAGGTATTATTGCTTCTTGGTGCCCTTGACCCTCCCTGTCCTTGTGGTTGCTGTATACTTCCACTGGCTTAGTATGAAGTTGTTCAAACACGCCTGATTTTTCTTGAAACCTCATTTGCTGTCCGCTTTCCGGTTGGGCAGTAATGGTCGGAGAAGGGCAATCACTCATTCTTAAAATCAGCATTCTTAAGAACAAAAAGTCGGGTGTAAAAGGGGATAAAACTCTTCGTTCATGGTTCTCCTGTAGCTAGATCCTCCGGAATCAAAACAAAACAAAACAAAAAAAGACATGAGGAGTTTGTGTTACTTAAATTCGAGTAGAGATATTTCAACTTACTTGTATTGTTCAAATCTTTCATTCTTCAACAAGACCTTCCAAATATTTTTCATATAGAAAAAACCCTCTGATCGAGATTTGCTGTCCATTTCGCTTGATGATCAGGACGTCTAGATTGTAAGTCCATTTCCTGTTTGGTTGCCGGAAAATGGATGGAACTGAAAATCCCGCAATGGTTTATTATAGTGCATTTTATATTTTCCTCGAGGTTTCTCCAAAATATGTATGCAAGATTTGCTGGTAATTTGGAGCTTCCGTTTTGATTTGGCCGAACATGCCGGAGTGCCCATTCGCCCTCAGTGGGTGGAAGCTGTAAAGCGCGTATCGCCGGTACCGCCAGAACATGCAGCTGGTTCCAACGTACTCCGGGCCCTGGAGGCCATCCAGGGCTCTCATGTTTCCTGTTCAACTAAAATGGCACTATTTCTTTGTTTATTGTATATATGATGAACAAAGAAGATTAAAAAAAGAAAAAGAAAATGTCATCACTCATAGTAAAATCAAATCGAAATATTGTCATAATTATGAGTTTGAACTAACATTTGTAATTTAAATCAGACACATGAATTTTGTAACATGTAACTAGAAATCTTTGGATAAAGTGTTAATTTACCTAGTTTGCGTTATTTTCAGCGCTCAACTGACCCTTTTTCATCTTAAAGAGAAGACCTTCTAAGGTCGGTAATTACAAAATTGTCATGTATCCTTCAAAATGAAGATTTCTGTTGTGGCTGAAGCAAAGAAGAAAGGACAGAGAGCAAACTTTGGAACATAAGAAATGATTAAAATAAAAAATAATAAAAAAAAAGAAATAAGTAAATTACCATCAAAGAACAGTGTGTTGTGATTTGTGTCACGATCGGACGGGTCAATCCCTTCGAATCTCTGAGAGATCTGTGTGTAACAAATTCTGTCTCCGTCGCGGTCCATCATGAAGCATATTCCTTCCTTGATTGCAAGAGAGTTGTAGATGTAATGGTCTCAATCAAGATTAAATAAAAAATGTAACTTTATTTTCAAAATTAAATCTTGACCTGTATAAAATATTGGATCGTAATTGGAGAATTTGAATTGTGATGTAAAAGGTTAATATGTCGTAGTTTCCTAAGGGATGTGTGACCACCACGCCTACTCCCTTTCCCATATTGGGAAGCTTTCCAATTCCAATTAAACACCTAACATTATAAATTGATCTTTATAGGTTTCTATTAATTATATATATATATATATTATCTTTATTTGGAATTTCTCAGCACCCAGTGGCAAGGAATCATGAACCACGGAAGATTTAAAGAAAAATGGAGAAAGTTTGAGATTATTTAACACACCTGTCAATTCAATGAGAGGGGAATATAGACAACAATAATTGGTATAAATAGTCCATGAATTTTTATAAAGGTGACGATTTAGTCTTTTTTTTTTTAGGTCGAGATGATCGTAAAATCTTATTTTTTTTGACTATTATGAATCTATTCGTCAAATATATAAAGACTAAATGACTAAACGAGTAATTATCTTAAAATCATTACTAATATATATATTTTTTGAATTTTGAATATAAGGATTTGATCTTTTTATATCTTTAGATAGAGCTGAGTGTGAGTGTGATGGTAATGCTTAGATTATACTTGCCCGTCACAAATATTTATATTTTCCAAATCAAAAAAGAACCGTGATAGTTTTTTCTTTTTCCTTTTTTCCGATGTCGTTTCTCTGAATTATTGAAACATTGAATTCTTTTCTCGTAGTCGTTTCATGAAAGCACTCGTTCTGATGCTTTGTTGTCGTTTGTCCATGTATTGTCCTTATTCGAATCTAGTCGGTGTACCCTCACTCTCCACTCCCAAAAGTCCACACACCAAACGTGTTACTGCACTACTGGCTATTCTCTTCACGCCTTCCTCTGTTACCACACACCTTCTCGCACACAATCAGGAAAACAACCCCCATATCTCCGAACCCTTTCTCGCTTTTACGCTCTCCAGAGACTCTCTCTCTCTCTCATCCTCTCTCTCTCCTCCTCCTGCGCCGTCGCATGAATCGGCCTCTTGCTCGTCCTTCTTCTCCTCCGCCGCGCTCTCGCCGAGCTCTAGCCGCGCTCGAATCTTCCTTCTCTGCTCTCTTTAAGCTCCTTTAATGGTGGTATTTATGTTCAGCTCTCGGCTTTAGCAGACGAAGATTCGGCCTTCGCCGCCGGAGGAAGGTATCCTTGAATCAAGCTAGTAGTTAGGGGGGTTTTTTTCCACTGTTCCTGACTTAGCTTCTCAGCATTTAAGCTCCGGTAACTGGTGAGTTGCTTCGAAGTTTGGTTTCGAGTTCTGGAATTTCGATTCTAGGGTTTTCTTTTGCTCGTAAGTTGTTTTAATTTCTGTGTTTTGAGGATTTTCTCAAAAGAAATTATGCTTTTTTTTTTCTTTCTTCCCTTTTTGCTGTTTCTGGTGGTGATTTTGCTTTGGGTGTGGCTTGCGTAGTGTTTTATCCCTCTTGATGTCGGTGTATTTGGAGTTTAGAGATTAGAGAAATTAACCCAAAAATCTCCCGGTTAAATATCAGATAAAATAATTTTGTAAACCAAGTAAGCAATTTGAGATTTGGGTTTGTTTCGTGTACTCCGAAATTGCTTCCCAGAAGAGTGAGTAAGCATTTGCTTTTCTGTGCCTAATAACAATACAAAATCCTCTCTTTCTTGCTTTTGATATAATTTTAATTGAAAATTTAAGTTATTTGATAAGCCGGGGTACCTGGAAATTAAAGTAGTAGGATGCTTTGATAAATAAGTATTTACATAGTAAATTTTGAAAATTTTCATCTTGCTTTCCCTTTTGAGAAGAAGGCTCTGAAGTAATTTTTAGAATTTAATAGTGCCAGGCGTCGTATCGGATCTTCATCCTGTTTATTTGATTCGGAATGCTGGTTATTTGGATTGTGTGTGTGTGTGTCTGACTTTGATTAGGGTTTTAATTTTGTTTGCTACTGTTGCTTTTTCTTAATTCTGTTTAGTTTTATGTATGTGTGTTATTGGGTTGTATCTACAAGTTTCTTTTTTGTTTAGGTTCTCGTGTGTTCTGATGTCTGGTTCTAATTTGTTTCCATGTTCAGTTTGTTTTTTCTTTTCAAAGTTTTATGTCAAAGTAGTTTTTAAAATTCTGTTTGTCGTGGTAATTGGACCAGCTTTTCAGCATAATTTGGGTCTCTCTAAATGGTTGAATTCTAGGTATAAGCTATTGTTTTGTGAAGTTTGTTTTTTACTTCTCGTTTAGTATTTATGTAAGTATACATTTGGGAGACCCAATTTACTTTTCCCGTTTACTCTTTTGGCCTTCCATATCTGACCTATCTTGATTATTCGTGGGCAGGAAGCTGCGACTACAATTTTGTGACTTAGTTTTACGGCTGGCAAGGACAGAGATTGTCTATGATACATTGACACTAATTTTATTGGTGAAAGAACATCCATATGGCTGGTTTCTTGTCTGGTGATGTCACCCATCATGGTACATATGAAGGTGGTTCCCACCGACATGCTCAGGACAAGCCAGAGGATGGCTCTCGTTGGTACTTTTCAAGGAAGGAAATCGAAGAGAACTCCCCATCAAGGCGTGATGGGGTTGACTTGAAAAAAGAGACTTATCTACGCAAGTCATACTGTACATTTCTCCAAGATTTGGGGATGAGACTTAAAGTGTAAGTTTCTTTACTTCTCATGTATCTTTAAATATGAGTTCTCGAGTTTCCCACCTTTTACCCTCAGGTAATCACTCGGGTTGTGAGAGATCTTACATTGACTAGTATCCTAGCTCCTATCATGAGGTGCTTAATATATTGTCAATTAATAAGCTTCGGTTAAATGACAACAGAAAGTCAGTCCACAATCCATGTTTTCTCTGCTGGTGCTATATAGTGTTTAATTTTATACGTATGTGGTGTGTGAGGGTATACTTAGGAAAGAACTATTGCATTTTTCTTTGCCTCAAATTTCATTGAGGCATTATGATCATTTATTCATCTGGATAATGATCCCAAGTATTGTATAATGCAGACCCCAAGTAACAATTGCAACGGCAATAATTTTCTGTCATCGATTCTTCCTTCGTCAATCCCATGCTAAGAATGATAGGAGGGTAAGCCATGAGTAACTTGCTCCCTCATTGTTGATGGCATTATAGTTATTAAGAGAAAAATATAATTTTTCCTTTATATGTTGATTGGAATCATAGAAACATCCATGAAGAGAGAGATGTAAGAAAGTATTGAGTTGAATGAGATTTACTTATTCCAAATTATCAATTTAAGTGCCCTAATTTTGGTTTAATATATTCTGCAGACCATTGCAACAGTGTGTATGTTTCTTGCTGGGAAGGTTGAAGAAACCCCCCGCCCCTTAAAAGATGTAATTCTAGTCTCATATGAAATCATTCATAAAAAGGACCCTACAGCTGTACAAAGGATAAAACAAAAGGTATCTTTTATTGCTATAGTGTCCGAACAAACCTTTGTTCGTTAATATCTGAATGTATATTCATCCATATTGTACTTCTTTAGTTACTTATTATCTTTGGTTTTTTCATGAAAGAGTTCGTGATGTTTTCGTTTGGGTTTTATTCTCTTCTCTTTACATCAAATTCTTGATTATTGGTTACATAATGAAAATTTGCTGCTGGTTAAACTTTTTGGCAATGCAATATTGCTAATTGTTCCCTGTTCTGAAGATTTTAATAGTGAGACCAGGTTTCTTTAGTAGAGATTAAGTTGGTAGATTATGCAGCTTAAAATTCATCTTTGTTGATAAAAGGATATATCAACTTGGAAATTTTGACGCTGGTGCATTAATAGTAAGTGGGGCAGCTGATTTAAATTCAGGTTTGTTGGGTGAAAAATGGATCAAGTTAGGAAGTTTGAAAGTTGGTTTTGGCCTGAAACTAGGCCAAATAACTAAATTGTGCTCAGAAACAGCTGCTTTATATAAGTCTAAGAATTTCTATTTTTAAACTAGTCAAGAAAGTCCTAGTTTTATGGTTTCATTGGTGTAATAGAAGGTCAATAGTTTTGGGTTTAAACAAATCTAAGAGGATAAAGAAAGGTATGCCCGATGGCATGAAGCAGTAAAGAAACTTTTTATTTTCCTAAAAGAGTTATGACCTTCCATGATTTTACCTAACAGAGGTGTGTGGAATCTAACCATTTCGGAGAGCAAAATTGGTGAATTCTTCTTTGTCCTTCCCTGTACTAGTCTGCTACAAATATCCCTTTTCCCTCCCTTGAGGCAAAAGAAATAATATATATATATATATATATATATATGTTTACTTGTCTTTGCCTGTGCAAGTCGCTACAATTAATTACCTTTTTTCACGGCCTTGAAACATAAGAAAAATATATCTTGTTACCATGTCTGGTCTATTAGAAAGTGTAGGAGGAAGAAAGTGCCATTTTAAGGCAATCCCTGTTCTAAACGTGCTTTATCTTTGTGCTTTTTGAGATGTTATAAAAAAAACTTCGATTTTGACCCTTGTTTTGCAGTATTTTTTTAGTAAATCATATATTACACCTAAGATGCCATGTTTCTTACTTTCTTATAAAATACACAAACACAGTTGCACGCAAAAAACACGGTTTACCAGATGAATAGATCATTTCTCCTGGAGTGAAGTTTGTGTTGTTTCTTTTTCTTCTGTCATAAGATTAGGTATTTGTTTACCATTATATGTTTGCAGTACACCACAATATATCATGTTTCTTATAAAATACACAGCCAAAGTTACGCACATCTAATAGAGTTACAATATGAATGCTAAGCTTTTTTTTGTGAATGGCAATAACCTTATTCGATTATTTCATCTGAACTGAAGTTTGTATCATTACCTTTCCTTGTATCAAATTTTCACTTTTTATCCGGGGTAGTTTTTTTTGTCTAAAGAAGATAGTATTTCAGATCCTGGGTTGATTCTTTCTTGTTCTTTATTTATTTGTGTAAATGTCTGTACTTTTTGCCTTGTTTTTTTCTCCTCATTTTTTTCATACGTTTGCATGTATCATACAGGAAGTATATGAACAACAGAAAGAATTAATTTTAGTTGGAGAGAGAGTTGTTCTTGCCACTCTTGGTTTTGATCTTAACGTCCAGCATCCATACAAACCCCTTGTCGAGGCAATAAAGAAGTTCAAAGTAGCTCAAAATGCCCTCGCTCAAGTTGCCTGGAATTTTGTCAATGATGGGTATGCTTATCTTAGTTTTTTTTTTTTTCTTTTTTTTACTGCCCACTGTTGGTCATTCTCCTGAAATTGAATGCCGTATGCAGACTCCGGACGTCTCTTTGCTTGCAATTTAAACCCCATCACATAGCCGCCGGTGCCATTTTTCTTGCTGCAAAGTTCCTCAAAGTAAAGCTACCCTCCGATGGTGAGAAGGTTTGGTGGCAGGAATTTGATGTCACACCACGCCAATTAGAAGGTTGAAGTCGTTCCTGACCTCCTATAGCAATAGTAATATCGTACAAAAACAACTCATTGCCTCTTTCTTTTTTTTCTCCTTCAGATTTGATGTGTGACTCTAATCCTTTTTGATGACCTAATTTGTGTGTGTTTTTAAGTGGTGGTGATAAGTCTAAATAATTAAACTACTACTAATTAATCATTGGAGACTAGAATATGAAAATTTATGAGTGGACAAGAGTTGCAGTAGTGCGGTCAAGTCTAAATTTAGGAAAATTTTCAGTAAAACCTGTTGAATATCGGCTCTGAATATTTATGACATTTGCCTGCAGAAGTAAGCAATCAAATGTTGGAACTGTATGAACAAAATCGAGTGCCGCCTTCCAGTGATGTTGAAGGAAGTGCTGCAAGTAGTGTGACTCATCGGGCTCCTGCAAAAGCTACAACTAGCAATGAAGAACATGTGACACCCAACAGTCACTCGCAGGCTGGAAGCACAAGACCTGGAGCCACAAAGCCAGCGTTATCTAGGCCATCATCTGAGATGTCGCATGGGGACAATCATGTGGGGCTTCCAAGAACGACGGAAAGCCGAAGTAATGAACATGGGAACACAGAAATGAAAAATGGTTTGGACCACAAAGTGGATGGCGACTTCCGAGACAATCATCATCATGCAGAGCCAGAACAGTTGCCACACCACGATAAGGCAGAGGGAGCCGGTGAAGATGATCAACAAAATAATGCGGGGAGAAGTGAAACAGGAGAAGCTGGGGAACTAAAGGACAAACATCATGGCCGAAATCTCGACAACAGACAGAGTACACTCGGTCGGTCACCTCAGGAAGCAATAAAGAAGATCGACAGGGACAAAGTAAAGGCAGCGCTGGAGAAACGAAGGAAGTCAATTGGTGATGTGACTCGGAAAACAGATTTGATGGACGAGGATGATCTCATCGAGAGGGAACTGGAAGATGGCATTGAGTTGGCTGCTGGGAGTGAGAAAAACAAGCGGGACCGGAGGCAAAGCTGGTCTAAGCCCTCCAGACCGGAGAACGAGGACTTGCATCAGGGAAAACATCAAGAGTCTGGTAGAGATGAGCATCATCAGAAAAAGGGTCAGACATCTGGACCGGACTTGAACAATGTGGAAGAAGGCGAGTTGTCCGCACTCGACGTTGTGGGTTATCAATCACCGAAATCCAGCAGCCGCAAGAGAAAGGCAGGAAGCCCGCCGGCAAACTCAACTGAGGGAAAGCAGCGGCATGACTATGCGGCTGGGGTCAACCACCATGATCGGTTTGTGTAATGTTTAAACGGGTGTTACCTATTTTGCCCTTACCCTTTTGTTGGAACCATATTGACAATGAATTTTGAGAGCAGCTAGAAATTCAATGTCAGCCATTGGACAATTCCAATCATTATATGATTAGTATTCATATCTGTTGTCCTTTGTTTCTCTTTCTGCTCCTTGCTGTTTTTTAACGTGTATGTCGAGTTTGGTAGCCTATTTACATAGGTATATAGCTTGTCTCCCATTGGCTACTTGTCATCTAATTTATTTTATTTTGCTAATTTTCACTTAACTTTCTAAATTGTTGCACTATTTCTCATTTTGTTAATTTTAATTGAAGATTTGAATTTAACGCCTTTAATTAAGGTCTCTATTAGACTTGGATGAGTGCGTATGGGGGTTTTCCGTTTTCGTGACTTTAAACTAAATCTAAATGTGATACATTGTAATATATTAGGAAGTTCAAGAATAAATTACTAAAACTATGGTGACAGAAATTTGTAATTTTTTTTCGACATTGCTGCACTTGTGTTCTCTAAATTTTTTTGACAAAAAATTTTAAATTGAAGAAAGTCTTGTACGCTTGTTATACGTCTTCCTATTTCCTAGCTGTACTCAGCATTTTTTTTTCCGCCTAAACTAATGAGAATATATATATATATATATATATTTTTTTTTTTTTCATTTTCCTATTTACCTAATAGGAAAAAGGATAATTTTTTCTTGACAATTGGCCTTTTGAATTTATAATTTTTGACACTATCAGTCATTTTTATTCAAATCCATTAAAGTTTGAATGGTTTTTTACATGACTTAATTTCAATACAAAATAATAATATATTTGCATTCCAAGAGAGGAAAAACTTGTAAAAAAGTTTCTTATCTACCAGCTTTAGGCCTAAGCTCAATTCCTCCGACAATGAGACCAGAATTACAGTAGTAATCATCAACCTCTTTCAAACTACACAAAACCGAACCATTTTCTCCTTGTCCACTAAAGAACTCCCCCATCTCAAACTCCTTCCAGCCATCTCCTCTTTCTTGAGGTAGAGGAGGTGGCCCGTTCATCGAAGGATCTAGAAGGATCTCGCTCTCTTTCCCGTTCTCTCGCTGTTCGAAATCGACGCGGAACTGAACAGGAACTTGATTGAACCAGATCTCTTCTCCGCAAGCCTAAAGACAAAATAAGCAGCATAAGTTGTATCCGGGGACAAAATGTTGGTGTCTCTCTTTCCCTTGATCTCGAGCCAACATACGACGATGAGTTCAGCCACTTCAGAGAACCTGTCCGTGAGTTAAGAAGCGAAATATGTCACACGAAGCAAGTAAAACATGGAAAATTTAATTGATGTTTCTATCTAGCTAATACGAAAAAGGATACATTTGGTGGCTTAATGTTTATGTATTTTGCTTTTAACCGACACCGATAACGATAATGACAACGATATCTACGCCGACATTATTTAACAGTATTTTCATAAATTCAAACTCATGTGACATTGTCACCCTTGATCATCATGACTTAATTATAACCAAGCTAAAGAATGTGCAACAATTTTAAAAAATGAATGAAATTATTTTCTGATTAATTGAGCTCATGTAATGGGTCCATATTTGGCTTGTAATTGTATTTGTGTAATAGAAGCATGGTAAATTAGTTGGGCTACTTTCCTTATTATTATTAATTTTTTTTAATGTCTGGAAAAAAGTTAACGTATTTTGTTATCCTTCCCCAAAAAAAAAAAAAAAAAAAAAAAAAAAGGGTATTTTGTTATGCAAGTAACATACCTATCTTGAGGCAGTGAAGTCCATCTCCAGTAATAGGGTGTATCCCCATCGACGATGGAAAGCCCTCTTGCCCCTATTCTAAAACATTTCTTCCCACTTGGTCTATCCACTCCAAAGCTCTGCATAATAGAGAGGGTTTCAGCATTTATAATACAAGCAGACAGTGCCGGATCCAGGAATTTGAAGGGATTTATTTAAAAGTTTTATTGGATTAATTTGAAAAAGAATATGAATTGTCTCCCGTTATCCTTTACAACTCAAAATGAAACAAAATCAGCTTTTGACCTTAATAATTATTGTAACTTTGGTATAATCTTCATTGAAACATCTATTTTTAGCGGTTTTGATCCCGTATAAATCATGCGACTCATTAGTAAAGGGAAATTATTCTTAAATGATTTTAATCATGTGTTAGTAATCTGTCAAGTACACATGATTAAAATCATATAAAGTTCAACAGTTTAATGATAGAAAGCTAAAAATATGTAAAGTTACAATTTATAATAAGTTCAAGAGAGATTTACATCACACAAATTATAGGAGACAAAGTGAGACGCGCGCATTTTACGGGATCTAATTTGAAATATCCTTGAATTCTTTATAAGGCGGCGATTTAGTTTATGTTTTTTTAATTTTGACCAAGATGACCCTAAACTCTTAAAACGTTAACAATTATAATCTTTTTTGTCCAAAACCGTTAAGTTTCGAACGGAAGATATCACATGACCCAATACATGAGTTCAATTAACCATTAAAAGACAAAATACCCGTGTTGAAAACAATAAATCACACCAATAACATTAAAAAAATCAAAATCAAAAACAAAAACAAAAACAAAAAACAAAAAACAAAAAAAAGCTTAGAAATGCAAACTCTTCTCCGGCGATCGTGCACAGCAACCTTTGGCAAAAGCATTGATAGGAAGTCGCCGATGCAGTCAGACTCCTAGCACAACGACGGCCCCAACTCCCACCGGATGGACAACAAAATTTCTTGCGTTCATCACTTTCACATCCAAATACCCATGGTTCATCACATTCATAGTCAAAAACCCATGGTTCATCATATTCCCAGTCAAATTCCCATTTTTTGCAATGAAATTGGAGCTGAAACCTTATAAGCCCACAATGGAGATTTGGCTTGGGGATTTGGCAGGAGGATTCCAACCCCAAAATTCAGCCGCCGCAGTTTTCGAAGGCACCGAACAGGCACTCTTGTCTATAGATCTTCACTTCTCTCGCCTCTCTTTTGGTCTCACCAGCACAGATGATAATGTATGGCAAGTACGATCTGCTACGCGATCCGAATTCCCTCGAACTCATTGTTGATCTCCGGACTGCCTTGTCCTTCTCTGGCGTAGTCGGACTAGGTGGCGGCGGCGCTCAAATTTGTAGTTCATTCTCTAAAGTACCATTTGATGCTAGCTAAAATAGTAATTTTTAGAAGTTTGAGTTTTTTGTATTCTTACAATGTTACCCTCGTCGATGGGGATGGGGTTCTCACAGAGATGGAGATATAAAGCTTTCTTGTTCTTGGCCATGGAAATCAGTGTCGTTTCCGCAGCAACCGATCTGGAAATTAAGTCCTTGTAATCAGAAGGACAGAATTTCTCCCAAACGACATCGGAATCGGCAACTGATCTGAACTGAGGAGAGACCAGGGAAGATCTGCAGGCGTCTCTTGGGGACGTGAGGGAAATAATGTTGGCTATGCACTCTTCTGGTAACTCGCTTGTCTCCATTATTTCTATTTTTCTCTCTCTTTCTCTTCTCTCTCTAAAATCTGCCTCCTCAGAATATCAAGGTCTCTCAAGTTTTACCTCGTATTTTAAGCTCGGAAAACATAGTTGGTTGATGAGTAGGACCATCAAAGTCAACAATGGCCATTTAGCGCCAAAAAAAAAAAAAAAAAAAAACGGTCCACATTGGCCAACTTTTATTATTTTTTATTTTATTTTTTGAAGGGAAGTCGAGGAACCATTTAACTTCACATGAACCTTCCTACTCTTTAGTGGCTTTTCTTCCTTCTCCATTTAACTATCTCTCTCAGTTTCTCCAGTATTGAAACTTCGTTTGATAGGAAAGAAAGAAAATAAAATTGAAAAGAAAATTTTATTAGAGATAGAAAATTGAAATGATAAAAATAATCTAAGTTTTATTTAGGTTATTTGGCAAATAGAAAGTAAAGAAAGTAAGAAACTAGTAAAATTACTATTTTATTAATTCGTTCATTTTGTTTTACTTTAAAAATAGAGGAAATTGTAGGAATAGTCTCTTTAGTGCAGATATTTAGGATTTTTGCTTCATGTTTCGAATTTTTATCCTGAAATCGCTTCTAATTTAGTATTATAAGAGGGTAAAATCCGAATAATAAGACAATATGCAAGAGATGTGCTCTTTAAAGACGTTCATCACCTTAAAAATAAGAATAAAAAAGTAAGTTTACTCATATAAAATGGTTTTAAGTTTGCCATTCAATTTTGAAAAGATTAAAATTGGTGAGTTCACATCCTCTCTATTTTTCTTTCCTTATCCTTTTCTTTCTTACCAAACAAGTTACTCTACCTTCAGAAGAAAGAAAAGTTACTCTCTCATTGTCCATTCAATTTTCCCTTCCCTCACTTCCTTTTTTCCTCTTTTTCTATCCTATCAAAACATAGCATAAGACTCTTTTTTATTTTTTACTCTCTTCTTTGTCTTCGTTTCTTTGCTGCATAAGCATTGAAGGAAATGACACTAATTTATTACAAACGACAAAATAGTAAAAGGAACAATGACAAAAACCCTGTCATAATTAAGTAAAAGCATAGATTGTTTGTTTGTTTCCTCCTCCTCCTCCTCCTTTTTTTTTTTTTTTTACACTACGATTTAATCCCTAATATTTTTATAGCTAAAAACTCCAACTCTTTTTTTTTTTTGAAGGCAAAACTCCCACTCTTTTAAATGACGCAAAATAGTCTCTCTTTTTTATTTTTATTTTATTTTTTATTTTTTATTTTATAAATAAGAGTTCAAAATTGAGTATAACATATTACGTGTATGATACGTATAAGTTGAATTATGTTAAAATTTTTTCTTTAATACTCTTAAATAATAAATTATACATGATTCACTTGACATTTCTATTAATGTTTTAACATTTCTTAACAAAAAAAAATATTTTACATTATTTTGAAGAGTTTTAGAAGCTTTTAGCTAAAAAAAAAATGGAGGAGCAAATTACAATTTCCTGAACAGATTAGAAATAAAAACAGGCAATTTACTCTTGAAATAAAAAGGGGCCTACTATCATTAATTGTAAACTCTCCTCACCCTTTATTACACCTCGCACTAATAAAATTTTATTATTAGTTGTTACATTCTTTTAACTATTCCAAAATAAATAAATAAATAAATAAAAACCCTACAACTGCTTCAAAAAATTTAAAATTTAAAATTTAAAATCCCCACAATTAAATTATAATTTTTATTTATTTAATAGTTAAAAAAATTTGTTTTAATAAATTGAGAAAAGAGAAGTTTGAACTCTATTTTTTTTGGCTGGGTAAACTTTTTTTTTTCTTTTTTTCTTTTTATCACCGACCGTCAACAAACTAATATCAATTTTCTTTTTCCCTACATCTTCCCATTCACCAACCAATCATCCACGTTTATTTATTTTTCCATGTTTACGTTTCTTTCGATGGTCATCTATTCTGTCCTCTCTCTCTCTTTTTATTATTTTTTTGGTCATTTGTTAGTTTATCAATTCTTCTAAAAATTGAAGCTGTTAGGATAAGGGCAAAAGTAAAAATGAGCAAACGTACGGATAAATATTAATTTAAAAGTCTAACACAAATTATAAGATACCCGATACATATTAAATGCTCAACACGTAATTATAATAAAGGGTTATAAAAGGTCAATTGTAAGATTTAAACTTAAGATCTCCGCTCTGATACATATTAATTTATTAATTTCCTAAAAATTTAAACTTTTAAAGATGAACAATAATTATTTTATATTTCAACACGTTATTATTATTTTAGACTCTTCTTTTTACTGATCATCTTCATCGAATCTCTCTTTTCCCCTCCTATTTTCTTCTTGCTTTTGAAAGTGGAAGCAGGTACAACAAACCAAAAGAAAGAGTTGAATACTTTTGACTTTGTCTAATGTATCTGTATCTATACATTGTACGTATATAAAAGAGTAGTTATACTCCTTACTATTCTTTTTTCGTCATTAGAGTTTTGAGAATCGTGTTTTTTTTTTTACTGATTCTGACTGTTAGTACAATAATGTCTCTGTTGTTAATTGAAGCTTTTTTACAGTATTTTAACATCATATATGCAGGTAATGGCAAGAGTCTGGCTTTTTTTTTTTTTTTTTTTTTTTTTTTTTTTTTAAACTTCAATCTTGACAAGTTGAAAATTTTTTGAGATCCATTCAAAATTAATTTTGTTTTTTCATCATTTCTCTCTCCTCTCTCTCTCCTCCTCCTCTCACTTTTTTTTTTCCTCCTCCTTTAGGCTGTAAAGCATAACGGGGACAAATGGAAGTGTCCTTTACAAAGACATGCATATCAATTTTAAATGACATTACGTTTAATAAGAAATTAACCATTTAAGTATACTTAATAAGGAGGAAACTTTTTTTTTTTGTTTTGCTGTGAAAAAACTGTTTTATCATTTATAGAAGCTAATAATTTAAATATGCTTTTTAAAATTCACAAAAAAAAAAATACTGCATACAAAAGGAATAAATTTTTTTGGGTAGCAAAAATGAATAAAAGTGAGATTAAGATCAAATTAAAGAAAAATTTTAAAGAATAATAATAACTATATTAAAAGAGTAGTATTTATCTATTATTTATACTGCTTTGGTGTTTCTTTCCTTTTTTTTTTTATTTTATTTTATAGTGTCCTTTTCTTGACAGTTGCTTTATGTTTGTTTCCCACTACAATTACAACTATTCTACGACTTAAGCATAAAAAAGACCAAAATTTTAATATATTACAAAATTGTCATCTTATAATTACTCTTTTTCTTTTGAAAATGTTTTTTTTTTCCAAGTTCAACAAATAGGTTGTTTAACACACCATTTTAGAATGAATATTGTCGATTAAAATAAATCCAAATTCACTATTTTTTTTAACTAAGAGTGGGGATTAAAATTTACACATTATGATATGGAGTTAAGTAAAAAAACTATCATTAATCTATGCTTGCAAGTATTACTTTTATTTTTCTTTATTCTAAACACCAATTTATTTAGATTCTCAATTCAAAATGAATTTTTCTAACTTCAAACAATATGCAAACAAAAGCTAAAGTTTTGAAAAAAGTTATAACGAAGAAGAAGCTCTTTTTTTTTTTTTTTTTTTTTTTTTTCCCTTTGTTAAAGAGGTAAATTTTATTTATTTTTTGTCCCATAATTGTCCTTAACACTTTGTTTTGATGTTTTTTATTCTCCCTAAAAACCGTTTTTAATTGAAAAAATAATTTGGTATTCTTTTTTCATTTTTTGGTAGAAGGTACTCCTTTTTCATTTTACTTTACTTTTATTTTTCTTTTATTTGATTATCAGCTTTTTCTTTTTCTTTTTTAATCCCCTTTCTATTTCGTTTTATTTTTATAATTTTTATTTTTATTATCTTTGGTTTGTTGCATGTAATTTTTTCCCCATTTGCTTTTCATTAAAAGCTCACATTTTAAAACTTCTAATTTTAACTTTCTCATCAAAACCTCTAAACTCCTTAATTGTGATAATTTCTAATAGTGTTGAGGGATTTTTGTTTCCCCTTCTTTTCATAATTAAATTTCTATGTCCTTTTGAGATTTCCCAATCAATAAAAGAAATTGTAAAGGTTCTTTTTGTTCTTGTTCTTGTTCTTGTTCTTTTTATTTTTTGGTCTTTTTTCTTCCTCCAAAACAAGACTATTATGTTTACTGTTGTTACATTGAGTTATTTTTGAATAACTATTTCAGTTCTTTTGCTATGAAAAGTTGTTGAATCATTTCTTTATAATACATTTTCTCCCTTTCTATTTAATAGCCAATTTAATTTCAAAAAGTTGAACTTAAAAAATCTAATTACCAAATGATTTGACGATCATTATTGTTTTATTAATCATTTTCAACATACTAATATTAAAATTTTATTTTGGATGACAAATAAAAGTTACAAATTTTACAAAAGATAATGAATTATATTTTGTTTAGAATGTTTAATGTAGTAAATGGTTGTATGATAAAATGTAAATTCTTGACTTAAATTATTATTTTTAAGAAAAATAATCTTCCATATTTGTATTTTTATATTGTTTTTAATATTTTACATTATAAAAATCTCAATTACAATCCGATATGTGCATCGCACATACTTTAACTAGACGAAAAAAAATTATCGCACCCTTTTGGACGAAATTTTTTTAATTTTCTTTTTAATCCTCTAATTTTCTTTTTTTTTGGCCTTTTTTTATTTTTATTTTTTATTTTAGTCCTTTTTTTTAGCCTTTCACTTTTCTTTTCTTTTCTTTTGGCCTTTTTTATTTCTTTTTATTTTAGTCCTTTTTTCATGTATTAGTAATTAAAAAAAAATTTAGCCGTTTATCTTTATGATATTTTTTAATTTTTTTTAAATTTTCAGGTATTTTGTTTTTATTGTTTTTAGCTCTGAGTGCGTTACTAACACTTTCACTTCGTTCAAAACAATGCGTTTTAGACAAAAATTTTTTAATTTTCTTTTTGTTCTTCAATTTTCTTTTTTTTCTTTTTGGCCTTTTTTTATTTTTTATTTTTCATTTTAGTCCTTTTTTTCTATAGCCCTTCAATTTTTTTTTCCTTTGGCCCTTTCTTTTCTATGTTTTTTCCATGATGTCCTTTTTTTGTCTTAGTCTTTTTTTTATTTACATTTTAGCCCTTTTATCTTTTTAATATTTTTTATGCTTTTTTTTAAATATTATTTTTTAGATACTTCATTTTTTTAGCTCTATTTTTAACTTATTAATCTAATTTCTTTCTACTCAAATTAATTCTCTCAAATATATCTAACATATACTTGACCCATGCTTTAGACTTGTACATATAAGAAAGCTCAAAATGAGCTACCATACATTCAACATTTTCGACGAAAAACTTTTGTTTTTTATCCTTCAGTTTTTTTCTTTTCTTTTTTAGACTCAAATATTTTTTTTTTTCATATTAGTCCTTATTTTGTATTGATCTATTTTTTACATTTTGTCCTTTTATTTTTTGGTCTTTTTGTCATGCCTAGTTATTTTAATTTATTTATTTTTGAAAATAGTAATCGTATCCCAAATCAAAAAAATACAAACACTAATATTTATTGAAATGACCTCATATCTCAAGGAAACTAACCCTAATTACAGATCGATTTCACCAATAAGTTCTAACGAAGAACACAAGGGGGTAAAATTGTACTAGATTCCAACAATGAGAAATGGAAAAGGCACACCATAATTGAACACATATATTGCTCTTTCAACAACACCACTATAATCAATGGAAAATTTCAATCGATTGAGACTAATAGACCTATAATAAAAAGCTCACTACCAATACTATGTAGAAATAATTTTAACGGATTGGACATATATCTAATGTGAGAGCGTGGGAGACCACCACCGTTATTATAAAATAGAAACAAAAATATAAGAAAAATGCAACACCTACATGGGAAAATTATCACTTTTATTTCAAACAAACAACTATCATAAATTAGAGATAAAACCCAACTCCATGGATAATTTATTTGGTGACAAGCCAAACTACATGACCAAAGAGATCAAAATGCATTCCCTTCATCACAAAGCCATTTCGCTATCAAAATCATCACCATAGAGTCAAAAAGCATATTCTTTAGATTGGAGTCCAGTGGCCAACCAAAAGGTAGTGCCGGACTCCAGTTTAAAGGAGAAATATGAATGTTGAAATCCTAACAATAGAGAGAGGGAGAGGGAGAGGAGGGATGAGATTCACCAATTGAATGCTCATAAAATGTTTGATTTTTTATTTTTATTTTCAGTTACTTTGTTGATTTTTCTAATCTATTTTTTACTTATATATTTTTTCTATTTAGATAAAATTTTCAAATATGTATATTTTTATACATCGCACATGCTTTAAACTAATATCTAATACAAAGAAAATCAAAACTTTGCTGCCATATTTATGCAGCCTTAACAGGAAGGGGGAAAAAAAGAATATATAATGTGACATATCTAATTTATGTATACTTATTGTTAAATATGAAAAATAAATTAAGTGTTAGTCCTGTGATCTATTTCCGTTTGTCTTTAATAGAAATCCTAACAAAATGGTCTCATAAGATTAATCCCCTATTTTTTTTATCTATTTTAACTGAAATTCTGATAAAAGAGGTAAAGTGATGTTAAATTCAAACTTCAGTACATAAAATGAGAGTTTTCAAGGTTCTGAAGATTAATGAAAGTGACTGTAACAGAGTAACATAGGATTTCTTCTTGAGGTTTTAACCCAAAAAGAGAGGAAAAAAAAAAAAAAGTTCCATGAACACCAATTGCAATATATATATATATATATATATAGATATATATCAGTTAGGAAATAATTAAAGTATGTTGAATAAGGATTTGAGTATACGTGTTTTTGGGTTATTCTCACAGAAGTTTAGGATCATTCCTACTCTGCTTAAACTTGAGGTTTTCTAAAGTTCGAGAGGAAAAAAATGGGAATGACCTTATTGTTTGAAGGGTATATAAAAAAGACAGGTCCTATATACATATATGTATATATGTATATAGTATCAACAAACTCGAGGCCTAAGCTCAACTCCCACCACAATGAGGCCAGACTTAATGTGGCCACAAAAAACAGAACCATCCTCTCCATCTTCATGGAAGAACTCACCCATCTCGATCTCCTTCCACCGGTCTCCTCTGTCACGAGGCTTTAGGACCGTCGATGTTTCTCCGAGAATCTAGGACCAGGCTGAGCCCCTCCCCAATCCTCTCTTCCTTCGAAATCGACACGCAGCTGAACTGGTTTATACGCAAAACCGCGCCTACGTGCTTCAAGCTTGAAGACGAGGCAAGCCACGCAAGTCGTTTGCGGGGACAAAATCCTAGTGTCTACATTTGCAATGACTTGGACCCGCCATACAAATGCGAGTTGAGCCACTTCAGAGAACCTAAAATCCATGAATTAAGTGATGCTGTCGGGCGACTTTGAAAAACCATAATCCACAAACTGATCAAGAACTATAAACTAAAATTCTGTTTCAAGATCAAGGTCATTCTTCTTGACGAAATTGCCGGTAAGTAATGCTCGGGTGAGAGAATTTACCTAGACTCGGGTATGGAAGTCCATTGCCAGTACTCTGGTGTATCCCCCCATGAAATTGAGAGACCTCTTGCCCCTACCATAAAACATTTCTTCCCACTTGCTCGATCTATTGAGAAGATCTGTGTCGAACACAATGCAGGTTTGGACATTCATTATCAGACAAGGAAAATATAGAGCAACCCGACATAGAAATGTCGCGAGAATGTCATTGCAATTATGCAAGAATCAAATTAAATTAGCTTTGGTTTTACTTGATAATTTCCTCGTCTCTGAACATTGGCAGTCAGTTAATCATGATGTGCTTTCAAACTAAAGTTCCAAAGTAAATAGTTTGTTCAGATTAGTGATTCAGTGAATGTCTTTAATTTATAGATGCATTATGTTAAACTAAAGAATCGAGCAACCAAAGTTGTTGGCAAATAAATGAAAGATTTTTATGTTTTAATCTTTTGTGGTATGAAAATAAACTAAAACTCCTAGACATGTACCTTATTTTATTATACAATTTTTGTACAATACAGTGTTTGGAATTGTGTCTTATAGACTCATTAAAATATAATGCTACATTTTTTTTGGGTAAAAAAAAAATATATATATATATATATATTATGCTACATTGCACCTTTTTTTGTTCAACGTCTAATTCTAATGTATTAACTATAGAACTTCTTAGAAAAGTAAAGATTTCCCAGGACGGAGGTTGTGTAAAAAATATGTGTAGGTTAATTTAAAGGGTTGTTGGGTGCTTACTAAAACAAAAAAAGGTTGCGTCCGTGGTCTAGCTGAAGTGTAGGGTAGGGTTCTACAACCAAGATTAGAATCGGGATCTTGGACCAAGACGGAGTCTCGGTCCTAGATTCCATGCCAAACCCGAAATCCGATCCTGACCCCACCTCAATCCCAATCTCGACCCGAGACCCCTACCCCAGACACTGACCCAAACCCCATCTTTGGTCCGCAAGTACCGATCTCGACCACCGGCAGTGTAATATATTTGAAATATTTCGTATGTTTGCTAATACGGCTTCTATGTTAAATCATATGGTATTGTGATTTTGTCACAACAGTTGATATTGTATTAAATTTTGAATTTTATATTGAATATTCAAACGCATAAATATTGCCAAAACACTATTAAAATATGGCAATACCAAGTGCTAATACTACGTGCCAAGCCTGTCCTTAACAATCGGTTCCCTTATTCTGAAAAAAAAAATATCTAATAATAATTAAAAAAAAAAGGGAAAAGGTGGGAAAAAAAAAAGAATACATGTTAAATATTAATGTTATCATGTGACCGTACAAATATACTAACTCTAAACCCATGGTACAATACTTTTATATCAGGAGTGGGTTTTGGGAATGAAAATGATTTCGGGTATTTACCATTTTGCCATCAGCAATGATGATGGGGTTGTCACAGAGGTGGAAATAGAGAGCCTTCTTGGTCATGGAATTGAGTGTCGTTGAAGATTGAGAATCGACGACATCTCTGTAATCGGAAGGCAGAAACTTTTTCCAAACGACATCGGAATGTAATCGGAAGGCAGAAACTTCTTCCAAACGACATCGGAATCTGTAGCTGATCTGAACAGAGGACTCAACAACGACGACCTACACGTATCTCTGGGCGTTGAAAACGAGATTATATGGGAAATGCACTCTTCTGGTAACTGGGTAATCTCCATTTTTCTTATTTGTTTAAAGTGTTTGCCTTCTCTCTTAAACCTAATTGTGGTGACGACACTGGGTAATTTATCTGGTTTTTAAACGACAACGTTATTCATGTTAAAACAAAACTCTGATTAACTACAATATTATTCACAAGACACGGACTATGATAAATCGACAGTATTACAAGCAAAACGATATCACTAGTAAACGACAGCATGACACAGAGGAAATGGAATAGGAAAAAAAAAAATTATTTTTTTAAAAATCGACTTCAACTTAAAAAAATAACAATAACCACAGTTAAAAAATATAAATACTTTAGAAACGACATAATCTGAAGAAACAAGAAACGACTACGTTGAGCATGAGCGATAATTGATTGTAGGTAGTCCATTGGTGACTGTTGGTAATCAATTGAGTAACCGTCGATAACCAACCAAGTGACTGGTGACCTTTTTTTTTTTTTTTTAACTTGGAAGGGGAGATTCGAATTCTGCACCTTTTTGTTGAATTAGTTGTAGTGACTACAGTAAGGCTATGCCTGCAACCACTGAGTGGTGACTAGTGACTGTAGTCTGCTTGGTAACAATCGACTAGTAAGTATGAGTGACCAGTGACAAGCGATTGAGTTAAGACTATTCTTGTGACAGGTAATGACTAGATGAATATCGACTGCTCTTGTGACAAGTAACAAGTAGACGAGCGTCAACTTGACGATTGGTGGCTTGACAAGAGGCCACTACTCTTTTTAAGTATCCACCTCATTAATGGTGATCGAGTACAAGTAGTTGAGTGTAAGCTAGATGTATGGAACCGCTTGAGATGATTGAGTAGCGGGTAGTCGATGGAACCAGTTCAAGGGCGAAAGTTTGTTAAGTGTCATGCTTTGATGGTCATTTATCAGCTAAGTGGACGTATATGATATGAAGATGAAGTCGAAAGCCCAACAGTTAGCCCCTCCACTCCTTAGTCGAGTTTGCTCACGCTAGAGGAGCAGATATGTCTTGGGTGGGCAGTCGTCTGTTCGTCTTGGAACCCATGTGATTTTGAAATCTTGATTGAGCACAAACTTGAGTGAGAGAGTGGAAACCGGTGCGAGCATAAACTTGAGCTAGCGGAATCATAAGTTGGCCCACCTTATGTGCTTGTGAAATCCCACCCCTTCTCATTTAAAAATAATAATAAATAATAAACACACACACACACACATATATATATATATATATATATATTTGTTAGTTTTGGCACTTACTATGCCAGTATCGCCTTACATAAACCACAACCAAATGGTAAACCACCACTTTCTAAGCATAAGCAATCTATAAT
This sequence comes from Ficus hispida, assembly GCA_025413025.1. Classification (NCBI taxonomy): domain Eukaryota; kingdom Viridiplantae; phylum Streptophyta; class Magnoliopsida; order Rosales; family Moraceae; genus Ficus; species Ficus hispida. The sequence goes on along the minus strand of CM046368.1, from coordinate 10,664,612 downwards.
GATAGTGTATAAAAGGCTTCTCCAAGAAACATACTCAAAGGTGAAGACATTACAAACACTTGCAGGTGCCAAGTAAGGCAAATCAAACTAAAATTCATGTGCATATCATTCACAACATGGAAACAGAATGCTTGATTAGTGCAAAACATATATGTGTGCATATATATGTGTGTGTGTGCGTGTGTAGACTCCCAAATAGAAGATTAAACTTGTTTAACAGGCATGTAAGTTATTTTTCATCTACCAAGTCTAGGCCTAAGCTCAATTCCTTCTACAATGAGCCCAGACTTAACGCCATTGACCTCCTTTAGACTACACAAAACAGAACCATCCTCTCCTTCTTCATTGAAGAACTCACCCATCTCAACCTCCTTCCATCCATCTTCTCTATCTTGAGGCATAACATCATCAATGTTACCCCGAGAATCCAGGACCACGCTGCGCCCTTCATCGTCCTCTCTTCCTTCGAAATCGACATGCACCTGAACAGGTCTATTTACAAAACTGTGGTTGCTTTCCGTGAGCTTGAAGACAAGGTAGGCCACGTAAGTCGTCCGCGGGGACAAAATCCTTGTCTCTACTTTTGCAATGATGTGAAGCCACCATACGTAGCTCAGTTTAGCCACTTCAGGGAACCTATAATCCATGAGTTAAGTTGTGAAAAACCGCAGAATTCGCAAAATTTCAAGATCTATGATTGAAACTGCAGTGTAGATTTCACGCGCTTGTTAAGGAAATTGTCTTAGAAGAAGTACTCCATAAGTAGGAGAAAGGTTAGAGAACTTTACCTAGATTCAGGTAGAGAAATCCATTTCCAATACTGTGGTGTATCGCTCTTGCTCCATGTAATTGAGAGACCTCTTGCCCCTACCATAAAACATTTCTTTCCACTTGCTCTTTCTATTGAGAAGCTCTGTGTCAAAACAATGCGGGTTTTGACATTCATGTGCAGACAAGGAAAACAACAGAGAAACCCGACACAGAAGTTTTGCAGAAACCTCAATGTAATTATGCAATAATCATATTAAATTGGTTTTGGTTTTCCATAATAATTTCCCTCCCTCCAAACTTTGGCCTTCAATCAATGGTGAAGTGCATTTGAACTAAAGTTCCAAAGAAAATAGTTTGTACGGATTATCTAAACTAATATATGAGTTTTTTGCCATATCAGAGATCACAATATACTGTAAATTACATGTATAACCTAATGATAATAATAAAAGAATATCACACCTAATTCCACCTACAAACATAGAGTTCGAATCCTCCTCCCAAGTTAAAAAAAAAAAAAAAAAGATATCACCAGGTATTTATCAATTTTGAATTTCATATTAGATTACATGATGTATAAATGTTACCTAACACTTCCTAAAAAACAAATTGCCAAACACTAATTTATTTAAAACAATATCAAGTCCTAATACTAACTACTATTTTATTTTAATATTATTATATGACCTAGCAATTTACTAACTCTCGCCATCAAATTAAATATTTTATAATAAAAATATTAAAAAAAAAAAAACCAAAACCCATGTTGTTTTATATCAGAAGGGGGTTCTGGGGAATGAAACAGATTTTTGGGCATTTACCATTTTGCCGTCAGCGACGATGATGGGGTTGTCACAGAGGTGGAAATAGAGAAGTTTCTTGGGCATGGAATTCAGTGTCGTTGAAGGAAATACGACGGATTGAGAAATGAAATCTCTGTAGTCGGAAGGCAGAAACTTCTCCCAAATGACATCGGAATCTGAAGCTGATCTGAACAGAGGACATATCAACGACGATCTACAAGCATCTCTCGGCGTTGTAAACGAGATTATGTGGGATATGCACTCTTCCGGTAACTGGGTAATCTCCATTTTTCTTATTTGTTTAAAGTTTTTGCCTTCTCTCTTAAACCTCATTGTGGTGGTGGCACTGGGTAATATATCTGGTTTTTTAAACGACAACGTTATTCATGTTAAAACAAAACTCTGATTAACGACAACAATATTCACATGACACGGACTATGACAAATCGACAGTATCACAAGCAAAACGATATCACTTGTAAACGACAGCATGACATAAAGGAAATGGAACGGGAAAAAAAAAAAGGGGGGGGGGGGGGGGGTGGGGCAACTTTTACGCCCATCCCTGGTCGAAGGACACCAAGAACGGTAGTGATGGTCTCTTGGCGAAATTAGGACGAAATTTTATGAAGATGACAATATCTTGAAAACGACAGCATAAAATATGGAAATTACGGTTTCATTTGGCATGATCACTTTCTGACTCAAATCAAACCACCCACGTGATTTAGTTTTGATTCTTCAAGTTTTGGCACTTTACTCATAATTGAGCGGCGGAGTCATTTTCTGATTTAAACCATCCTTAGTGTATTTTTTTTTTTTTTTAACAAAATTTTTCCATTAAAATCTTTATATTTTTTTCATTTTGTGCCTACTAAAAATTAATTATTCTTATTTAAGCCCCTAAAATTTTATCCGTTAGTGTACGCTACCGTGTCTTAAACAAACACAATCCAATGGTAACCTGCCACTAAGTAATACGTATCAGGTTCCATTTGCTTCAAACAATATATATTGTGCAAACAAAAAAATTCCAGAAAAATCACTAACCACTCTAAATTTCTAAAAGCCTTGAATGTCTTCTGTTATACTTCTGAAAGTACATAAATGGCTTCATGAAGGAAACTACCTAAAAGTGAAAACATTACACAACTGAATTTTATGTAAATCATTGTTCGAAACATGAAAAACAGAATGCTTGACTAGTGAAAATCTAGTCTTCACTACATATAATTGCATCTATACAATTGTCTTAAAAAAAAAAAAAAAAAAAAACAAAATTATCTACCAACTTTAGGCCTAAGCTCAATTCCTTCAACAATGAGGCCAGACTTAGTGCGGTATTTTTCGAGCACAATCTCCTTTAGACTGCACAAAACAGGACCATCCTCTCCATGTTCATTGAAGAACTCACCCATTTCAATCTCCTTCCACCCGTCTCCCGTCTCGTCTGTCTTGAGGCAGAAGATCCATGCTCGTCCGAGATTCTAGGACCACGCAAATCGCTTCCGCACTCTCTCTTCCTTCATAATTGACAAGCATCTGAATTAGCATATCCTTGAACCCAAACTTGAGTTCTGCAAGCTTGAGTACGAAGTAAGGCTTGTATGTTGTTTGCGGGGACAGAATCCTAGTCTCTACACTTTTGAGTATAGCCACTTCAGAGAACCTATTATCAATGAGTTAACTTAAAATTCCAGTTTGAAAACCAATCAACCAAAAGTTTCAAGATCTATAGTTAAAAGTCTATTTCATATTATTTTCTCCCTTTTCTAGACAAAACAATGTTGTGTTGTAGGTTTCTCACTCTTCTACTATTTCTAGTAGTGAAGGAAAGTGATAATGTGATACATATAACGAGTAAATCATAACACAGCACGACGCGACGGTAATATATAACATCTCAAGGATAAAAAAATTTGGGATAAAACTTTCTTGTGAGTTTAATGAAATTTCCCCTTTCAAAACTTTTAAGGTGAGTCAACAAAGTAATAGTTCCACCAAAATAATAATACTAACAATAGTTCTACCTAACCGATCTTTGTTCTTGGGTTATTGATGAAATGGATTGCTAAGGTTTTTGCACCTTTTTCCTTGATGCATTCAGGGGCAGAGGTAAGATGTACCGAGTTGTGGCTGCCGCCATTTTTTCTTATTCTAAAGTTTAGCTTAAAATATTTTATGATTTCCTTTTTACCCATATTCAAAATTAGTTATCTATCTTATGTAAGTCCCACTAAAACCTTAGCTCGTTATCGTATAAACCCATCGATCACATATATTGAGAAATATATTTATGGTCGTACTGAAAACGAAGTTATCAAACAAGACTTTAAATGCATGAAAAATTATCTTCAATTACTGTAATATGTTGAATGATTGTATGTGTATGTAGTTCATCGAAAATACCGTGATACAATTTTTTTACCGCTCTCACTTTTTTATTGAATGTTTCTTTGCTTGAGTTTTGTGGTAGTTGGCCTTTGATCGATGGTATTCAGTCAGGTAAGCCTGGTGTATGCTCGGCCTCGGATCTTGTGAAGATGATAATTTGTTAGTTCTCTCGTTGGGTTTTCCTAGATGTCGGTCTTGTCCGTAGTTCTCTCTCTTGGGAGCTGTTGTTGTGGAGGCTATTTGAAAGTTTTGGAAAAACCGCTGCTTGGCCGTGGGTTACTTATGTAGGAGGCGAGTCATTCGATTCGTCGGAGGTTCCTTGTGTTTAGTAAGTTGCTGGTTAGGCCTGTTTCATGGAGTTCTCCTTATTGCGGAGTGGACGCCACCTAAACAGGTGTGGGGGGAGGGACTTTAGGCATGTGGGGCAAAAGGGTGGGGCTGTGTCTGCGCTATGTGCGGACGCCCAGGCTGCCGGTGGGCGGCCTCTTTTGGCAGTGAAAAATGGCTTCTCGAAAGTCATTTTTTAAGGAGATGATAAGCCGGCGGGGTTTTTTTTTTTTTTTTTTTGGGGGTTCGGGGCTAACTTAACTTTCGGTTTTCTTAAATAATAGCCTATAGTTTTAATTAAATTTTCATACTAGCCCCTCTAAGAATAAAAACCTGCTCATAATGGCCCTTCTTAAGAAAAAATTATGGCTTCGTCACTGTGGGAGGTAGTTTGTGGGAAATTGAGGTCCGGTGTCTCTTTTTATCACGACATTTTTTCAGTCCTTTTCTAAGTGGATTAGGAGGATTGGGAATGTTGCACCTCATCGATTGAGGATCGTGTCAACTTCTGTGCCTATTCCGTTCCTGAGTGTTTATATCCCTAGTTTGCTTGATGTGCTTCATCCTCGCCTTGAGTCACTCATATGGCAGTAAGGGAAGAAAACTTTGTTTACTCCATTAGTAGCTTTTAGAATTTCTAACTACTTTCTTTTAACATTTTTTTTCTCTCTTTGAAAAACAAATAGCATGCTCTGTGTCTTGTTGGTTCTTTTTCCATACTGTTTTCCCCGCATCTGATAAATGTCAAAATTAACCGGCATTGTTTAGACACAGAGCTTCGCAATAGATAGAGAAAGTGGAAAGAAATGTTTTATGGTAGGCGCAAGATGGCTCTTAGTTACATGGGGGAATACATCAGAGTATTGGGAATGGATTTCTCTACCTGAATCTTGGTAAACTTCTCTAACCTTTTTCCTACTTATGGAGTACTACTTATTATAAGGCAATTTCCTTGACAAGAGTGAGAAATCTACACTACGGTTTCAATTATATAGATCTTGAAAATTTGTGAATTCTGCGGTTTTTCACAACTTAACTCATGGATTATAGGTTCCCTGAAGTGCCTAAACTCAATTATGTATGGTGGCTTCACGTCAATGCAAAAGTAGAGACGAGGATTTTGTCCCCGCAGACGACTTATGTGGCCTGCCTTGTCTTCAAGCTCACAAAACGCAAACACGGTTTTGAAGAAAATAGACCAGTTCAGTTGCGTGTCGATTTTGAAGGAAGAGAGAATGGTGAAGGGCTAAGCACGGTCCTGGGTTCTCAGAGAAACATCGATGGTGTTATGCCTCAAGATAGAGGAGATGGGTGGAAGGAGGTTGAGATGGGTGAGTTCTTCAATGAAGATGGAGAGGATGGTTCTGTTTTGTGTAGTCTGGCCTCATTGTAGAGGGAATTGAGCTTAGGCCTAGAGTTGCGGTAAATATAAAATAAAACAAAAAACGTGCATGCCTGTTTTACAAGTTCTCTCTCTCTATTTTGAATTTGGAGAAGAGAGATTCGAACTCTGCACCTGTGAAATAACCACAAGGCTATATCTGCAACTATACTCTCTTTTCTCCGTCTACATAAATAAATTTGTTTTGTATTGGAGACTAATTTTTCATGAGAATATACTTAAAGGCATTGTGCAATGCTTAAAACTTCAAGAATCAAAACAGAGTCCCCAAAATAACAAAATGATAGACTTGATTTGAGGCAGAAAATGGTAATTCCAAATGACACCATAATTTTCGTATTTTATGCTGTCGTTTTTAAAGACTCTAATCATTTTAAAATTGTGTCCGAACTCTAAAATGTGCTCTCCTTTTTAGTTATTCTGTCGTTTCTATTTTATGCATTAACTGTCAAGTGTCAATTGTTGTTTCTTCAGATTATTTTTGGTCACTAACTTATAAGTGCAATATCATTTTAACGCCTAAACTTTAAACCATCTTAGAAACGGTGCTAGAAACAACTATATTGTTCCATAATGGTCTTTCCTTGAAATAAAAAATAGTAATAAAATCTTTCCCTTCAAAACACAATTAAAAACTAGATTGTAATTTTCATATTTTCTGTAAGTTCAAAATTTTCAGAATACTTATATCCCAACATTAAAATCACAAAATTAACCTTGATTAAAACACATTTGATTTTCACATTATAATTACAGTCCGATTTTTGATAATATATTGGAGTGAATGACTATAACTTGACAAATTTGATAATTCAAGTACTAATTTTGAGACGATTTAAAACTCAAGATTAAAATGAGATTGGAATTATAATTTAAGAAACAAAAACGAAATCAACCTTTGTTTTTTAAAGAGTGTCCTATATGGTGATGTCATTTTTCTTTTTTTGTTTTTTATTGTATCCAAGTTCTAAATGTTACATTGTTGTTTTCAACTGGCTTCCTTATGTTTGTAACATCATCGTTTCATAATAGTTCGTGTCGTTTGAAGAATGTTGTCATTTATTAAGTTTGTTTCATAGAGTAAAGTTGTCGTTTAGAAAACCAGAAAAATCACCAGTGCCACGAACATTAGATGGGTGAGAAAGAAGCCCGGGCGGAGCCCATAATTTCATTTACGTCCCTGAGAGATGCATGTAGGTTGTCGTTTGTCTATCCTCTGTTCACAATCGGCTTCAGATATCGATGTCGTTTGAGAGAGTACCTCGAAATGGAAAAAATAACAATAGCAACAAACGCCAACCAACGAGAGAGAACTTGAATGAAGAACGAAAACAGAGAAACGATCAAATACAGATCACCATTTAAATTCTCCCCAAACAAACAATTTCAATACAGGTTTACTATCACCGCATGAAAGGATTCTTGCAATTGCCTGTCTAGAGAATTTTTGGCTTCCGAGGTCAGTGTCGTTTTGGGTGTTGAAATGGGTATCAGTTGTGAATAATAAGCATTGATGAGCACGAGTCTTATCTTAATGGCTTTTTTTTTTATTATTATTTTTTTTTCACAAGGATGTCTACGGATTTTTATTTTTTTAGTTTTTCTTACGCTCGGCAAATCACTTACTAAATTAAAAAAGTCTTAATATATAATTGATTTATCAAACTTTAATGGTGCGTTTGGAACAAAGATTTGAGTCTTTGAGATGGAATTTGTATATTGAAGTTGGTTGACTTTTCAAAAACTAATTATAATTTTTGTTGACTTTACAGAAAAAGATAAAAACTATGATGAAAAACTTAGGATCACACCTAGAATCAAATGCATGCTATAACTTGTTGTATTAGTGGTCTTTCTGATCACATTGGTTAAATTATAGGGTAAATTACTTATTTAGTCCTTAAATTTTTAAGTTTGTGCAACTTTAATCTTTTTTTTTTTTTTTAACTCGAATGTACCTAAACTATTAATATGTTATTACAACACACATTTCCGTTAATTATTGGATGTAATCCGTCAATAATTTAGTCAAAAAATGATTATGATTAACGGATTCTATCAAAAATAAAAAATAAAAAATAAAAAATAACTAATATAATAACATTTTAATTATTTAGGGACACTCCAACTATGAAAAAAAGAAAAACATGCACTAAAATTATACAAATTTAAGGAACAACCTAACAATTTATACACGTGGTTTGCATGATTGTCGACTTTTTTGATTATTTTTTTCCCTTTATTCGATATCTAGATCTATGTAATTTCATTAATTCTTTGTTGGAAGGAGCAATTTCATTAATTTGAGGAAGAAGGTATGGAGGTCAATATACAGATCAATTCATAGATATCTAGATATATAATTCATTAATTTTTTTAAGAACAATTCAATTATATATCTAGATCATCATTAACTTTATTAATTTAGGACTTCAATTACATTTCATTATGTACTATTGTAACTTAGCATCACATTTTTTTTATTCACAATATTAAGCTTAATTAATTTTATAATCAAGTTAACTATTTCTTTTATTGCTTTAAAAAATATATTTCTTAGCCATTTTTTCCGGCTTTGTTACCGTGATTCCAAGTGAGACAATAGTTTCAATAACGGAGTGCTGCAGTGATTGGAATGCTTTTTTGTCTTTTTCTTGTAGGATAGAACTTAGATTCAATACCCAAATATAGTCTTAAATCAAAAGTCATTTTCGGTCAAAAATTCAATTTTTGCAGTGTTGAGTGCCCGTTGAAACTTCGTTTATAAAAAATGAGAATGGGACATATCATAGCACTATTAACAACCAATTTTTTTTTTTTTTCAATCAGTAGGACCAATTGTATCTCTCTTTCATATTTTTTTTTAATCTTTAATGAATAAGCATTTCATTAATTTAGAGAAGAAACCGAACAACAGACCAAAGTAAAGTTAGGAAAAAAAAACAAAAAACAAAACAGAGAGGAAGGAGGGGGGAAGAGCCACCACCTCACCAAAAGAAATAGTAGGAGCAGACTATTAGGAAAATTAGTATTAACATTAATAAAGTTGTTATTTTATATGTCATTATCTTTATTAGAAAATTTTAATTTATTTGTGATTATTATAATTTAGAATATATCTTGATTTAAGTATATTTGTTTGTATTAGGCAATTTACCTGATTTAATATTTGTAAATTGCATTTATACGAGTCCATTCATAATTAATGTTCCATACTAATTATTTCTTTGTACTTAATCTATGGACATAAGCACATTTATATTAAATAATAAAAAAAATTTGGTGGAGAGCCATGTGTTGATTATCTCTTTTGTCCATTTTAACATTAAAGTTGATAATTTTAGTGTTATGAAATAAAAAAAATAATTTATATTATAAAGCCACAAATATATAGTAATTTATATTTTTATATTTTTTTTTTTTTTTTTTTTTTTTTATTATTTTTATTTATTAACAAAGGCCAATCTGGGCACTGCAACCTCAATATAATCTCCAACAAAATCCACTTCCCAACAATCAGACTCTGAGCAAAAAAGAGAGCTACGACCACCTTTGTGTCCCCTTCAAACGCCACATGAGTAGTTCCCAAAAGCTATTAGTTTATTAATTCTCACAAAAGGTATTAGTTTACTAATTCTCACAAAAGCTTAAGCTGTTAAGAGGTGGGTTAATAATAATTTTATATTTCAACGCTTCTTCTCATATATAGACTAGACAATGAACAAACGTGTGGATAATTATTAATTTAAAAATCCAACAGAAATCATAAGAAGCCCAAAATATATTAAAAGCTCAACACATAATAATTATAAATGGGTTAAATAGTGCAATTGTAAGAGTTCAAACACAAATATTATGTTAGTTTATCAATTCTTTCAAAAATTTAAATCGTTAGGAGGTGGATTAATAATAGTTCTATATTTCAATAGAAGCTAATTCCACAACGAGGTTAGCAATAGCAGCAGAGGCTTCACCAAGAAGCGTAGAGACCGCCAGGATTCTTTTACACCACAAACCACAAACAAGACAAACCTCGTCCATAGCGACCACTACCAAAGCCATAGAGTTACGATCAAAACCAGCACCGAAACTGAAATTTAGCATTGTTTGGCAACTAATTTGGACTAAGATTTTTATTTTAATTTTTATCTTTTTCAAAAAAATTAATACAAAATTATAATTAATTTTTAAAAAATTAATAAACTCTAATATAAAAATTTTATTTTTAAACCCGTGTACCAAACGTCCCTTTTAGAGTCCCCGCATGGGGAGAGCACTCGAAAGACTAAGAAGAGCGCGCCACGGGGGTGGTAGTCATGGGGAAGAGAATTCCTCAACACGCGCAAGAACTTCCCACGGATATCCTCAGCCTCCGGCTGAAGACCTGCAAAACAGAGTTCGTTCCAAGCTTTCCAAATCAATTCTTACAAATTCTGCGCGGTCTTATAATTTTTATTTTATTTTATTTATTTAAATTTGTATTAAAAAATAAGAAAAAAACAGGGGGGTGTGCTGTGACCAGCCATACATCACCCTTAGAGGAAACTTATATATCTTATCAACTCAAAATTTATTAAAAAAACTCAGACAAACCATTTAAAAAGCAAACTATATCTTATCAACTCAATATTTTTATTGAATAAACTCAGACAAACCATTTAAAATTCCGCAAGTTGAGATATTCTTTTGCCTCGATTTCAAGGGGGCCTGATATTTATTGAATAAACTCAGACAAACTATTTAAAATTCCGCAAGTTGAGATATTCTTTTGCCTCGATTTCAAGGCGGCCTCGTGATTATTCAACGGACATTCAAATGTCTTCTTGATCAAACATTTTTATCCAAAAACACCCACAAACAATGATAATAACATTTATAAAAGCTTTTCTCAGCAGTTGCCTCTACCATTCAACTTCAAAATAATAATAATAATAATAATAATAAATTAAAAAGACTAACAAAAATATTAAAAAAAGGAAAGATTTGAACTGTATTCAGTTTTGGGTTAGTTAGTATGACTTTTCAAAAACTACTTCCACAAGTATTAAGTTAATTAACTTTTCAGGATAGTTTGACTTTGTCTTAATGTAACATAAAGTAATAAATAACAGTTTTCTGGAACAATTAAAACGCGTAACAAGTTTTTAAATTATTTAAGTAAATAATATATTTATCAAATAAATAATTTATTTAAGTAAAATTTATTAAGTATATGATTTATTTTTTTCCTTTGAAAGTGAGTAAATTATTTACTTACATCTTGTAAATATATCTTTAATTAGTATATTTTTCATTTACCTGATAAATTTATAATTTGCTTCAAATATTTAAAGAACCTAACATTCTTTTCTTAAAAATGCTATTTGCTACAATTTCCTTAAAACATTATAAAACATATATAGCTTCTCATAACTCTTTTTAGAAGAAATGATTAGAATGGGGTTATTATTAAAAAAAAAAAAAAAAAAAAAAGAAAAAGATTTTAGGACTTACGGAAAATGGGGATATTTTGTAGGAGCGATATAGAGAAGAGAATGAATTAGGTGAATACTTTTACCGATTTAAATTCTCTCAAGAACCCAATTTCTCAGCCTTTTTATTTTGGAGAGATTCTTGAATAAAACCTATCCGCTCAAGAAAAAAGAAAATTCACGTACTATGAATTGACTTCATATATAAATATAAATGACAATATGAGAGTCTCATAAGTTACCTAACACAAGTGGATATCCTCAAATCAACAAGTTTACTAAATTGAAAATAAATATAAGTAAATTCATACCACTGATAAATTCAACTGTATAAAAGTCAATTCTCCACCAAAACAAAAACGGTGTAAAAGTCAACTTTCCCTAATAACTCTTATTTGGTCCAGCTCTTTTATAATTTAATAATCCTTTTTTTTTTTTTTATGAGTCTTGATCCTCAATTAATCGAAAAAATCTATTGATTGTTGGGGTTTTATCAAAAGAGCTTTACATGTGCTCGATTTCAGTGTACCGAGTATATTCCTATTGTCACATCTCAAACATACGTATTTCCCTTTGAGCGTCATCAGATTTTATTAGTGGATCCGTTCTTGTTGAAGGATTTTATCTCACGTAATATGATATTTCTTATATTTTGTATTTTTGTAATTCCTAAGTGAGTTTAATGAAATTTTTCCTTTTAAAACTTTAAAGTGAGTCAACAAAGTAATAGTCCCACCAAAATAATAATACTAACAATAGTTCTACCTAACCGATCTCTATTCTTTCTTCCCTCTTATCTGTATATATAGGAACTGCATTTCTTGAATTTGTAAATTCTTACGAGAGAAAACAGAAAGAATAGAAAGAAGCAAAATAATTAGGAAATGGAAATAGGGAAATTACCAGAAGAGTGTCTCTCTCACATAATTTCCTTCACACCCCCAAGAGATGCTTGCAGGTCGTCGTTGGTGTCTCCTCTGTTCAGATCAGCTTCTGATTCTGATATCGTTTGGGAAAAGTTTCTGCCTTCTGACTACAAAGATCTCATTTCCCAGTCAGCTACAATCCCAGAAACGACAATAAACTCCCTTCCCAAGAAGACACTCTTCTTCTATCTCTGCAACAATCCAGTCATAATTGGCAACGGTAACATGGTACGTATATATGAAGAGACTCTTCTGAAATCAGCTGCATCTCAGCATCTTTTTACACATAAGTGCATATATTGACTTTTTTTTTTTAATGAAAAAGAAATAAGCAAAAGAAGGTACATGTTCAATTATTATTATTAATTTTTTAGAGAATGTGATAAAGTTTGTAGATTTACCACACATCCGTTCTCTTTATTTCATTTTATATATATATATATTTTTAGAATTTGAGAATGTAGATTCGAACTCTATACTTTATATGGGTTAGATGTAATATTACGTTTAACTATACGCAACTGCTTTTATTTTGTATTATTAGAATACTATCTTGATCAATAATTTTATTATAATATGTACCATTTTAAGTTCTTCTTCATACCTGTCACCTATTATCTCTCTTTTGACATTGATTTTGTTTCTCTCTATGTAGTGGCTTTACTTCTCTATCTTAGTTTTGTTAAGGAAAACTTTAAATTAAAACATTTTCCCTCACTGTATGACAAAATGAGATATCCAAACAAGTTTCAACAAAACCAATAAATAAATAAACCAAAACAATAATAAAATTAAAACAATCAATCATACAAGAGATACTGGTTTTTCCATTGAAAAAAAACCCTCCAGCATGAAAAGAAAAACCATGGGACGATTCTCTGATATTAGCTCTCATCATGTCAATAATGGGCTTACAAATTTCTCTCTAAATAAAATTAGAACCTTACAATTATAAAGAAAGAAAATAAAGAAAATTACCTAAATCACCACCTTTTTTCCATCTATTAACCAACTTGATACAAAATCCCCACTCTTGATCAACATGACACAAATTTAACTAACTTTAGTTTAATTTTGTATTATATTAGTCTAGTATTAAATTTTTATGTCATGTTGGTATAATGGTCTTTAAATTTATGTCATTTAGGTGTTTTCCCAAAAAAATACTATCTAACAGTTTTACTCCTGGTAGACATATACCAATGGCTCATAATGCAGACCACCAATGAAAGTTTTTTCTTTTTGGATAAGCCTTTCTTGTCTTCTATGTACATGAAGGAGGTTAGTTGTGCCATTGACTTTTGTTTTGTTGAGTTCTTGATTTTTTTTAATCGAAAAATCAGAAACAAAAGGAATTGGAGTCATTAGCAAATAATAATAACAAAATAATGATGATGACGACGACAATAATGTTGTGGGGTTCACCAAAACTAAGCTTCTTTATTACTTAAATAATATTGATTTATTGTTCACATGGCATGCATCATCATTTACCTTTTCAATCGTATTTAATTAGTCCGGTAGGACTAAATATCAGGACTTGTTTATTTTATTTTATTTTGACACAGAGCTTCTCAGTAGAGAGAGAAAGTGGAAAGAAATGTTTTATGGTCGGTGCAAGAGGGCTTTCAATTGCATGGGGGGATTCACCACAGCAATGGCAATGGACTTCTCTACCTGAGTCTAGGTAAAGTTCTCTCACCCTTTCTATCATTAGCAATGATTTACTAATCATGAAAAATTTTATCATCGGGATATTATTAATACACATGTCAAAATTCTACCAAATCTATAAAATTGAAATTATTGTTTTATCCAATTTTTTTTATCCTCAACAAGTTATATATTACCGTCGTCTTATGTTATGATTTAATCATTATATGTATCATACTATCACTTTCCTTCACTACTAGAAATAGTAAAAGAGAGAGAAATCTACACCACAACATTGTTTTGTCTAGAAAAGGGGAAAAAGAATATGAAATAGACTTTTAACTATAGGTCTTTAAACTTCAAACTGGAATTTTAAGTTACTTAACTCATTAATAATAGGTTCACTGAAGTGGCTGTACTCAAAAGTGTATGGTGGCTTCACGTCGCGGCAAACGTAGAGACTAGGATTCTGTCCCCACAAACGACATACGTGGCTTACTTCGTTTTCAAGCTCGCAGAACCCAAGCACGGGTTCGAGGATACGCTAATTCAGATGCTTGTCGATTACGAAGGAATAGAGAGCGAGGAAGGGATCGGCGTGGTCCTAGAATCTCGGAGGAACATAGACCTTCTGCCTCGAGACAGAGGAGACGGGTGGAAGGAGATTGGGATGGGTGAGTTCTTCAATGAACGTGGAGAGGATGGTCCTGTTTTGTGTAGTGTTAAGGAGATTGTACTCGATAAATACCGCACCAAGTCTGGCCTCATTGTTGAGGGAATTGAGCTTAGGCCTAAAGTTGGTTGATAAATTTTTTATTTTTATTTTTTTAAAGACAATTGTATGTAGTGAAGTCTAGATTTTCACTAGTCAAGCATTCTGTTTTTCATGTTTCGAACAGTGATTTACATGAAATTCCGTTGTGTAGTACATTCTGATGCAAAATTTGTCTCCAATACAAACAAATTTATATATTTAGACTCCAAAAAAGTAGAGAGAACATAGTTGTAGATACAGTCTAGTAATAATGCTACACTTGATTCTATCTTGAAGTGCAAAGTCTAAATTCCTTATCTCTAAATTCAAAAATAAAAAAAGAACTTGCAAACAAGGCTTTTTTTTTTTTTTTTTTTTTTTTTTTTAATTACCAAGTCTGGAACTAAGCTCAATTATTGTCATAAGGCTACTCTCCAAAAATACTGTTCACAATTACTTGAACACAATCTGAGCAATGACAAGAATTTTTCTTGAGAGACTGACGTTGATTTACCCAAATAGAACCATCATTTCTAACATCTATTTTTTTCTCAGTTGAAACTTGAAATCTCAATTAAATCTTTATTAGCACTTTTTTTTGTTACTATAAGAACTATAAATATATATATATATATATATATATATATATTATAGCTATGAATCACAGAGTATGCAATGGGTGGAAAGCCATCAAGAGAGGGTGATGTGTATAGCTACGGCATACTTATATTGGAGATGTTCAACAGAAAGAGACCCACTGATGAAATTTTCAAAGACGATTTCAATCTTCATAACTTCATTAAGATGGTCTTGCCCGAAAGACTTGTGGAAATACTGGACTCTGCGCTTCTACCTAGAGAAGCAGAAGAAAATGCACTAATAAGAAGAGAACTACATGGAAGAAACTCCAGCAACACCATTGGAGGCATTGAGATTGAGTCAGGAAACCAGATCTGTGCTCGTCTACGAAAGTGCTTGGCTTCGGTGTTGGAGATTGGAGTTTCATGTTCTAAAGAATCACCAAATGAAAGAATGAACACTGGAGATGTCACCAAGGAGTTACAAATTATCAGAAATGCAAATATGAGCCACGGGATCAGTTCACAAAGACAATGAACCGGCAAAAATATATTAGGTACTATCCTGACTTTTGCTTATAATTTTCCTGCCCAAATTGGTGAATTAACACACAAATTAACTTGCAATAATTGGACTACAGGTGCTGGAAACTGTATTGAACAAATCAAATGGTCATGAAGATTTTATCTTTTGAGAATGAATAGGTTTTGCATCCGTACTTGCACAATCAGTTACCCAAAAAATTTTAGTTTCCACTAATGTTTAATAATCTGAAGGATGTTATTAATTAGTTCTATTAGGACATGTTTGACGCACCGTATTGTGTTATATTATATATTACATCGTATTGTATTGTAAATTTGTTTTACGATAAATTGTTTGGTTTGACACTATAGTATAATGTTGTGTTACATGTATATAGAATAATTGTTGTCGTCATCAAGTGAGTCTATTTCTAACTAGTGAAATGAACTTGCAACACAATGTGTTTATGCAATTCAGTTTGTTTAGATAAAATTATATGATGCTAACATGTTGTGTTACCTTATATTTCTGTTTTCTAACGGGTAGAATGAACTTGAAATTACACAACATTTTATGCAATTCAGTTTATTTAGATAAAATAATATGATGCTAACATGTTATACTATATTAACATGTTGTGTTACATTATATTAATTAGAAAAATCGTCGTGTGAGTGTAGAGTATTTTACACTTAATGTAACCTTTAAAAAAATAATAAAATGTTCAATCACTATAGGATGATTTTTTTTTTTTTAAATTCCGAAAATCGATAGGGATATGATTAGCTGTTAAATTTGGAAAATTTCGTCAATTTTAATGTCTGAACAAAAATTACACAAAAAAGTGACTGTTTATAGTTCAGGGACTAATGTAGCTATTTATCATATAATCTTTGCAAAAAAGAAGAACAACATGGTGATCGTTTGGCTGTGTTGGTCGTCGCTCATCAGCACCCCCACTTTCTGCTTTTCGTTTACATAAATACAAAATCATGAGTCTCTGGGAGTTCGTAAGAGAAACAATGGGCTCTATAGAAGCAATTTTAAGCGTATGTCCAGTTTCAGTTTGTAAGAGAAATCCACAATGCACCAATGAACATATGTCCAATTCTACTCGAACGATGAATTTAATATTACAGTACACACCTTTACCGAGGGACAGACGCACCTTGTAGGGAGTTGGGCACGTGCCCCTACTGTAAATACAAAAACGATTATGTATCAACAGATGGGCCCCACTTAGACATAGTCAGCCTGCTCTTCTCTGCGCTTCTTCTTTTTTTTTTTTTTTTTTGGTACTTTTTTGTTTTACTCTTCATTAACCCTGTGGATTACATGCAAGAATGACATAAATTTACACCTCTTTATCTTTATATTCACCGTAATATTAAAATTAATAATTTTATCATTTGATAATATTAAAATTATTATTTTAATATTAAAGTGAGTAAAATTATAAGAAGGTATTCAAAATATAACTGTCTATTTAATTTTTTTAGTTTTTTTTTTTGAATTTTTTCCTTCACTCTATTCATTTTTCTCTTTTTGATATTTTATTTACACCCATAATATTGAAAAATACCCACATAAAATCATTAACACTTTTATACTACGATAAAATTATCTTAAAATCTTAATACCCCCACATATCTATAAATAGAAATATTCTCTTTAAAAAATTTTATAAAAACATAGACCATGTTAACTATAAAAGGAAATAATATTTTTTTAAAGCAACGAAAAAAAACTGCAAATTTAATTAACGTTAATTTCATTTTATTAACCTCAAAACTGTTCTTCATCAATTTTTTCCTAAGAAATCTAATTTATAACTTCATGAAAAATTTCAATAGAGGATCCAAGTGAAAAAAAAAAATACTAATAAAAGAAAACATATCTTTTAAAGAGCAAAAAACTATTGAAGTATGAATTTTTAATTTTTTGATTCATTAGAATTTTTATCATTTCCTCTCTCTCTCTCTTTTTAAGATACTTTAGGTTTCGTTTCTAAGAATGAAAAAGTATTTTGTTTTCTTACTTATATTTATTAATTTATTTTTAATAAAACAAGTTAAAATTTAAATAAAAATGGAAATGAGTGTATAAGAGGGTCAAATATGGTAGTCTATAAAAAGAATCTATAAACAGATAAATTTGTTATGTTTATATTAGGAAACCTTTATTAAGTTTGAGTATTTATCAATATTGGGGTACAAACATAACCACTCATTTTTTTTTCTTTTTTATTCTTTATCAATATCCCTTACCATTTTTTTTTCCCTTTTACTTCATCTTCTTTCTTGTGGTTTTCTTTTCTCACTAGTAAACTTCATATCACTTCCAATAGTTGACAATTAACGTGTTGAGGTGTGTAAAATTATATTTATTGGTAAAATATAGTAAAAATTTGTGTATTTTTTTAAATTGTGGAAGATTAATTTCGATGTGATCTATATTTATAATAATTTTGTATTGATGATATTTTTCTGGAATATGCATAAAAAGCTAGAGAGATATTGTTTTCTCAGATGAATGAAAAGTTGTGGATAATGAATGATAAAGGTACTTGTTTTTATGGACTGATAAAGTTATTTGACTACTGACAATGGGTTACCCGTTATCATATAGTGATTTAAAATTATGAAAACACTCAATAAATATTTATCGAGAGCCTATTTGTTACTAATAAATATTAGAAGCTCTACTTATTTTTCAATTATTTGTGTATGAGTTATGCTTTTATTTTAGGCTACTGCAATCAAATTCTAGATTCGTCACTGTCTTTACGAATCTAGTGGTGCATATCATGTTGAGCAGATATGATTTTTGATTGAAATTATTGAATATTAAACTTGAACGCATCGGAAAAGAAAGAAAAGCATTCCCACCTTTTTTTTTTTTTTCATAAATATTGCACCTCCCCATTGGCATCACCATTTTGTCTCTCTAGGGATCACTGTTATAAAGCCGGATAAAATGACTAAAATAAATAGTTAAATTTGACTAAAATAAAATTCTAATAACAAAACTCTGATCATGCTAGGTTAATCACATTGGTAGCAATTACATGGAATGCCTAAAGTAGAATTTCCTCAAATTACTGAAATTGTTCCTTCCAAAAAAGAAATAATGAAATTACATAGATATCTAGAACATGAAAAATGACAAAATTAGCTCTAGGTAATGTAATTGTTGTCCAATTTTAACGGTGTTTTGCAGGAAACGACTACTATGAAACAAATTGACAGTTTGAAAATTGATTTTGTTGGGATGGTTTAAAGTTTGGTAATTAAAATGGGATTGGCCATTTAATTTAAGGACAAAACAAATTCCAAGACATGACATTATCTAAAGAAACAACAATCAAGTCGTCTTTCTTAACCCCTCATAAAAACTTTATTAGCATCGACAATAGTGACAAATTTGTCGTCGCTAATCTTAAAAACGACAACATAAAATATGTAGATTAGGATTTGATTTGGCATAACCACTTTGTGCCTCAAACCATGCATATCGTTTCTTCAATTTTTTTTACATTTAATTTGAGAGAGTGCGTACTAGTTTTGATTACTCAAGAGTTTTAAGCATTGAACAAAGCCTCGAGTATATTCTGATGCAAAACTAGTCTCCAGTACAAACAAATTTATATATGTAGACTCCCAAAAAGACGAGAGAACTTGTTAAACAGGCATTTAATTTAAAATTATTTTTTTTAACTACCAAGTCTAGGCCTAAAAGTTCAATTCCCTCTACAATGAGGCCAGACTTAGTGCGGTAATTGTCAACTTCCTTTAGACTACACAAAACGTAACCATCCTCTCCATCTTCATTGAAGAACTGACCCATCTTCTCCTCCTTCCACCCATCTCCTCTGTCTTGAGGCATAACATCAGCAATGTTACGCCGAGAATCTAGGATCACACTAAGCCCTTCACCATTCTCTCTTCCTTCGAAATCGACACGCAGCTGAACTGGTCTGTTTTCAAAAACATGGTTGCGTTCTGCGAGCTTGAAGATGAAGTAAGCCACGTAAGTCGTTTGTGGGGACAAAATCCTCGTCTCAATTTTCGCAATGACATGAAGCCACCATACGTGGCTGAGTTTAGCCACTTCAGGGAACCTATAATCTACGAGTTAATTGATATCGTAGAGTAGATTTGTCGCTTTTGATAAGGAAATTGCATTGTAATAAGTAGTACTCCATAAGTAGGAGAAAGGTTAGAGAAGTTTACCTAGATTCAGGTAGAGAAATCCATTTCCAATACTGTGGTGCATCCCCCCATGCAATTGAGAGCCCTCTTGCCCCTACCATAAAACATTTCTTTCCACTTTCTCTATCTATTGAGAAGCTCTGTGTCAAACACAATGCGGGTTTCGACATTCAGTAAATGAGGAAATAGTACGGAAAATAATGCAAAAAGACAAGAGCATGCTATTTGTTTTTCAAAGAGAAAAAAATGTCGATGAAAGTAGTTAGTCACCCTGTTCAGCGTCAATTCCTGTCTAACCAATCAAATAGGGAATTTGAAATTCTAAAAGCTTTCATTAATGGAGTAAACAAAGTTTTCTTCCCTTACTGCTATAATTGAGTGACTCAAGACGAGGACAGAGTCAATTAGCAAAATGACTCAAACCAAACTAGGGATATAATAAAGACTGGGGAACGGAATAGGCAACAGAAGTCGACACCAAAGGAGAAGAAAGTGCCCATCTCCCCAATCGAAGAGGCGCAACATTTCCAATCCTCCCAATCCACTTAGAAAATCAGGACTGGAAAAATGTCGTGGTAAAAAGAGACGTCGGACCTCAATTTCCCACAAACTACCTCTCACCGTGACGATGCCAGATTTCTTACGGGGGTAATAACTACATGGAAAATATACAAGAGGTTATTACGAGCAAGTTTTTATTTTTTATTTTCCTCCCAACCCCAATGCATGAGCGACTGCCACTAGCTTACCATCTCCTTCTTAAAAAGAGAGAGAGAGAGAGAGAGAGAGTTTCCAGAAGCCATTTTTCACCGCCAAAGAGGACGCTCACGGCAGCTTGGGCCGCCGCACATAGCGCAGACACAGCTCCACCCTTTTGCACCACACTTGCCTTAAAGTCCCTCCACCAACACCTGTTCAGGCGGTTCACAATCGGAAAACTCAACGAAACGGGCCTAACCAGCAACTTACTGAACTCAAGGAACCTCCTCCGAATCGAAAGACTTGTGTCCTATATATGGTAACCCCAAAGCGAAGGAGAGGTCCTTGCTAAACTTCCAAAGAGCCTCCACAAGAGAAGGCTTAGAAATGGCAACAGCGTGTCGTGTGGGGTTGTTTTGGAGAGTGTAGAATCAGACGCCGTGAATGTTGTGCAGGCAGTCAACTCTTCTTGCTCAGTTGCAGGGCCAATTATAGATGATATTAAAACTAGTCCTTTTCAGGTCTCTAGTATTGTCTGTCACCATATTTCCCGTTCTATTAATATAGTGGCCCACCAATTTGGCTATTTAATAAAATCCAAACTTTTCCAAAAAAAAAAAAAAAAGGGGCTCCCAAGAGAGAACTATGGAACTAGACCAATAGCTAGGAAAACCCAATGAGGACGGAGAACTAATTAATCATCATCAACAGATCCAAGGCCGAGCACACCCCGGCCCAATCCGACAGAACACAAATCAATCAAATACCACAGATACCCAGCAACGCTACATTCAAGAAAAAGGATAGACAGATAAAGGTAGAAGGTGAAAACACCTATCAATCCATTTCATCAATAACCCTTACTAATTCACCTTAATACTATGAATAAAAAGCAATCATATTAGGCAAGAATGCATATAATGCCTTCTTTTGTATATTTGTTATCCATTAAAAAAAAAAAAACAGAGTTTCCGAAAAAATGAAAGAAATATATGCAGAAAATAATATCAAACAAACATCCAACAAAGCCAAGGATGATCCTTACAGAAATCTCAGTTCAACCTCTGTATTGATAACTTGCTCCTACCCTTAAAAAAAAAAAACCCCTAATTTGTACATCAAGAAAAAATAGTGGTTGTAGACATACCTAATGGTAATTGCATATCAAGGTGTAATGATCAAGTCCTTGGCCCTAAGTTCCATATATTTAGATATGTGTATATATAGGATAGGTCTTATATATATCCAACAGCCACACAGATCTGACAAATGAAATGTTTTTTCAAACCTATATAATTATTAGTTAAGTTATATATATAGTTATGTAGCTTTATGCATACATAACATGTTAGATTCTAAAAATTTTAATATAAGTGATAATTATCAAGAGAAGATGTTATACGTTAATGAGTTGAGTATATCTTGATGTCTAATGCGCCGGAACGTATAACTTCTGGACAAGAGATTATATATATATATATATATATGTTAATGAGTTAGTCTTACAAAATATGAGTATATCTTGATGTCTAATGCGCCGGAACGTATAACTTCTGGACAAGAGATTATATATATATATATATATATAAAGAAAACAATAACTTTACATGAGAAGTGACCTTTTTTTTTATCTTTATTTTTTCAAATTTACTTACCATGTTACCGTTTCCAATAATGATGGGATTGCTGCAGAGATAGAAATAAAGTGTCTTCTTGGGCATGGAATTCAGTGTCGTCGTTGCAGGGATTATAATTGATTGGGAAATGAGATCTTTGTAGTCAGAAGGCAGAAACTTCTCCCAAACGACATCAGAATCAGAAGCTGATCTGAACAGAGGAGACACCAACGACGACCTGCAAGCATCTCTTGGGGATGTGAAGGAAATTATGTGAGAGATACACTCTTCTGGTAATTTCCCTATTTCCATTTCCTAATTCTTTTCCTCCTCACTTTCCCGTTTGATCTTCTTTTAAGAATTTTGTAAATGTATTGTATTGGATCAAGACATGAAGTTCTTTTATACTCGTAAGTGGGAAGAACATAGATTAAGGGAATGGATGGTATGAAAATTGCTGGAACAATAACTATAACCTCAAGTTTTTAGTTCTAATCAATATGACATTTATATTGTCATTATTTTATTGATAGATGTTTAAAAATTTATCATATCAATATATCATATTTAACAATAAAAAAATAACAACTCAATGTCGTGTGAATTGATACTAAAAAAAAAAAGAATTATGCTTCATTTGGTATTTCAACTCAACTTCAACTAAACTGTACTTTTTCATTTCAGTTTTTGTGTTTTTCTGAAAAGTTAATAAAAATTATAATTAGATTTTAAAAAATCAATCACCTCCAATTTAAAATTTTCATTTTCAACCGACGAACCAAACACAAACTTAGAGTTTATGTATGTTGCATTACTTGTTTGGTATACGTAATTTTCAAAAGAGCTTAACACGGTAAAAGTAACATTCAGGCTCTTTTAGTGACTATCAATATTAAATGCAATTAATTCTTATTAAATGTGATAGAAATTATTTGACACCACAGTCCAATTGAGTGGATATATAAGCTTCACATAGAATTCGTCCAAATTAAAGGGGATACAAATTGGGAATCATTAGTCGTGCCCAAAAAAATAATAATAATAATAAGTATTTTTGTTTGTTTGCTTGTATTTTTAGCGTTTGCTCTTGTTTTGGAAAATTTAATGCTGGAGTCAACCGTTAACAAAGTTTTTATTCATTTATTTATCTATGTATTATTTTCAGATTTTTTAGGTTAAGAAAGTCGTTCCAAGAAATTGGAAGTCATTGGATTATCGTTAACGTATTTGCATTATGACAAGTCACTTTGAGATCATCGCAAAAATGTCTCTACATTGTGGAGTTTTCATTGGTTTGTCCGAGAAGCAATTCTTTCCTTAATAGCTACGCCTGGAGTGGTATATCCACGACTATGCAATAAAAAATTGAAATAGTTCGAAGCCATTTTACTAATACTTTAATATAGTCGTTTCAAAAAAAAAAAAAACAAAAAAAAAATTTAACATAGTTTTGTAGGTCCTTTATTTTTTTAAGTTATTATATTTTTGGTCCTTGTATATAATTTTATAGGCAAAAATCTTCCTGAATTAACAGTTTTATTGAAATCGGAAATCCACTGTTAACATCCATTTAATTTCGGACAGAAAATGCCGTGTGTCCTTTTATATCTTTTAAAATACAATCACAAAAATAACCTTAAACAATAACCAAGACTTAGTATAAATCTCTTATTTCTTACCTAATATTAAAAGTATGAATGCACTTTTTATATTACATTTGTCCTAGACCGTCACGTGACGGCCTCGTCACATGCCATACGGCATTTATAGATATGGTTTGGCTAAGGTCCAAAGTAGTATAGATACTTCGAACACGTGGTAGTTGTCCGTTGAAAGGTACTGAAACTGGTAATTCCTACATGCCACACCCGGTGAGACACCTCTCCCCCCTCCATCGGAGACCATGCAGGCCGCCTTTCAAAACCCCCCTTGAGCTGCGCCACCTCGTAAAGAAATTAAATAAGTGAATAATAATAACAAGAGAAGAAGATAACATAAAAATATTTAACGTAGATGTGTTTATGTTTACGAACTAAGAACAAAAGATTTATTAATGAGAAATATCATGAATGAAACTCCATATAAATACATGTTACAAGTATACTAAATAGGTTAAGTTACATAATACTTGTTGAGGAAAATATCCCTATACCCAAAGTGCAGCAGAAAAATAAACTAAAACAAAAATAAAGAGAAGACGATGAATGTATGTAATTCGGCAAAATTTCCTACGTCTACGGGAGAGGGAGAACAATTCACAAATACTTTCACAACTACACACTCGTCAAAGACTCTCAACTTCTCTCTACCGAAAACCCCTTACACCTTTTACATATCTCTCTTCTTACTTTCTCTCAAAAAGAAGCACGCACACTTTCTATTTTTATGACCACACACTATTAACATAACACACCTATTTATAGACTCTCAATGTGACACAACAATAACAACTTTCCCCAACTCACAATATTGCAACTTATCCGAAAATTAATTTAAGTTATTTACTTAACATGCCTAACATTCGCCAATGTCCTAACAACTCCATCGAACATCTTCATCTTCACAGTACCTATTCCAATGGCTTTTGCACTCGAATCATCAACCATCAGAAGTGTACCAGTATCACAGGGTTTATAAGAATCAAATCACTCCTTATGTGGACACATATGAAACGAACAGACAAAATCTAAAATCCAAGGTTAGAATCAGATCCCTCAATAGTAACAGAATATACATTGCAGCTTCTGTCTCTCTTGAGCTTTCTACTTCCTTCTTTGTTCAAGGTACCTTGTCAGTTCTTCACAGTTTCTCTTAATTTGTCCCTTCTCATAGCAGTAAAAGTACTCAACATCCTTCCATGAACTCGTTTGGAAACAGTCATCTCTCTTCTCATAATATCTCACTCGTGTCTTACTCCTATCCCTATTCGCATCTGACTTCACTACAAAAGCTTGTTCAGTATGAGACGAACTACAAGGTTATTTCATACTTGCAGTATCCAACAAAGTAGTCGATACCTCATCCATAGTCAACGTAGTTTTTCCATTCAATAGCGTAGTTACGTACCAAAGTCTCATGTGATTTAGGTAGGGAGGCCAACAAAATTATTGCTTTATCTTCCTCATCAATTTTGACCTCTACACTTAACATCTAAGTTATACACCTATTGAAATTATTTATGTGATCCCTAAAATCAATTTTTTTACTCATCTTCAACTGATCATACAATTGCTTCTGCATATATAATCTATATGTTAAGGATTTCGACATGGAAACTTTTTCCAATTTTTCCCACAACTTGGAAGGAAATTTTTCATTCATAACACTATATATATTTCAATTCAGGAGTCAAACTCAAATGAGTAGTGCTTACCGCTCTCGCTTCTAATTCTTTTTAATCTTCATCGCTCATCTTTTATGGTTTTTTCTCTTGCAATGCTTTAGAAGTCCTTGCTATATCAGAATATCTTTTATCATACTCTGTCAGATGCTGAAATTACTCTTTCCATCAAAGGCTCAATCTGCTCGAACTTTACTCCAAACATCATCTTGATTTTTTTTTTTCAAGATCCTTAACCTAGCTCTAATACCACTTATTGTGGAGGAAAATACCCCTGTACCCGAAGTGTAGTAGAAAAATAAACTAAAATAAAAATAAAGAGAAGACAAGGAATTTACGTAGTTTGGTAAAATTACCTACGTCTATGGGAGATGGAGAATAAATTCACTAGCATATTCACAATTACATACTCGTCAAATACTCTCAACCTCTCTCTACCAAAAATCTCTTACAACCTTTACCTATCTCTCATCTCACTTTTTCTCAAAAAGAGACACACTCTCTCTCTCTTTTTCTGACCACACACTCTTAATATAACACACTATTTATAGGTCTCAATGGGACACAATAATAACAACTTCCCAAACTCACAAAATAGTAATTTACCCAAAAACTGATTTGATTCATTTACCTAACAATACTAATAGATCTACTAAGATCAAGACATGTCCTAGATTATTAGAATAATGACAATAAAAATTAAAAGTTCTTAATAAAGATAAATACATACAAAATAATTTCCTTAATATAAAATGCTAAATTTTCCTAATACCTCCCAGCCTGGACCATCACCGTCCTTGTGACTCCCTTCCTTTTCAAAGCCAATGCCGCCCGCAATCCCACACCTCAACGAGTCCCCCCTCTCGCAATCCACCCCCCACCTACCATTTCTCAATCTCACAGTCGCATAACCCCTTAAATTAGTAGTTCTATATATTTTAGAGATATTTTATTTACATCTATAATATTGATAAATATCCGTACAAAGTTAATAAAAACTTTTAGTGTGCTTTTACCGAATAAGAAAATTACTTTAAAATCATTAAGAATGCTTATACCCCCATATACCTATAAATGAAACTATTTTTTTATACAACAATTAAAAAAAATACACCATATTAACCATAAATAGAAAAAAAAATTTAAAATAAAAAAATCTTAAAAAATTGTTTAAATTCTAACTTGTTCTTTTATAAACTCTAAATTGATCTTCATCAATTTCTTTTCTTAAGAAATTTTTATACCTACATGAAAATTTTCAATGGAGGATTCAAGTGAAATAAAAATAAAAGAATAATATATCTTGAAAAGCCAACAACTATTGAGATATGTATTTTAAATTCTTTAATTCATTAATATTATGCGTTTTTTTTTTTCTTTTAGAATTTGAAAATGATTTTTTGTGATTTTTATAAAATGATTATTCTTTTTATTCATTTTTCCTTGCTATGTTCGTTTACATGGTTATATATTTATGTATTTTTATAAATACAGTATTATATTTCTTGATTTTTGATTTAAACATTACTTGAGTTGATTTATCAATAATGTGCATGTAAATATAATCACTCATATTTTATTGGACAAACAATTTGGATTTTAAGAACTAAAATTGTTTAATTAAATCTATAAATATTAGTGACCCTAGTGATTTGACCGAAAAAATAATAATAATTTTTAACCCCTATCAATAAATCCTAACTCCATCACTGTTTCTAACTATTGCACCTCAATGGGTTTAGTGGGTCGTCGACGGGTTAGAAGATAAGAAAATCTCCAAAATCTCAACTCAGAACCGCCCAACCGCCCATTAGCGTAGCCAAGTTGGCTAGGTTGGAGGCGGGCTGTTTAGCGGACATGTAGAATTTTAGGCCTATTCCGTGCTTTTATTTTTTTACAAGAAAATGCTTTTTCTATTTAACGAAGGATCATTTTCAACGGTTAACACTAACCTTTTATGAAACAACAAATTAATTTAATCCGTACACGTGTTTCTATTTCCTAGATAAATTAATCCGTACATATGTTTCTATTTTCTAACACAAAAGGAATATACAATTTATTTATTTATTTATTTATTCTTTTTTTTTTTAAGTTGCAAAGAAAAATGTCTGACTTTGAAAGGATGGAATTATATTGACAGACTAATTCCCGATCCACAAGTAAAAGAAATTATTTCCTACAGAATTTGAAGATTGTGTTATCTGCTTGGTGGCATCTATACGTACAAGAATAAAAGAGATGTTTTAAAACTACTATATGTTTCAATTAGAAAACAAGTAAACAACAACAACGTATACATATAAAGACACAGATCAAACTTCTTTGTACGGAAATACGAATGAACAAGACTGCCGACTTTAGCAGTAAGAATACAAGAATAATACATGTGTTGATTTGTAATTGCCATGATGCTACACATATAAAATTTGTTAAAAAAAAAAATGATCGCTGATCTAAATTGCAAAACCGCCCATGCCGTCGACCGAAGACAAAAAAAAAAAAAAACGCGGGTGATGATGTGGCCCTTTTTAACAGGCAGGGCGGGTGGTTTGAGCAGGTTGGTGGGTCTTCTTGCACAGCCTACTCTCACCTTCTACTTCTACGGGCATCACCAAAACTCTAGGACATGGCTGCCTAAATCTGTCTTCTTAGAATTTTTAAAAGAAAAATCATAGCTGAACAACACATATTAGAAAACCAACAAAAACTCCTATAACCAAACATTATGTTTCGCTATCAAGTCTGGACCTAAAAATTTCATTTCATTGCAGTTTTTGTTTTTGTTTTTTTTTTTTTTTTTTAAAATTAACAAAAAATATAATTAATTTTTAAAAAATCAACCAACTCCAATCTAAAAATTTCATGAGTGGGTCTATTAACATATCGTATTTTGCTTTTCTCACCCACTCTTTAAAACACTTACCATTAAAAAATTACTTATTCCACCCCTTAATTTTCCCAAAAAGCTCTTTTTTTTTCCCGCTTAAAGGCTTTTATAACTAAATTATTTTCTTTCTTCTTGTTTTCTTTCTCCACATACTAAATCTAAACCACTGCACAGTTTTTTTAAAATATGTTTTGTTTTATTTTTATTTTTATATTTTTTCTCACTATATTTGTTTTTTATTTTTTCTTTTTAGATATTCAATAAAAATTATTCATCAATTTATATTTTGAGATAAAAATCTATGAACTTATTCTTTGGTATATTCCTTTCTGAAACGATAAAAACTTGAGGATAATATACTGATGAAACTGAGTATTCCACAAACATGGTTGAAAATATTATGAATTTGATTAATACTTTTATTAAATAATTAGAAAAAGCTCACAATTCAGAGTTTACATGAATTCCTAATCATTTCTCTCAATTATTTAAAATGAATAATCAATCAAATGTATATATTTAATTATATATCCACATCATGCATACACATTTTCTATTTCCTTGTTATTTCTTAACAAACAAAAAGCCATCTATAAAATGGAACTACAAAAACTATTGAAAAATATGAATAATAACAAACAACTAAAAGAATCTTCTCTTTAAAAAAAATCTCGTGGAATGAATTAAAAAACAACAATAAAATAGAACATTAAAAAAAATAAGAAAAAAATTGTACAAGAATTTAGATTGTAATGGGAGGAAAAAGAAAAAGTAAAAATTTATTTACAAGGATTTTTTGGAAAAATTAAAGGGTGGAACAAGTAGTTATTTAATTATAAAATAAATATGGTAAGTGATTTTAAAAAGTGGGTAAGAAAAGTAAAATAGGAGTGTCAATATACCCACCCAAATTTCATTCCTACACTAAACGCACCTTAAACCTTAAAATAATTATGGAAAAAAAAAAATTTTTCTCATAGTCCCTTGATGTCGGCACAATGGCAAGTCTCTCTCAGAAACTGACCCGCTTATAAAGAAAGAGCAACATTGAAGAGACTTTTATTATCATTATTATTATTGAGATTAAGAATTAGACTTTTTCTGCTCCTGACTTTTCTTCTCCTGGTAAGAATTGTATTTTTGCTCCATTGATTAGACTCTTTTGTGCTAGAGAATTTTATTTTTAGGAAAATATGACAGGAATTGTGTTTTTATTCTACTGACAGGTGTTACTTTTTTCATCATTAAATCAATTTTTTAACTGTCTAATTTATGTCTAGAAATACTTTTATTGTAAATTTTTAACGTTAATACATATCAAACATAACATTAAAAAGTTAATCTAACAATTAAAATAGCACTACCTACCAAGTCAAGTATAAGTATAATTCATACTATAAGTTTTGTCTTGTTTTTCTTTAGAATAGAAGAGATTCCTTTTTCCTTTTGTTTTATAGATGGGCCTCTAATTCTCTACTTACGATGACTGAGTAGCAAATATGTTATTTAAGTAAAAAATAATGGGGTACACACACACACACACCCGTTTAAGATTGATTACAGTTATTAACCATTAGTCTTTTTTAAGTTCATTAAACAGTTATACTCTCCTTGATTTATTTAACATTATTCCGATTGATATGACAGTTTAAAATTATGTATTTTCAATAGAATTTTTATCGGATGGTTCATATTTGTGTTTTGTTTGATACATTTTTTTTTAATAGGCCATTACAGAATTTCAACAAAAAAAGAAAGACTCAAACAAGCCATGCTATTGCTAAGGGCGCAGCGAATGACCTCATAGCATTTAGTCTTGTGCCTTCCATAAATCTTTACTAGAGCAATAAAATCGAAAAAGAGCAATTAAACAATCACACATCAAATAGTGATTAACCTTTAATATCGTGAGAGCTATATCCACTTTTAACATATGTAGAATTTCATTATGATAAATAAGAATCTTACGAGAAAATCTGTATTTTTTCCTGCTCTAACATCTGACATAATCCTAAAAACGACGCCCCCTTAAGATCAGGTTGTTTCTTTGATTACTTTGCGTCAAATAGTAAT
Source organism: Ficus hispida (assembly GCA_025413025.1). Taxonomy (NCBI): domain Eukaryota; kingdom Viridiplantae; phylum Streptophyta; class Magnoliopsida; order Rosales; family Moraceae; genus Ficus; species Ficus hispida. The sequence goes on along the minus strand of CM046368.1, from coordinate 10,634,178 downwards.
CACACACCATCACTCCGCTATATTAAAACTTGTCTCCATGTTTTGGAATTGACATAATTGGTTGAAATAACAATAACTAGTAACTACCGAGATTTTTTTTTTTTTTGATAAAAGGGTAATTGTATGCCAAACGACGAAATATACAAACAACAATTTGATAACTCGAATGACCTCATAGCGCAATGAAAAGTGAACCCAGTTAATAATATCATCCTTTTAGTGAATAAAAAAAATCTCTGAGAGATCAAAAAAAGTAGAAATACTAATTGCAATAATTTAAATATATATATATATATTCAACTCTTTGTTGGTACCAATAATACATAACCAATTTCCTAAAAATATATATATTTTTTGGTAAATAAAAATATATATATATATATTTAACCAATGAAGCATTTTGACCAAATTAAATATTCGATAAAAGTTGGCGTCTGTACATATTTGATATTACATTATTCAACAACTTGACCATCCATTAATCATGCCACGATGCAAGATTCTAGATCTGCATATTAGCAATAATAAAATAATTAATTAAACAATTACGTCAATTAATAAAACAGAACTTGGCCACCAAGTAATCTCCTTGGTTACCAATAAACCCCCTTGACACCCTCAGAAATGATTAATTAATTCATCAGGAAAATGGAGTATATATACTCTAAATCAAATTCCATTAGAATCTCTCCACCAATGGTACCAGTAGTAAATGGAGTCAAAGATGTCCGGTCATCTTTGTTGAAATACAAAAAACAAAACAAGAAAGAAAAAGAAACTATATCAGAATATATCCTTTTTGAATTCTAACAGAATCTCTACGACAATCAGCATCGACATCAGTGACCAAAGTCAGATACGTCTAATCATCTTCGTTTAATGCGAAAAAAAAAATTCTGTCAGAATTCATTTTGGATTCTAACATAATCTCTTTGGTGACCGGCAGCCGACCACAGACCGTTGATCACCGATAATTGGAGATCGGCCAGAGAATGGAGTAAGAGATATATAAAAAATATTCCAATAAATAAAAAAGAGAAGAAAAGAAAGATATTGGGTTATTTTGTGCATTTACTTTTTTCGTTTAATTATTTATAATATATGAATGGTAAATTGTCAACTTTCTTATAAAGTAAAATATAAGAATGTCAATTACGACATATGTAAATCTCCTAATAATATCTGTGTATCGATCTGCATTAATTAACAATAATAAAATAATAATTCTTCATACGAAAACAAATAAATAAATAAAACTAAAACAAAATTGTCAACTTTACTCTTATAAAAGATAAAATTATAAGAAGGTGTCAAATTTACGACATTATTGTAAATCTCCCTAATAATATCTAGTCACTGCATAACAATAAAATAATAATTTCATAGAAAAAAAAATAAATAAAACAAAAAAACAGCCTGCCAAAATAATCTCTTGCACAAGTAATCTTCACAGCAGACACAAATATAATAAATGGCAATATATATATATATATATATATATATATATATTATAATCTCTAACCACATGCTATATAAGTTGCCATCACTAAATGAACCAAAATACAAGTCAAAAACTCATCTAGAGAGATGGAAGAACAAGGACTTATCTCAGAGGTCAGCCTCTCGAACTTGCCAGAGGACTGTCTTTCCAACATTCTTTCGCGGACATCTCCTCGCGACGCGTGCGGATGTGCAGTGCTCTGCTCCAAGCTTCGATCCGCCGCCCAATCCGACATCGTTTGGCAGAAGTTCTTGCCGCACTGTTGGGAGTACATCGTGTCCAGATCGGTTTCTCCACTGGAGTTTGCCTCCAAGAAAGACCTTTATTTTCAACTTTGTTGCTCACCAATCCTTGTCGACGGGACTAAAAACAAGGTACTTCCACTCACATTTTTTCTTTTTCTTTTTCTTTTTCTTTTTTTCTTTTTTTCTTTTCAAGTGATATTTACTGTTATCCGTGCATTTTAAGTTGCCATAATCATATTTTTTGGATCTTCTTAACACTGTGTCATTACATTTTAATCTCAAATCAATTCATAATCTTTTGACCACTTAAATGTCGATTTTACTGTTTTCAAGATACAGAATGATTACACGTTGATAAAAATCTTTAAACAGTAAAGTCGACACCAAACTAGTAGTTGACCAGGAGAAATATAAAGAACATTAAAACTGCAGTAGATACAATTTTTTTATTAAGCGTAATATGCAGGGTTAAAAAGATAAATAAATATTAGATAAATAGGTAGCTGTTAAACACTATTTAAGAAAATGGCCAAAAAATTTTTTATTTAGAAAATTGACCATTGATTAGATATTTACTATAATCGATCAATGATGAATACATATTAACATTGATCAATAATTTATTAACTGTGTCAATCAATCAAATCATTGATTGATAATAAAATATATTAAAAAAAGTCAAATTTTAAATTTTATAAAAACTTCGGCTATTTATTATAAAATCTTTTAAAAAATTTCATTTGCCCGCAGATCCCAAAAGATAATAACGTCCCTGTTTTATTTATCGGTTTTTTGGTATGTTCTATTCTAATATTCAAAATTTTGGATGATCAGAGTTTTGTACTAGATAAGAACAGTGGCAAAATTTGTTGTATGCTTGGACCCGGGGACCTGTCCATATCATGGGATCGATATAGTCTCCGTGTAAACCAAGATGCGTTGGGTCTAATGTACCCATTACCCTCCTACACACCTGTCACTTCCTGCAGGTAATTCTTGATCTTTTTTTTTTTTTTAAATGTTGATTTTTTCGAATAATAGTGCCATAACACTCCTTGATCAAGTATTATGAGTGCTAACGGCAAGTGTCTGCGCATATTTTTGTACAGATTTTCGGAGATGACACACGTAAACGACATCTCACAACTTTTGATCCAAGCTAGGGTTAAGCGGCGATTATTGTCGCCAAACACAAACTACGTTGCTCACATTGTCTACGCGCCACGGTTCAACAACATTGAGTTCCCTCCCCTACAGCGAGTATCAGTCAGATTCATTGAGGAAGGAATTGAGAAACATGTAATTAACGATGCTTATTTGGACGATGATTTTATATCGTGTAGGAACGAGGGATTCCACTCGCGGGATAGAGATGACGGTTGGACGGAGATGGAGATGGGGGAATTCTTCACTGGTGATGATCATGATGACGATGACGTGGTGGAGATCTCCTTGTGGGAAGTAAGAGGAGCTTATATAAGGAGGTTGCGTAATGGACTTATTGTTCAAGGTGTTGAGCTTCGGCCAAAGGTTGTTGTGTGAGTAAAAGTTGTTATGAGAATGTCTTTATTTGTACACCATTTGAAAAAAAAAAAACAAAAATGTTTCAAGATAATTTTTTTAGTTATATGGCTTTAAATGAGATTGGAGTTTCATGGAGAGAGTAAATCTAAATAGCCAAGTGATCTCATTTATACTTCATTTAAGCATAAGTGTATTCGGAAACTAAATAATACTTATGATCAATGTACACTAGGACTAACTCAATAAGTGAAAATGGGATTTAAGGTCTTACTGTCTTAGATTATAAGTTCGAAACCTTATAAGTTTTCTTTCAAATAAATAAAACAAGCAACTATAACTTGATAGAAGAAAAATAACTTTCCAATTTGTAAATCAAGTCTCTTTTACTTCATTGTCCTTGGCTTTCTTTAGAGAAATCAACAAGATTTTGACGCCTATTTTTCTGATATTCGTGAGTTAAGCGATACGTTTGTAGATGGCTACTTTTAGATATTTTGAGGAATCAATATATTATAGAAAGATTTAACTCCTTATTCCTTTTTCCATAATTTTCTTGATTTTTCCTGCATCACATAAAAATTTGAGATGATTCATTCTCGAAAATTCTCTTCTCCACCCTCTAGAGCATCTATAATATAATGTTAAACTCATGTCTTAATATCAAATTTTGACGACATATGAGGTAATTAGAAAACCACTCTCTGATTGAATGCTATTTTCGATAGTATATTTGACGTTTTCTACCCTATACGGAAAACTACCACAAATTACAATAAGTATCGAATTTTTACATTTGGTTGCTATTCATTGATGTAAATTATTTTTTTAATCTTACTATATTGTCATTTAAGTTATTTAAATTATGCTAGTTTACGTTTTTGGTATCAAAGCTTAATACCATGACAGATGATAGATATAATATCAAAAGTAGCATTATTCTTTAGAGTAAAAAATAAATGCATATAAAATACTATAGTTTTCATGCTTTTTATGATAAATATAGAATTGATATTTATCTCTATCTTATAAATGGCTTAAAGTAATAAAGAACTCTGCTTGCACGATTCTTCCCATCATCAAGAAGTTAGAAGTAGCTATAAAAGGGGGAAAATTATTCTTGTTTTTAATAAATTCTATCGTAGCGGTTAAGTGAGATTAGTGAATTTTTGAAAAATCGGTGAGCATAGCCAGACAAGTTGGAACTAACTATTTAAGGAAACGACAGCAATACTAGTAAAGCACATCACTAAAAATTACGTCACCTAAATCACTACTGATTAAAAAACGATAAATACTAACCACTTTAAGGAAACGACATCATCACCTAAATCATAACAGACTTAAAAACGAGAAATACTAACCACTTTAAGGAAACGACAACGATACTAGTAAACAACATCACTTAAAATGACATCATCACCTAAACCACAACCGATTAAAAAATTACAATTTCTGGAAATTACCCAATTTTATTGTCTACTAATTTTCCTCTCTATTTTTCTTTTTGGTTTTCAACTTTCTGTCCCAAGAATTTACCGAAGTCTTGAATTTGATATTAGATATTATTAGTAAAGTTCCTATAGATCAAACATAAAAACGGAGACTTAATGATCAACTGCAATCGACATCTTTATCTGATTATTTTTTAAGCCTTTGTTTTTTTTTTTTTTAACTTTTTTATTATTTATTTATTTAAGATTCTATTACGTCAGAACAATAATATTAATATTGTTAAATGCATCCTTTCAAAATATATATATATCGTTAAAGGTATCGACAAATAAGATCCAAAGAGTGTCTCATATCATGAAGTCTACAGAGAAAAGCTATTTTTTATTAGTTTTACAAAAAAGTTTTTCACGAAAACGTTTTTCTTTTTTCTTTTTCTTAAAAAAAAAAAAAAAAAAAACATTAGTTCTCAGGAAAACTTTTCCCGGTTACTAACGGTAATTTACTAATAACCAATGAAATAATATGAGTTTCGACCAATGATCGCGAGCACCAAAAAAAACAAAAACAAAAAACAAAACAAAAAAAAAAAAAAACATATTCCGTAAAAGGTGGCGTCTGCATATAATTCCCTATACTAGAGAAAAATAGAGAAATAACACCTCTTCCTTATTTTGTTTGGCTTGCAAGAAAATGCACGTGAATATTCTTATATCTTGAATGTGTTTGACAGATCACAGGAGGTGTTCGTGTTATATTCTTCCATATTTGATCTTCTTAACTAGGTAGATTTATACTTTTCTTGTGTGTTTTATATCCTGACTATATATGGTTTATGCAATACAATAATCACAATAGTTTTTAACGAGTGACTGTATCTATTTGTTGTTGGTAGAGAAAACAGTCTTGCTAGAACAAGATACAGACATTTGGTGAAAGTCAGAAAATGGTCAAAGTTACTAGGTGAAGATTGTCCACACCAAAAAAAAAAAAAATCACAACCAGAAATGGTTTGACCTTTGTATGTTTTATTTCCTGGTGATATGGCTTATGCTATTTCATATTGAGGTGTCAACCATATAAAATCTAATTTCATGCTACTTTTAGTGTCTTCAACTATTAGTTGATTAATCGTATTATTAGTTCGTTAATTGTAATTCTATTGTCAAATTTATTGAAAACAAAAAAATATTGACAGAATATAAAAAAAAATTAATAGAATCCGAAAAGAATTCTAACAGAATCCAAAAAGTATTCGTTCCACCCGTGCGATCGCGTCGACGGCGTAGATGCCACCAAAAAGAGCAGCTAAAATCACGTGAGATCTACTGCCGATGACGGGATGAACTCCGGCCTCACCTCCGATGACGGTAGGCAGCTCATCAAGATTCTCATCAGCCTCATCTCCGAGCACGGCGATTAGATCTAGCCGGATTTAACCTGATCTGGCGATATTTCAAACAACTTATAGTATAAGTGCTGCTAGTTTTTTTAATAAACTGTACGATTGCAATTTGTTACATGTCTTTTATAGATCTTTCTGAAAAATTGCATCTAAAGACTTGAATGTTAAATTGCTATGTCAATTTCAGATGGCAATGGTTAATGTTGAAAGTAAGCTTCCTCAAATGCAGACTTTGTTCAAGATTTTGATGAAGCTTCCTCAAGACTTTGTTTGATGGTTGACTTTTTGGTATTTTGTTTGATTATTTTCGTTATTATTGGTGTAGTTTGTAGTGGAATGTCAAAAACATTCTAATAGAATTTAAAAGGCATTATTGGAGAATTCAAAGATTATTTTAGGAGAATTCAAAGAGCATTTTAGTATAATTCAAAGAGCATTCTAAAAGAATTCAAATAGCGCTCTAGTAGAATTCAAAGAGCATTTTAGTAGGATTCAAAAATTCTAGTGGAATTCAAAGAGTATTTTAGTATAAATCAGTATGTATTCTTTAGAATCCAAAACGTATTTTGTAGAATCCAAAATGGATTATAACAAAATATCTTTGACAACCAGAGCTTGCGATATTTTTTTTTAAATTTAAAAAAATGACGTAATCTATTTTGTATTATAAAAGAATCTCTTCGATGACTGAAACACACATCATTTTTGTTCAAATCTAGAAGAAAAATTTTGGATTCTAATATAATCTCTTTGACTGGAGTTGAAGACATCTGGTCAATCTTTGTTGAAATAAAAAAAAATTTGTTAGAATCCATTAGAATCTCTCCACGAACGATCCCAATAAATGAAGTCAAAGATGTCCGGTTATCTTTGTTGAAATACAAAAAAAATGTTAGAATCCATTAGAATATTTCCACGAACGATACCAGTAAATGGAGCCAAAGATGTCCGGTCATCTTTGTTGAAATTCAGAAAATAAAAAAGAAAGAAAAAGAAATTATATCAGAATCCTTTTGGATTCTAACAGAATCTCTACGACAATCAGCATCGACATCGATGACCAGAGTCGAAGACGTCTAATCATCTTCGTTTAATGCGAAAAAAAAATTCTATCAGAATTCATTTTGGATTCTAACATAATCTCTTTGGTGACCGGCAGCCGACCACAGACCGTTGATGACCGACAATTGGAGACCGTCCAGAGAATGGAGTCAGAGATATATAAAAAATATTCCAATAAAGAAAAAAAGAGAAGAAAAGAAAGATATTGGGTTGTTTTTGTATATTTACTTTTTTTTCGTTTAATTATTTATAAATACTATGAAATGGTAAAATTATCAACTTTATTCTTATAAAAGGCAAAATTATAAGGAGGTGTCAAATTTATTCATTCTTGCAAATCTCCCTAATTAATATTTGTGTAGTCTGGATCTGCCTTAACAATAATAAAATAATAATTCTTGATACGAAAACAAATAAATAAATAAAACTAAAACAAGACAGCCTGCTTGGCCAACAAGTAATCTCCTTGGCCACCGAGTAATCTCCTTGCCACCAGCAGACACATAATATAATAAATGTGCAATATATATATATATATATATATATATTATAATCTCTAACCACATGCTATATAAGCTGCCCATCACTAAATGAACCAAAATACAGTCAAAAACTCATCTAGAGAGATGGAAGAACAGGACTTATCTCAGAGCTCAACCTCTCAAACTTGCCGGAGGACTGTCTTTCCAACATTCTTTCGCGGACATCTCCTCGCGACGCGTGCGGATGTGCGGTGCTCTGCTCCAAGCTTCGATCCGCCGCCCAATCCGACATCGTTTGGAAGAAGTTCTTGCCGCACTGTTGGGAGTACATCGTGTCCAGATCAGTTTCCCCATCGGAGTTTGCCTCCAAGAAAGAGCTCTACTTTCACCTCTGTCACTCTTTAGTCCTAGTCGATGGAACTAAGAACAAGGTACTTTTCTTCCTCTTTCACAAGTCTTAACGTCTTGGTATTTTATGGTTATTTAAAGACGAATCAAAATGTCATATATTCCTGTTTGAATTAACAATATTTTTACTTACTGCGGAGATCCAATGTAAAGAGCTAGCAGTACTCTCTGCGGAACGGAAAACGGAATACATGGTAAATACCATATTTACAAAAGCTAAAATAAATTAAAAATTAGTATATTTACGACTGTTAAAATAAATAACATATTTAGTGCCCGTTTGGTATACACACTCAATTTAAACTAAATTATACTTTTTTTATCATGTTTTTTGTCTTTTCTGAAAAATTTTTTATCTTTTCTGAAAAAGTCAATAAAAATTACTATTCAAACTTAAAAATCTCAACTCAACTCAAACTCAACTCATTCACCAAACACCCTTTTAGAAACAAATGAATTTATTACTTAGTTTTTAATTATTTGCTTAATTAAAAACGTATTCATAATTTATACATGGCTTCTCTCAAAAAAAAAAAAAAAACTATACATCTCTTATTTTCCTTATTTACTTTAACCGTTTCATAAACATACTATTTATTTCTTTTAACTTCTGTGAATACATTTTTTAATAACAATACTAACTATATGTTCTGACTTAAAGTTGATTCAAGATTAACACATAAATGGGTCCCATAGTGTGGGACCTACCCAGTAGGGCCCACTTAGGTGAGTCAGGATTTTGGTCTTTTCTATTTGTATCGCCATAAAGAGATTATTTTTTCCCTTTAAAAATGGGTAAAAACTGATTTACATAGATACGAAACTAAATGAATTATGGAAGATTTTATACTATTGTTAACATGCGACTGCTGATAAACAAATTTAATCTAACCTAAAGACAAATTTTAATTTCACACATGTTGGAAGATTAGGGAAGTTTTTTTTCAATGTTCTTTCTTTTTTTTTTTCTTCATATACTAATTTTGATTTTCTCTCAGAGTTTTTCCCTAGATAAAAATAGTGGCAAAATATGTCTTACACTCGGACCAGGGGAAATATCCATGACATGGGATAAAAACAGTTTCCGAGCAACCATGGAAGAGTTTGGTCTAAGTTATTTCAAATTACCTGGTTATCACCAACCCGCTTTCTTAGACGAGAATTACAAACCCGCTATTTCCAGGTATATAGTTTTCCTTTATATCACCCTCTAGCAACTTCTTGATTTTCCAATATATGCATTTCAATATTTCGTGAATCATGATATGTCGAACAGATTTTCGGAGGTGACACATATAGACGACGTAGGGCAACTTTTGATCCAAGCGACCGTGAAACGGCGGTTTCTGTCCCCAAACACACATTACGTTGCTTACTTTCTCTACGAGTCACGGTTCAACATGCTCGAGTTGCCGCCACTATTGGGGGTAGGGGTCAGATTCGTTGAGGAAGGAATTGAGAAAAATGTGATAAATGATGCTTATTTTGATGATGATCCTTCCTTGCGCGACAACGAGGGATTCCATCCGCGTCATAGAGACGACGGTTGGACGGAGATTGAGATGGGAGAATTCTTTAATGGTGATGTCGATGTCGATGTCGATGCCGATGATGACGGCGGCGATGTAGTGGAGATTTTCCTGTGGGAAGTAAGAGGAGCTTATATTAGGATGATCCGTAATGGACTTGTTGTTCAAGGCATTGAGCTTCGGCCAAAGGTGTGATTGTAGGTGAGAAATTTTGATGAATGTATTTTTTGTCCTTTCATGTTGTGAAAATTTTCAAAGTTTTTTTTTTAGTTTTTGAGATGTGACGGTTATCTTCTATTAACACACATGTTGTATCATTAAAACTATCTCCTGTATATGTCTATTAGTGTCAATTTTATATTTATTATTATAAAAAATGTGAAAATACTATTATTTAAGATATTATATTATTTTGTACGTCAATGAATAGTGCTATTTTTAATGATAAATCTACATTTTATCTTTATCATTACGTTTTGGAATTCGTAATTTTAAAATGAGAATATTGTATGATTAAACGGAATAAATAAATAAATAAATAAATAAATAAAGACACCAAGCCCATATGAGTTGGATTTTAAGTTTTGGCACTCCTTTGTTTTCCCATACTTGTATTGTAATCTATCTCTATCTACTGTGGACTCTGCATGTATGAACCCCTAACGACGGATATGGAGGATAGTAAACGGATATGTGAGTGATATGTAAGTTAAAATTAAACCCTCATGTGAAGGTGAGGGTGGGGGAAACTTTTTCGTATCCGCACCTACCACACTTATTTTCACCCTTTTTAAAAAATATATATTTAAATGTATTTATATATAAGTGAATTTTTAGTGTTTTCATGTTTTAGTTTGTTTTATGAATTTAGTTTATAGATTACTGTGGTTTGGATTTATTTTTATGATTTCAGTTTCTTTTTTAGTTACATTTATGATTATATTGCTAAATTTTAATGGAATTTGTTTTGAATTTTTTTTATTCTTAATGGGTAAATGGGTAGGGTATGAGAGGATTATCCGCCCCGCAACCCCCCTCCCACGCGAAACTTTAGGCCTTATCACAAAATACCCCATGTACTGTAATTTGTAACATTCTTTCTCCCTATACTTTCAAAAAGTTTGTGAATTTTCTCCTTAATTAAATTTTTCACGAAACAAATACATATAACACTAGTTGAAAGCATGGGTTTGGGATATTAAGTATAAAATTATGAAATGGGAAATAATTGACAGCACTTTAGGCATCCATTGCCCTTATTAAGTGTGAAATTGTGAAGTTACTGTAAGAGAGAATTATAAAATAATAATAAATCAGCTCTCAATATATATTTTTTAACTCAATTATAAGTGTTTCTAATTTAATATCCGCAACACATGCTTTTAACGATTGTACATCATGTGCATTTTTTAGTCAAAAATTTAATTGATGGGGGAAATTCATAAACTTTTCTCAAGTCAGGGGGAAAAGAATGCTACAAATTTAAGTTCAGGGATATTTTGTGATGATACCTAAAGTTTGGGAGGAAAATGTAATTTGTCCCCCATATTAAATTTGACGGGTATGGAGAGTAAAAAGAGAATATAGGTACGGGAGTGGAGGAAACAGACTCACACGTGGCCCTCCCCATTGTCATGTCTACTTCGTTTACCTAAAAAATAGTATTAATAGGTATAAAGAATTAGATCTTAAATGCTTCTAGCAGAAAATTAAAACAGGAAAATCAAATCTTGATTGTCAAAACACAAAAATATGACAGTGCAGTTTCTTGGTAAACAAAATTATATGGGAGCAAAATTCATTAAAAAAAAATGTTGTGTCATATATATATAGAGTGTAACTGAAACTTCAAATCTAGGCATTAATCACAATATTATCACTTTCATATTTTAGGCCGCAACTCAATACCAAAGACCAGAAAACATGTACGTGTGCTGGGTTCAAATTCATTAAGCTCCTCCACATTCATCGTCACAATGTGACCATAAACACCGTGACGTTCGGAATTATGGAATTCTCCGATCTTCAGTTCGAGTAATCCGTCGTCTCTTTGAGAAACCAGGTGAACAACTTGTGATTCGCTAAGGATATTACTTCTTATCGACACCTTGGTGAGAAAGTTAAACGGATTTGTCGGCTCGTAAATTTGGAAGATGAAGTAGGCTTCATAAGTTGTGTTTCTCGATAGAATTTGTGAATCTATTTCGCTCATGATTTCAAAACCATTGCCAGTTTTGATAGTTTTCATCTTGTTCGCTAACAGCTTCCATCTGTAATAAAATTTTGACATGATATTACACCACAATATTCCTCAAAAAAAAAAAAAAAAAGGAGAAGAAGAAATTTCAGCGTGAATTTAATCCTTGTTGTTTTGTTTTTTGTTGTTTAAAAAAAGAAAGGAAAAAAAAACCAAAAAAAAAAAAAAGGCTGAATTCAACAAAATCCTTTGAGCCTTCTAACCTGGAATTGAGTTCAGGAAAATTCAACCACGACCAACGATAATAACTTTTATTATTGGCCGCAGCGTATATTTCTGGAGTTGCTAATGTGCAAATTATTTTACCACTTGATTTATCCACCTCCAGAAGCTGCTGAATATTACACAACTTAATCAGAATTTAGAAAAATAAAATAAAATAAAAACCTAGACACTCTGTATTCAAAGTCAAACAATCTCAGTAAAAAGAAAAAAGGAAAAACTAAGTAAAAACATTAAAATTATTCAAAGTCACTAGTGGCGGAGCCAGAAATTTTTTCAAGGGAACGTGATTTTTAGATTAAAAAAAAAAGAATTTATAAAAAATTTAATTAGGGCTGAAATAAAATTTCTTGAAAGTTCATGGGGCATACTCGTCCCTACCTCCCACCGCCTCTGCTGCAACCAATGATTTCAACTAATGATTTAGGTTGCAAATCTACTATGATATGTTTATATATATATATATATATATACACACACGTATATATGATTACATAAAAAACTATGACATATATACGAGTGTAAATATAAGTGTAGAAATAATGCAGTATGGTGGACGTCTTTTAAAATATGAAACTTGATAATTTGATATAAAATTACCTTACTTTGGAGAAGAATCGGGGAGTAATGGTTGCAAATATGGAAGAAGAGAGCTTTCTTGGGGCCAAAGAACGACAAAGTGAATGTGGAGTTGGAGATGACTATTTTGAGATAATCGTACGGCACAAATTTTTCCCAGAGGAAATCTGATTTGGTCGCTGATCGGAGCGCCGCCGAGACCGCCGACAACCGGCAAAGATCACGAGGAGACGATATCTTTGATAGTATAATTTCTATGAGGTCGCATGGCAAGGAAGAGAAGTAGTCTATGCCTTCCTTTTGTTGTTCCATCTCTCTCTCTCTCTCTCTCTCTCTCTCCCTCACTAAAAATTATTAGAATACACGACATATATGCGTTGGGCGATGGTGAGAAGATCGAGTTATAATCGAATTTGAGATAATCTATTATCTCAATATATAACATCATAGATTATGTTTATTATAACATAGATTAAAATTGTGAAATAAGATAATTATAACAAGATCACTCCTACTTTTGTTTATTAGTCAAAATACAAAAAATCACTATGAATTTCAAACATATATATTGAAATCAACTTTTAAATTTTTCTTAGGATTATTTACAATTTTTATATCTTATATTTTACTTTTATTCAAAAAACACACTATATATTTTAAAGTTTTATATTTTATACCATCATATCAAAGATTAATACACAAACTCATACCCTTTCTCAATCATCATTTAATTTTGATCTTAAAATATCCAAAATACCCTAAAAAGAAATACTAAAATTAAATGCCTTTGACATTTTCATACCAAAAATTTTGTTTTTATTTGAATGTATATCATGTAATATGTTCAAATACTATGTGTATCATTATATTATATTTAATACATAAATCTATATTTTTTTTCTCCATCAACACTTAATTTTGATATAAGAAATACATAAAACACCTTTAAAATTAAAAGATAAAAACCCAATTAAATCGTAATCAATATTTTTTCCAAAAAAAAAAAGCTAATCACTTATCTCACCTTAATCTTCACGCGGTCCTATATCAGTCTATCACTGGCCTGCATTATTTCTGTGTTCAATGTAATATAATAATTTAAAAATACAACTTAAATTACAAAGTATACTTTCTTAGTAAAAATAAAATATAAGGTAAGGCATGATAAGGTAGAAATGCAAGTTTATTGTCCCACATGTGAAAGAGAGAAGGTTAAGCCATCTTTAAACTCTATACAAAGGGGTCCCTCATTAAATTCAATACATACAGAGAATACATATAAAAAATTCAAGTTTTTTTAATCCGAATTTGTTTTGAGACATGTATCTTGGTTTATATAATTGTTTACGTCTTTGTTATACATACCTTTTGTCGCTTTATAATTATCTTTGTAAATAGCTATATTTAAAGTCGTTAAACGTCGTACTAATAATTATCTTTGTAAATGATTATATTTAAAGTCATTAACAGTCGTACCAATAATAATTATCTTTGTAATTGAGTATAATTATGTGTTCATTAAACCAATCAAACCAATTCAAAACTAAACCAAATCATAAAATAACTGGTTTGGACGTTTGAATATTTGAAAAACCAATTAATTTAGTTTGGTTTGTATTTTTACACCTAAAAAAACAAATCAAATCAAACCGATTTTTAATTAAAATTACATATGTATCTTTTTAAAATTACATATGTAAAATTATAAAATGTAATTGATTGGTTAATTTTAATTGTAATTAGTTTATATATGTTATTAAAATGTATTATATATTTTGTAAAAGACTATTCATATATAATATTTATATTTTTGTAGTTTTATTGAGAATGCTTTACTTTTAATTATGAGAGTTTTATTTTGATTTGGATATTTGATTTTGAGTCAATAATATATGACTTAGAAATACAAAAATGTTTATCATACTAATATGTTGATTCTATTTTACTTACGGCTAAAAAAAGATTGATGAATATTAGTTCAAACCAATTAAAAAATCAAATCAAACCGATTGCAATTGGTTTGGTTTTGATTCCTTAAATGGTTTGGTATCTGTTGCGTGTTTTTCTTCGTGTATGCTCGCAAGTGAACGAATCGCTACAAGTAATAAAGTGACAAAGTCGAGTATCGTCCCACAGAGATTGAAATTAAGAAAAATTAACTAAGTACTACAATTAAAATGACTCAATTTTATCTAAGCTATCAAAATTAAAGAGAGTTGAAAGAAGCAACTAAATTAAGTATTTAAATTAAACTAAGATAAAGCAAACTAAAAGTAATCAAAATTGTGGATTGAAGGGAACTCAATGGCATGTAAGGCTAGGGGATTTTGATTTCACTTGACTTAACTTTGCCCATCCAATTCTAAGCTTGTTAATCGAATTCATTCAAATCATTAATCGTAGGTGAGAAATTTTAATTTTACTCCCTCTCCCGAGTGCCGAGTAAAATAATATGTAAAATTTAATCAAATTAATATCCCTATTAACTCAACCAATTAAGCATTCATTACGCAACCTACTCTAGTGATTACCCAAGTCATATTAGTCTCCCGAACTTAATATTACAATGGATTGTGTTTCCCAAATCCCAATATATGAAATTAACTCTCCCGAGCCCAATTTCGCACATCTAACAATTCTAATTTAATGGTAAATAAAATTAGGAAAATAAAGTACGGAGAAACACAAACAATTCAGAATGAGATTCAATCAACAAGCATTAAATTTATCATAACAAAGTCATCATCAAGCTACATCATACCCCCTAGCACAGAAAGTTTAGCTAGACATCAATGTAAACTCAAACAAATTCAAGCTTGAACAAATCTGAAAATACATGAAGAATCCAGAAAAATAAACAACTACTAGATATAAGAACAAGAGGAGAAAAGATGAAGAAAAATAAAACTCCAATGTAGTGCAGCCTCAAATCATCCAGCAACTTCCTATCAAAATCCTCCTGAAGTTTTAGGGTTTCTTCTGAAATTTAGGGTTTTTTCTTTCTCTCTCCACTCTCCTTCAGTCCTTCTTGCTTTCTTCCCCCCTCTCCTCCTTTCGATTCTCTTCTTTTATACGTGGGCGCTACAAGAGTGGAGGGAAGGCGCGCCTTAGCACACGAGAGCGCACCTGAGAGTGCATGGCCGCGAGGTCTGGCTGGGCACAAGGAGGCAGGGCGCGCACTGGTGGGCGGGCGCTGGTGGGGCGCGCTGGTTGGGCGCGCAATGCTGGGCTGGACACGCGCCCGCGCCTCCTCCGCGGGCTAAGACTCGATTTTTATCTCCAATTCTTCTAAAATCCAATTTTTTTTTTCTGATTATCCGAAACACTCACAAGCACATTAAACCAATCTAAAAACTATAAGATTTTATACATTATCTCATTTCAAGACAATAAATAAGTGAGTAAAAGCTCACTTATCAAATACCCCCAAACTTAGAATTTTGCTAGTCCTCGAGCAAAAACAAAACAAATAAAAACAGTGTGAAGCTGAGCAACAAAATTGACAACCATGAATTTTACCTCAAAGTCTACAAATGTCTTAAGCTCGAAAGGAAAATCAACCATTGTGATTATCTAGAATTTCAACACTTGACACTAGCACAAATCCACTCAAGACTCGTGGTGTGTGTGAAGGTCAAAACCACCCAAACGTCAAACGCCGGATTGATTTATGCATTAAGGAAGTTCATGGACTTATTGCTACGTGATGCACTTAAGAACAACCATAGGCCCAATTTAGTGTTGCTCTCCACTAATATAGGTTAGTGTAACAAAGGAGATCAATAGGACTTGGAACGGCTTGTAACGTAAGGCTAAGGTAAAGGGTAGGTGAAAGAAAATTTTTAAGCTCAAATCACCCTAAGCACGCCTTGCACCTTCAATATCTGATGGACTTTACAAGCATTCAATGGAAAACCCCAAAATCCCCGATTTTGTATTAACTCAATCAATCACCCTTTCATTCCATAAGGACGGTATACAAGCAAACAACTCAACAAAAAATTTTTTTTTAACCCCCAAACTTATTTATTTACATGAATATTGGGTTTTTTTTTTAAGTAACAACGAAAACAGATACAATACAACCAGCAAAGAACAATCCAAACCCCAATCCCAAGCTCATGTTAACCACAATACCCTCAAATATAATGAAGAATGCATTTCGTGCTTAAAGTGATGGGTTAAGTGTTTGGTGGATTTTTTTTTTTTTTTTTTTTTTTTTTTTTGAGGTTATACTAGTATGGGTGAAGAAGAAATTGGCTTGCAGGCTCAAAAGGGGACAACAAGGGATAATTTCCGAAAGGTTGGCTAGAACAGCTCAAACGGTCCAAAAAAAATGCCTAAATCATTTCTCCATGTTAGCTAACTTAGGATTTCGCCTTGAGTTTCACTAAATTGGGTTCTAGAGCTCTTGATAGACCATGAACCTAGCAAATTGCATAAATGTTCTCTAGTTATTTGAAAGAGCGAGTGGCTAAGATTTTGGTGTTCAAGTGGTTGAGAGTCAAAAGTGTCTCTAGCTAGCGTGAGTGTCAAGCACACAGAAACCACAATTGAAAGACGTTACAAACGACCTCAAGATAATAATTTGTAGTTGTCACTATCATCGATTCATGGTCATCTTTTGCCAACAAAAATTCACAATTTTTTTTTTTTTTAGCAAAAAAAGACTACGCAAGAAAACACTAAACTAGAATTTAACTATTCCTAAAAATGAGATGATTAGAGAAAGCATATGAAAGAGCCGAAAAAACAAATGTTCATTCCCCCCAAACTTGTAGACAACATTGTCCTCAATGTTGGACTGAATAAAAGCACAAAGACACATACCTCGGGGATGAAGTTACATCCCCTCATTGTCATCACTCCCCTCTTGAGTTTCTGGTGGTGGTGGTGGAGGATTGTAGGGCCGGAGGAGGTAATCGGGATAGGCGGGAGGCATCGCGGTGGACAAGTTAGGAAGACCTCAAGAAGCCAAATACTGATGGAACTGCAACTCATAACGGCTCCTCATGATGTCACGCTCTTGCATATCCTTAACTTGATCTAGGACCTCATGGAGGACACGGTCCTACTGATTGAGTATGTCCTGTAGTTCTGTTAGATTTTGGCCCTGTTGGATCGCCATCCTATAAATATCCTCGATAGGGGGACAACATGGGTCGTATCTGGCGCGGATGATGGACCAGCTTCTTCGCGGCGTGTGCAGGGGCGAGATGGTTGGCGATGGCGGTTCTCCTCAATTATCCGCTCACGCTCTTGTATAGCACTTGTTTGTTGGGCTGAAACTCCTCGAATCTGATTCCTCCCTCCCAAAGCACGAAGCCGCGGGAGTAGGTTGGGAGGTCGGGGCACATCATGATAGTCATAGAGTTCAAAACCCAAGCCAGATTTGATGTGCCTGCCCCCAGGCCATTTAACAAATTTATCCATCGAAGATTTGTTAATTAACATACCACATGGTCTCAAAGGCTCGGTTGGCTCAATTATCACACCAACATTTTGACACAGCCCAGTGATAAGACATGGATGAGTATGAGCACCTGTCGTCTTTGCCTCGAGGGACTTCACCAAATCGTCCCGAATAACCACACCAATATCAATGCTTCAGCCTTTGCAGATTGCATACAGCAGGGCAGCTCGGTTTGTGTACACTTAGTGCTCGTGTTTGGTGGGCATAATGGGGGTGCAAATGAATTTATTCTATGCCTTGGCGTAAATATTCAGGCAATTTTCTAGGAAATAGTGTGCGACATCACTATCGTTCTCCCTTGAGGTCCATTCGGTGCCTGGAATGTACATCTCGCTGACAATAGGGTCATAATCCCCTCATTCTTCAAGAAATGCAGCGTATTCATCATCTTCGACCGGCCCTATGTCAAAGTACCTGTTTATTACTTCCGAGGCAAAGGATACCATCGTTCCCCACACACAAACTTCATCGTTGTCTCGCTGATAATACCCATTGGCATAGAATTCCCTCACAACTGTTGCGACTGCTGGTTCTTGTATGTCGGTGAAGTTTTGCCATTGTCGTTGTACGATGTTGTTTGCGATGTCGCCTTCGATGTCAAATTCGGGAGGCCTTAAACCCCTCTCCACAATTATGGACTTATTTTTTTCCATGAATTTCTCGAATTTGGCCTTGGCCGCCTCATTCACAAATTTTTTATCAACAAGATGGAGGCTGGAGGAGCCAGAAGATGATGCTTTTCCTTTCCCGTGCTTTTGAGGCATGATGCTACAGTTGTAGTGGGCTTGACAAATTGTCAAACACTTGGCGTGCACTTTTTTTTTTTCACTTGGACAATTCAACAAACACTTGGTGTGCAACCCCAAAATGACGACTATACAAGAAAATGAATCCAACCACTAGTTCCCAAATGCAACCCCAATCAAATATGATGCTCTACAAAAAAAACACAATTTCAAACAACCCAAGTTCAAGCAACTTTCAAATAATTACCTCATTCCAACTCTAAGCCTCCAAATGCGAAGTGTCGTAATTGCCTTTGCTAGGAGGTGGTGAGATGCTTGATGAAAGTATAGAATATGAAGTTTGAGATTTTTGGGTGTATGAAAGGTATGGAGAATTTGAGAATATTGGTGAAGTGGGGGTTGAATTTTTTTTTTTTTTTTGGGTTAGGAGAAATAAAATGAAAGTGTGGTGAACAACTAGAGAAAATGAGGGTTTTAAAGGGCTCTTTGGCTGGGGAAGCGCGTCGCCCTCCTTGGCTGGGGAAACGTGCGGGCGCGCGCCTACTTCGGACTGAGGAAGCGCCGCCCTTCCTTGGCCAGGGGGCACGCGGGCGCGTGCTTAGGCCGCGCGGGCGTGCGCCTGGTTCTGGTCTGAGTGAGCGCGCCTGGGTCGCGTGGGCGCTCGCCTGGTTCTGGTCTCCGCATGCGCTGAGCTTGCCTCTGGCCTCTAGTTTGGCTGGGGTAGCGCGGGCGCATGCTAAGGTTGCACGGGCGCGCACCTGCCTCTGCTTGGCTGGCCTGCTTGACGCCCGGTGGCGCGCCGTAGTGCAAATTTGGCGTGCCACAGCGGGCCTTCTCCTTGCTTGAACACTAAGATGACCCACAAAATTGCCTTCAAACTTTTCCAATTTCACCCAAACTTCTCGAAACACTTCCAAATACCTTCCATGATTTCAACTGCCCATCAGTACCTAAAAAGAACAAAAAAATAATTGTATTCTAAGAAATCTTCTAAGAGATCTCTCAAATAACACACAAAAATTTTAGATAAATAGATGAAAACAAACTAAAAGAAACGTTTAAAAGAGATTAAGGTGATAGAGCTTGGGGTGCCTCCCAAGAAGCGCTTGGTTTAACGTCTCCAGCTGGACGTGGTGATGCTTCCACTCAATTTGGGTGTGCAAGAGAGATGCTAACAACTTTCCACTAAAAAATAAAAAATAAATCGATAATATACATGCAGCGGAACCACCTTGCGGTGGTTTGTTGTCCCCGGACCAAGGGGTCCTTCACTTTTTTATCCCAAAATAAAAAATTTTCTCCTCGCGTCCCCGCGGTAATTTTCAAATTACAATATTTAAGTAAATGATTTTGGAAAATCTTCAAGAATACCCTTGCATACTTTTTTCAAATTTAAAAACGTAAATAAACCAAAAAACTATCATGTTATTGTATAAAATTTTAAATTTGTGAAACATATACTTTCAAAAGTTGCACTATTATTTTTGTTTAAAATTCGATCCAATTCACGATCTCCTAGAAAAATTATGACTCCCTCACTACCTGTATATATAACCCATATATAAACGTTCACCTGACAAACACAATGATGGGAACACTTTTATTTTATTGAATTTAAAAGGGTCAATTTAAACTATACACTTTATGACAAAAAAAAATATATTGTCAGTAATTTATTATGGGATTAACTTAAACTATAACTCTGTTGGAGGTCAAATTCAAATAAATAAAAATAAAAATAAAAAATAAAAAATTAAACTCGCTTGGAGACGAGCACCAAACAATCCCACCTCTTAGATCAATGGTAATTTCAGATTTTTTTATTCTCGTGGCAACAATCTCACCTTCTTCTAGTTGGTACATGTCTATGGGAGTCTGGTATGCTGTTTTTGTTAGAAAAATGACTTAGGAAACCCATTTTGGCCAATCACTTTGAGGCTTAATTTTAAGTGAGACTCACTATGTACTAGTAATGTGTCTAAATGAAATTTGTCTTCTCTTTTGTTAGAGGATCGACTTTATATATTTATATACTCAAAACGAGATGTGGTTGAATGAGAAGTTGACTCTTAAAATATTTATATGAAGTTTGAAAAATACGAGGAAAACCCTCCTGTGCCACATCAGAAGACGGAAAATGCAATATACTAGTATGCAAATACAGTTCATCATGTGTTTGAAAAGTAAATTCTTATTGTTCCTAATCATATAAGTACCTTAAAGGCATGCAAATAACTAATCATGAGAATACATTTAAGAACACATTTAGGTTCAAGATAGGTAAGGCCTTGCCTGTTTTGTACAACTACTTTTGCTTTTATTTTTAGTTACAAGAATAAAAGAAAAATTGTGACTTTGGATACAATTTTAAAGGTTACATTTTCAAATGTCGAGCATATGAATCAACATAATTGTTAAATTTTTTAATAAGCAATACAAATATTATAATAATGTTTGTAATGTTTGCTTAATCTCTAATATAAATTTAAAAGTATATCTATAAGAGTTCCTTCAGAAAATCATATTTTATGATTTTGACTGAGAACTCTTCTAGAGAGTCAAAGAACCAAAACTCTTATGGCACATTATCTAAACACTTCAAATATCATCTTCTGAACCAAGACGAAGCCAAAAGCAACGCATTTGAAACACTACCAAACAGGTTTGCAATATGTGATTGTAATTAAAATCGAAAGAAGCAAAGCACATTCTTGATCTTGACTCTTGTTATATAGATGATATAAATGTTGTTGTTGAGCAATAAACAGTCAAAAACATCAATGACAATATTTTAGCAGATTACATCTACGTAACCATTGAAAACTCGTTGAAGTTTCTCTTTTTTTTTTTTTTTTTTAGGTGCGTAATTAAGAATTATATACTTTTTTCGATAGGCCGGATCCCAATACCACCAAGGACAAAACATATCCTGTTATAAACACAACGTTCTTTCAACTCCTTCAAACTCATTTCAACAATGCTTTTGTCATGTTTGCCGGTAAAGAACTCCCCAATCTTAAGTTCTATCCATCCGTCATTTCCTCTCGGAATATTATTGATGATATTGTGATGAACTTTTGTTTCACTAGAAATTACTACTTCACGACTAGTACTACTGCTAGTCCTTATCGATATCTCTGTGAGAAGACAAAATGAGGAAAGATTTCCGGCGCGCGTGCAAACACTAACATCAGTGTAAAGGAAATAAACGGCATAATATGTGTTGGGAGATAGTATTCTTGTATCTATCTTGCATTGGATATGTAAAGCACTTCCTTGACTCTTAACATCAATAGTTGATGGCCAACGCATCATATATATGCCCCTGCAAAATATATATATATATATATGATCAGAAAAAATAAATAAATTTAGAGAGAGATTCTGTAGACAAAAGAAAAGGTTGTGATGAATTTGGCTCTCATATTTTATATTTATGTTAACAAAGATCTAGCATGTAAAGCACATATGATGGAACAAATTGTATGTGCATGTGAGTGTTGTATATAGAGAGAGAGAGACAAAGCTAGCGACAAAACTATTTATTTCTCATTTAGCTTTTCAATCTATTGTTATCTTTTCTCATTCCAAATGGGCTTTAATTTTTTTTTTCAAAAAAAAAAATTAAGCTTGCGTTTCATTCACCGGTTGGAGAATGAAACTTTCAAGTTGGAATTGATTGACTACTCAAAAATTAATTATAAATTTTATTGACTTTTCAGTAAAAGACAAAAATTGAGATGAAAAAGTATAGTTTGGTTGGAGTTAAACTTAAATGCCAAACAAAACCTAAGATTAGAAAATATTTCTAGGGAGTAAACTACGAAAAATTATTTAGTTAGGTACAAATTAAAAAATGAACTGTATCAAAAGTTTCTACTAAATCATCGTCTCATAACTTTTATAGATTACATGCTATATTTCTTCTTTATTTTGCATTTATAATTATCTAATAGTTTTCTTTTTATGTTTTCCAATTTTTATTTATTTGGGTTTTCAAGTTTCGAAATAATGAGTGCAGGTGAGAAAGGAGAGAGAGAAAGATAAAAGCGCATATAATTATACGTAAAAACTGGAGGTGTAAACCAAAATTTTAATAACACTCTGCATTAGAAGGGGAAAAAAAACAACGCAAAACAACAACATAAAGAGCAAAATATCAGTATTGAAAAAAGTAATACTATAGCATAGAATTTTAAACATAATAATAAATAATATAATCAAATTTATGATCACATTATACCAAACAAAACCCTTTCTTATTATGTTTCTATCCATCTAACATGAAACTATGTACATGAATTCGTGGTTAAAAATTAACTATAATTATGATATTTTTAAGAAAATCCAAGAAAATCTAAGTATTTACCATAAATATGTATTATAATTTATCATCTTTTAAAAAACATGTTATAAAATTTAAAGTTACCTACAAATATGTTATTTGCTATAATTCCTCTTATATTTGATTATTTTTCTAGTATTGAGAGAGGGTAAAAAAAAAATTAACGTAAATGGAAAACCTGCTCTTTGGTATTTTGGAAAGAATCAACTCGTCGTCAAAACGTGGATGTCTCTTATAACACTCGATAAATAATGTTGTAGATCCAAGCATGCACCTTATTTTTCCGCTAGATTTATCTAATTCAACAAACTGCCAAAACGACGTCAACGTATATATATATATATATATATATATATATCAACGGTATGTTTTCTATTTTGTATATATAACTCATAATTAACAAGCTTTTTTTTTTTTTTTTTTTTTACGCAAATGGTGAGAGGAGATAACTAGCATCAAAGAAGGTAATTACCAATCACACGACTGAAATTTATACCTTACTACCGTAGTCGAAGAAAGCTGGGTAGTGGTGGCGGCAGAGATGGATGAAGAGATCTTTCTTAGAAGCAAGGAGTGATGAAACAAAGACGCTTGTCTCCGGTAAATCTAACGGCAAAAAACTTGCCCACAAAACATCCGATTCAGATGCTGACCGGAAAGCCGAGGAGACCACAGATAAACAGCAAAGATCACGAGGAGATATCTTTGATAGTATAAGGAAGATGCACTCTTCCGGCAAGGAAGAAAAATAGCTGGTATCGCTAACCCTAAATTTACATGCTTCACCAGTTTCTTTTAGTCCCATCTCTATTCAATTATAAATGAATGGCTGGTTCTTATGGTCATCAGAACACACCCTATATGTGATATATATATATATATATATATATAAGGTAGTGTAATTGGATTAATCCTCATGATCTGCGGAAAAAGTGAAATCGATATCTTCTTTAAGTTTCAAATCTTCATTAGGTTTCATTTCAAATCTTGAATGGACGTTTTTATATTTTTGTTTTCCATTCTTTTAAACACTTGTTAGTTAATTAGTTAATTTAACGACTAACTACGAGATTATCCTTATTAAAATAATTTTGTTAAAAGACTATGTATATTAGTGGAGTGTATTATCGAAATCAAATTATATATAAAAAAAATCATAAACATTTACATGTGTATGTATTTATATTTATAGGTAACTAATCGTTATTGCTAAGAAAACTAGCAAAAAACTGATGTCTTTTTGTTCCTTTTTTTCATATTCTTTCTCATAATTCTTTTTCTTCGGAATAGAATTATCCTAATTACACATAATTATCAAAAAATTTCACTAAAAAAATATAACTAATATCATTACAGACATAATCTACTGATAATTAACTTCAACAAAATATAATAAGTAAGAACGCAATTGATCCAAAAATACTATAGAAGTTATGATCTTGAACTTTAGGATCATTTTTTATTTTGTTATCTAAATTTCAAAAACTCTCATCTTGCCCCCCCCCCCCCCCCCCAAACTTTGAATTACCGTTTGTCCCATTCTATCAAAATTTTAATAAAAAACTAACAGAAAAAAAAAGAGTTAAATGCAGTCATATGGTCTTTCCGAATTATTTTCAGCATAAATCCCAATAAAATAGGTTGTAGTGAGACTAAAGGCCCACTTACGGGGATATCTGGAAATAGTGCTTTGAAAGTTGAGTTAAAAATGTGTATTTAAAAGGAAAACTTTTGAAAAAATTCTGTAATATAGAAAATGGTACAAAAAAATTGAAATATGTTTGGGAAAAAATATGTAAAATGGATATTATCATGTTCGTCTTATCGTTACGAGCATTTTGACATAAAAATCATCTTATTTTGATTTGAAATAAGAAACTTATATACTTTCAAAGTTTAAGTTTTTTAAAAATAAAAAAGAGAGAAACTTTGATTTAAAATTGAAATTTTGAAATTTAGATGATAAAACACCATCTCGAACTAATAGCCCAAATAGGCCCTAAATCCCCTCTTTTTCCTTCTATTTGTAACTTAAATTCTAATAGAAAAGGGTAAAGTTGAGTTAAATTCAAACTTTATAAAGTCAAAATTAGAGATTTTAAAGTTCATAAGATAAAGTAAAAGCGACCCTGAAATTTAAGAGGCACATATGAAAATAATCTTTTAAATTTTATATATATAGTCATAAAATTTCAATAACTAAACAGAAATTATTTTCTGAATACATATGACATGCTGGCAACAATTACAATTGTCGTGGAATATTCCAAAAACAGAAGTAAGATCACTATGAGAAACAAATTCGAAATTTCGAACCAGTAATTTGAATAATTTGTTTTGTAAAAAGACTGTGTATTTAATAACCTATTTTGTATTAATAGTCATCTACTACAATCGTGTCTGATATAAATTTTATTGTGGTTGTAGAAAAAGTGGTAATTCAACGTCCGATTTTATCATAGAGTGTGAAGTTAAAATCTCCCTACTCTTGAATTTAAAAAACAAAAAGATACAAAATTTGATTAACGATTTTTATTTTTGTCCCCTGAACTTTAGTGTTCTTATAACTTTATCCGTGAACTTTGAAAACTGGTATTAACAGCCCTCGAACTTTAAACCATTACTAAAAATATCATTTGAATTTTAAATTGTTAGCAAAAATACCGCTTTTATCATATTTCATCTGCTTTACACCCCCAAACATTAGTACCTTTTTAACTTTGCCTTTTAAATTTTGAAAACTAGTACTTACACCACTCGAACTTTAAATTGTTGCAAAAACACTCATTAATTCCATCCACTTAAGACTGATGCAATACTAATTTAAATAACAAAAAGTTAATTTGAACTAAAATCTTTTTAGAGATTCACTCTTAAAATGAGAGCTCCGTCTTCTGTAGAGCCCAGATGATCTTCAACTATAGTTGATGAATTTGTTACAATGTTTTTTGAGAGCAATAATCAAGAGAATTAAGTGAATTATTAATTTATCACAATATTCCCAAGGTAGGACCGGTCAAAAATGTTGTTTAATCGAGATTATTAGTCAACCGAGGTTATACTGATATTTTAGCTCTTGAAAATAATCAAGAGGTTATTAATAAATAGAGGTTTAATCGAGGCAAACCAACTGTTTTCAATGGTTAAAGTTTTTCTTCATAATCTCCCCATTTTTCGATGTATTCGAATCCACACAGTGGATTTCTTATCAATTCCATTGCTTCAAATACGTTTCTTAGAGCTCATGCTGAAAAAAAAAAAAAAAAAAAGAGTGGATTTAATGGAGTAGCAAGAAAGCACAGCAGAATCTTTTAGACTAATTTCACTTAGGATGAAAGATCAACTAATCGTCTTAACATATTGTGGAACGTCTAAATAACGCGAAAGTAAAACAAAATCCATAGCAGAAATCTGCTTAATCAGCACCTGTGCGAGATATGGGAAACGTTAACTCGAATTCCTCTTGCCCTGCCAAAAGCCCGCTTGGGACAAGAAGAAAGTCTCTGGTGGAAGGCATCCCGGCTCCGAATGCTGTCTATTTTACTTGTAAGGTCCTCTCCGGTTAACACTGACCATATTCCCGATATCATGTTCCATGTGGTGGACTGTTACGAAATTAGGAACGACTAGGCAACAAGAAATCGAAAAAAAAAAAAAAAAAACACACAGATTTACATGAAAAACGTTAGGCGGGAAAAAAACCATACGTAGAGGAGAAGGAAATCCACAAAATCAAAGATCATTACTAGAGGACCGGTTATAGCAAAAAAAAAACATAATTCTGGAACCCTAAAATTACATCATATAAAGACCAAAACCCTAAAACGTGAACCGGATGGAAAAACGGGTTGGGTATTGCCCGATCCCTCCACCATCACCACAAAGCCCTAAAAATTCTCTTAATTAAAAACTCAACTACATATGTCACACCGCGAGCTTTTCGAGTCGGGTCAAAGCTGAATTCAAATCACAAAACTCTAACATGGACCAAGAACACGTTACCATCATTCGTTTCTTGAAGAACGCAAAACCTCTTGTACTCGTACGTCAATGTGATGGGGTAGAGCAGATTGTACCTGAAGCGTGTGACAGAATCTCCGTGTCGGTCGCTCAAGTGCTTGGATAGCTGCGTCGATGGAGCAGAGAAGTTGCAGCCTTCAATTGGGCACGAGTAAGGTGCGAATTTCGCAACCAATTTCGTGGCAATCAGCTTCCAGAACCCCACTGAATGTTTGTCCACACCCGTAATTCAGATATTCGCATGATCGCTCGAGCGACTTGATAATCTTCTCGAGGAGCTGACAAGGCGGTAGATGGAGTGCAAGCTGAACATTTACCCGAAGACGAGTTGTAGCACCAATGACAAACTACATGCTCGTTCTCGCACTGAATATAATTGCCAAATAAAACATTGTCATGACCGGAATAAAATTACCAGAAACCAAACTCAAGCCTCTTCCGCCATAAATACCAGTGCACACCAACAAGAACACAGAAGCCGACCAAGATCCCACAGCACACAGCCTCACCAAACAAATAGAAATCAACAAAAACATTGAAATTTATCCCCCCCCCCCCCCCCCCCCCAAAAAAAAACCGCAGCACAGAGAACTACAAATAAGAGAGAAAATCATATTAAATAAGCTTTCGTTTGCCTCTTAGGTTCAAACCAAAGTTTTTCATCTTAAATTTTATCTTTTTTGAAAATTCAACAAAAAAAATATAATTGTTTTTGAAAAGTCAACCAATTCAACTAAAAATTCATTCCATACAATGTTCCAAACAAAAGCTAAAAAAATTCAGTCTTTATATTACAGGAAATTGAACTCTCAATCTCACAGAAAAATCCTCAAGAACTCACAAAGAAAAGCTTAATGAACTTCTACACAATCTATTTTTTCCAAAATATTCGCTAAATTCCCCGAAACAACAGATATTTTAGTTGATCTTTAGTAAAATACTTATTCTACATTGGGCTTTCTAACGGTTCTACTGAAGTTAAACGACTCTAAATGACTCAAAAACGACAGAAAATTCCTAACAAATATGTTGAAACTACAAGATTAAATGGATTTCATTTGAATGAGGTTACTCTAATTGAAGTTTGTTTTGTTTCTTAATATGATTGTAATTCAAAAGAAAGGCTTCATTTGTAGTTCAAGAAACGAATTTTTGTTAAGTTTGTTTTGTTTTGTTTCTTTTGCTTTTTTTCAGGTGCCATGATTGTTTGTTCACAGGCAGTTTTAAAGCTTCTTTTTTTTTTTTTTCAAACTTGAACCTTAATATCCTTTTCCTATGTTAATTGATGTTTAACTTTGATGGAATGATGATGATGATGATGATATTTTAGCATCTGTGCCCTGTTATTCTCGTAATTTGGAATTTTTATTTCTGAAAAAATTGTTTCTTTCATAATTAATCCCTCAATTAGTTTGTATTTTACTATTCTTTAATATTTAACTCACGTGAAATGATAAGAGTTACATTACTACGTTAGAAATTAAAAGACTACATGCTCAAATAGAGATGCTATTTTACCATCTAGATTTCAAATTCCCAACTCTACATGAAATTTTCTCTCTCTTCCATTTTAAAAAATCTCAAATTTTAAAAGTTCATAACTTTCTTATTTTAAAATTTTATGTCAAATCTATAAAATAAAATCCAAGACAAAATCTATTTGTATTTTTTCCAAACATTTTAAATTTTGTACTATTTGTATATTATAGAAATTTTCTAAAAGTTGTCCCCCAAATTACAATTCTAACCCAGCAGTCAAAACACCAATTCCAAATATCCCGAAACGAACCCTAATTTGTGGAAGAGATTAGAGAGAGAGAGAGAGAGAGGTTTCAATAGGTGTTCCAAACGCTCCTTCAGGGACAGAAAGCAGTTTTTGAACTCAAGTTAAAAACAACATCGATCCACGTTTATGGTAGAAAATAACGCCATCCATACATGCCCACTATTTTGGTATCCGGGGCTAAGAATATCATAGGCTTTTGGTTTTAAAAAAAAAAAAAGAAAAAGAAAAAGAGAGCTTAAAGTATATCATGTTAACTTTAATGTTATATATTGTTGTAATTTTGGGTTAATAGCTTACACAATTTTCAATGAAAATATCAATGCCCATAATATTTTTGGTACAAACATGAAAAATTACATATTTGATATCTTGTTCTTTTTATAATTTGATACAACATGATATCCATTTTTTTATTATACATATAAGTTTACTTGTAAAACTAAGCTTCCAACTTTTAATTATAATTTGAGAATGGCAAACCTGAGCAACTCCATTTATCAGTTTTGGAACTGGTGAATACCACATGCAGCTTATACATCTGTGAAAGCAATGGAAGAAAAAAAAATATATTTGAAAGATAAATTCATGAATGTCGACGACGATGTAGTATTGATCTATATTAGGAATGGAAATAGGGGTGGGATGATCTTCTAGTCAATGTATATACTGTGAATAATAACACTCTTTATGTACAGTAAATCATATCTTAGAAAGGTTATAAGTGATGATTTATGAATAAGAACACTATATATGATATGAGGTACTATGAGGTAATCCCATGAGAGTTGATCCAATTCTTGACAAAAAATAATTATAAAGAAAGAGGTGAAAGACTTAATCTTGTCCAAAGCAATGAGAAAGAAGAAGTTGAGATAATTAAGTCCCTCTTTAACGTAAACAACAAGGAAGAAAAAAACTCAATCTTTAATTCAAGTGACATAATGGTTTGTGATGATTCAAGTAAGGTTATTGCTCAAGGCTAGACATTGTTCTACAAACCCAACAGATACTCATCCTCTATCAAATTCCCAACTAGTATTATTAAGAAAAAAACCCAAAAAAAAACTAATAATGATAATAATAAATTAAAAGAAAATAAAACATCTTATGACAAAAAGTGGCAACACCACCGGTAAAAAAGCTTTCATATGGTAGCAATACATGATATATAGGTAAGTCAGGAACATTTTTTTACTGGGTGAAAAAGCAAAATAGCATTTTTAAATTTAATTAACAATAAATAATATAATCAAATTTATGATCACATAATACCAAAAATACCCATCCTCGTTCCTTCTCTCTCTCATCCTCTCTTTCTCTCCTCTAATATGAATCTATATATGTAAATTTGTTATTAAAAATTAATTATAAATCCTGTATTTTCTAGAAAATCAAAGGAATTCCAAAGATTGTACTAGAAAATATAAGGATTTTCCTAAAAATCCAAGGATTTACCTAAAAATATGTGCTAGAATTTATCATCTTTTAAAAAATATGATATAAACTTCAAAGATACTTGTTAAACATGTTGTTTGCTACAATTTTCTATTTTTATCCTCTTGCTATCAGTAAGGGCCCATTGACAAAATTTTTTATTTTGCTTTAGTCGGAAGAAGAAGAAGGAAAAAGAAAGGAAAGAAAAAAAAAAAACAAAACAAAACATTTTAGTAATTGTTTGGAAACTATATTTTTAAAAGAGTTTTTAAAATCTAAAGATTTTAAAATTTCATAATAAATAATAAAAATGTTAAAATAAAATATATAATGTCTAATTTAAGCTCTAATATAAGTTTAAGCCCCGTTTGTTTTGTACACTTGAGTTGGAGTTTTGAAAATATTTTGATTGTAGTTGAATTGTGGATTTGATTGAAAATAAATAGTTTGAAGTTAAAATATGTAAGAACTTGAAATGTGTTTAAAAAAAATTGTAATATGAATCTTTTCTGACGGATTATGCAAACACCTTTAGAATCAGTTTTTGAACTCCGGAAGCTAAAAACATCTCCTAGAAAGCATTAGGGGGCAAACAATGCACAGAATATGTTTAAATTCACGTGAAAAACTCAACATATATAATTGAATTAGAGCAAACATATAGATACATAAAATATTTGAATTCACCTCCATTGAACCAAACAAATACAAGCATAGATAACTTAATCAAATTTGCCACTAGAACATGGTGAGAAAATCTAACCACAATTAAATTAGGGCAAACAAATTCATCCATAAAATACTTAAATTTCGCCTCTAGAACTTGGCGATAAAAACCTAACAGCAATTGAAATGGGACGAATAAATACTTAAAATTCAAAAACAAATAAATGATTATTTCTATATATATATATATATTAGAGTAATAAAGATTGCCTAAGTCTTCTTGTGTCAAGTAGGATGGGGTAGGACGTGGAGACATGGAAAAAGCGTCGTTTCTTATTACAGCAGAAATAGGAGTCCAGAAGAGACGAAAGTGGACAGGCTATGAGGTAAACTCGAGATGAAGGGTTCCCAAAGGGCGTTTGATTCGCACACCGATCGGAACGCCGTGGAGACTGCCAATAGTCAGCAGAGATCTCCTAAAGACTGCTTAGAAACTTGGCATTCTTTTTTTGCGATGACTTTCTCTCTCTCTCTCTCTCTGTGTGGGAAAATATGTATATTATAAGGTATATAGTATATATGTAGTTATTGGGGTTAATTTCAAAATTGTTCCTTGAAGAATAGGTATTGTCTCATTTTATTCTTTCCGACTCAAAATGGCACAAAACTCATCCCTGAATTCCTCAGAATTTACAAATTTAGTATTTCAATCACTGAGGCATTGTCTTTTTTCTTTTAACAAATTGAATAACATATATATGCTCGCCGTGTTACTTATATGTAATAGTGCATTTTATTGATGAATCAAATTATTTGTACGTGATCAAACCCATTAGAAAATTGACGTCTCAAGTGTAAAAGTACCAAAGTTGTTACATATGGTAAGTTTGAGGGAGAATTTTGTTCCATGTTCAATTATACGGACAAAATGAGATAATATATATTCTCTGGGGGATAAATTTGAAATTAATCCTAGTTGTTTTTAAAATAGGATAATACTTCTTAAATACTTCATATTCGTAATTTACACGGACTGAGAAATTCTCAATCCGCAATCTAATTCGTGGTTTTTGCACTGAAAAGATCACAACCCATTGTCAAAATAAAAGTCTCTCAAATGTCAATTAAATTGATTTACAGAATTGCTGAATACTCCTAACTAAAAATTTATTGCTCAAACTATATTTATTTGTCAGTATAAGTTAAAACTTAAGGCAAGAAACAATGACGGGGTGGTGGCGCAGTTGGCTAGCGCGTAGGTCTCATAGCTTATTAGTGAGTGATCCTGAGGTCGAGAGTTCGAGCCTCTCTCACCCCAACGTGTCGTTACTTTTTTTTTTTTTTTTTTTTTTTTTTTTTTTTGGTTCTTTTATTTTGGTTGATAACTTGCTTAAAACCGTAATAATTCCATGGCTCACGAATTCACAATTAGCCTCCTCGGACCTCTTAACAGAAATGTTAGATCCCTTCCCTTAGCTTTCCAATTCCATCTCTTCGTTTTTCTCTGAGTGCGTGTGTTTTTTGCCCTTTAAACATATGTGAAATCCTCCATTTTCTCAGGGGAAAAAGAAAAATGGAAGGTTTTGTAGTATTATTACAAGCTTACTACATTCTTAGTAGCAAAGTCAGGAAATGTTTTCAGTGTGTGGCGTTAAAAATTAGAGATAATATTTTCCTTGAAGGATATAACTATATATTTTAATAACTGAATGTGGACAGATTAAAATGTTTTTTTTTTTTTTTTCATAAAATGGATGCGTTACTAATTCTAAATGTGTTAGAAGTATTAAAAAAAAAAATTACAATCTCACAAATTGAGTGATGGTGCAGTTATAAATTTTTCTTATAAAATGAAAGCATAATAGAATTTTACAAAAAGTTTAGAATTATAAATTAATTTTTCAAAATTTGCTTCCCACTAAAATAAGCAACTAGCATTGAAATGTTGCTTCCACAAACAAATAAAGATAATTCGCTTATCCTATTAGTGTAAAGGGATTAAATAACCTTTTTTAAATAAGTTTTTTAATAAATGTCAAAATTTTTAAATTTAGTTAAAATGCTCTTTTTTTATAAAATGATTAATCAATTTTCTTGAATAATCAATCAGTAATTGACCAGATAATAGTCAATCAGCAATTGACTTACGGTCAATCACTTATTCACCATAACATAAATCATCAAATTTCATAATCAACTACAAATTGATCAAATCTGAAAAATAACAAACAATTATTTTCTTAAATTAAAAAAAAATTATGCTATCTATTTGATTAGATGATTATTAAAGGTCACCTAGTCTAATTTCTCTAGTATAAAATAGTTGCAATAAAGATTAAATTTCAAAACGCCCAACACTCCTCCTGTAACTTGTCAACTCTTAAAACTTGTTTTACATTCTTGTTGTTATTCTTTTTTTTTTTTTTTTTTTTTTTTTTTTGGAAAAGGGTGTGATCATCCTTCTAGGCAGCGCCAGTTCAACGCGGCGGGTGTGAGGAGTACCCAGAAGTCTCGCCAATGGAAATAAATTTCCACGTTAAAATAAATTTCCATCATTAACTTTTAACAATAAGAAAACCTTGTCAGAAGTAATTCTTCGCAAGAATTACAAAAATAATATTAATAATAATAATAACTAAAAATAATAATACAGACAGTATACAAATTATAAAGGCATTCATTGCCTTTTATTTTTCATATAAAGGCAAGATCAACCCGTAACATCTCTAAATTCTCACCTCACTGAGGAGTGCCACTAGATCAAACAAACTTAGGCACAAATGCATTCATTCTAGTCAAACCTTCATTGTTAATTTTTGTGCTATGATTTTCTTTAGCCAAACAACTATACGCTAAAGTAATTATATTTATCAAAAATGGGTATTTGAATAGTATAAATTAGCCATTTTGGCCATCTATAAGACCTCTCAGCTATGGTAGATAGCACTTGAAAATGTGGGTCAAAGGGTGAATTTCAACCAACCTTAATTTCAATTCACTGAACCAATTTACTTGCTAGTTTTTTACATTCATTCATACGTCTTGGTTAGAACTACACATCTCAAAATTTCGACCATATACACATCTCATTTTTCAACTATAGGATGATGGGAAAAAAAATGAATTGAACCATCAAAAAAGTTGTCAGTCATCATTTATAAAAGACAAAAAGTTCTCACGGGTAAGATTATTTTAAGCCTCTTTTGATGGATGAGATTTAAGTTACAAATCTTTCTCTCTATGAAAGTCTCAAAATCAAATCATCCTCCTTCCACAACATCTCCTCAACATTATTTTTAAGCCTCTTTTGATGGATGAGATTTAGGCTGCAAATCTTTCTATATATAAAAGTCTCAAAAACCAAATCATCCTCCTTCCATAACATGTCCTCAACTTTGTTCTATTTTTTTTTTTTCCCTGTCCTCAACTTTGGGTCCTTGTTTTTTTTTTTTTCTTTTTCCTTCTAATTCCTTTATTTTTCCCCTTTTTATTTGCTCTTTTTTTTTTTGGCTTTTTCCTTCTAATGTCTTTTATTTTCTATCTTTCTATATACTATACTCTTATCTCTTACTACACTTCAATAGATGACACACGGCGGATCCAATACCCATCACGTGATAATTTTACAAAAAGTTACTTTTTTTTTTTTACACTTTGTTTGTCTATTTCACGCACGCGAAGCACGTTTTCCAACTAGAAAATATACAAAAGGTGAGATGTGCCTTAGCCTTACTCTCAATACATTGGCTTCTCAAAAAATTCACCATGAAATGAACTGGAAGTGTATTACTTGGAGCCTTTTATACAAACATGGTAGCTAGTCAGAGAGCGCAACGTCAATGCCAGTCAACGTTCCGCCAAAAGTGGTGGAGCCAACTCCTTCCCAAACCTCAGTAGAGCCAACTTCTTCATTGTCACACCCTCCATGTTGGAGTCCCACCAGCCACCACCATTTGCATCTGCTACCACGTAAGTAATGAACCAAAATGTCACAGAATCTTAAACAATTTCGATTAGAGTCAAGATGTAACTATATACTAACAGTGATTATAAGCAGGAACTTGGATCTCATTGCTAGTAAACTTCTCGACCCTTCTCTGCTGCCTTAGTTTCAAATCACCTCCAAGCACTACAAAACTCTTTCGGTGAATTTTCTCTCGTACTGACCTATGGCATCCATGTTTAGAAAAACAGATAAACGGTTAAGAGTGAAATAAGATTGACGCAAGAAGATGAAATAGTTGCCCCATCCAAGAACTTCTTTCTTGCAATACAGTATAAGAAACTAAACAGCCAACTGTGTATATGTTTGGTCAAATTACTCTACTATCTAATCTTATTTTCTTCATTCAATTAATTCAAATTCTACAAGAGATTTGGGATGCTTTTGCAAAAACGCATCTTTGGAATTTGGTTGAAAATGCATAATCCGCTTAATAATGAGTGCATAGAAAAGCATGGCAACTCCGCACCTTTCAAGCTCATTATCATCATATCACCCATTTTTCCTCTAAGAAATGAACCAAAAATCAAACTCTTCACAAAACATAAGGCCGTGACAAAATGATAAAACAAAGTAATGCTCCAAGGGCTAGGACTACTGAATATGGTGTGCTTAGAAGACTAACACGTTACTTGCCACCCATGTTTAAAATTGCGCAATTTGAGGTGCGCAATGGGGCACACTCAATGAATTACGGAAAAAAACAGTAATGAGGCCTAAGCCTCAATCACCCTCTAAATTGTGTACGCCTCTATGAATTGAGGTTACTTAGAAACACACCAATTGTGCAATATTGAGGCTGTAGCCTCAATTTTTCTGAAGTTTTTTCCGTCCAAATAAATCGCTTGGCTACCATAAAGATGAACACATTCGTTTACATAATGTTCAACAAGAGGTTGAATGATAGACATTTAAAGAAAAAAAATTTTGATGTTATGTTATGATTTCTACCTACAATATGATTTTTCAATTTTTTTGACTTATTTTATGGTTTCACAAACAAAAAACACCTTAATACCTGATTGTGCAATTTTAAACCTTGCTTGCCACAAATTTTCTTTTTCAAAAATTTATAAATAAAATATAAAAAATATTCCAGGTTCTAGTTAGGACTAGTTTAAATTCTTTTGCCCTTTATGCTGCTCCTACAATTACAAATGAAATTGAAATGACAATTAGGCAAAACCAAAGCTAATGGTAACGGAAAGAAAACAATGCACTAGGTAGTTAGAGATTCAAAACGGGATAACAAACCTTCCAAGCTCTTCCTCTTTCTTGATCCTTGAACATCGGTCATGTTGCCACTTTCCACTTCGCCAACACTACGTGGACCAACACAATCTCCTTTTGCTGTACCACCATGCTTGAACTGTTCAAGAACAACTTGCTCAACAACAGAATTCAAGTCTGCTTCCTCTCCTCCTTGCTTGGACTCAGCTTGTTTATCAATAGACCCACACCCGCTTGACTCTCTCGGTCCCACCAATGACGAAAAGGGCTTCGACTTCCCCTGCCAAGAATGACACCAATTTAGTCCTAGATTACAAACTAAACTCGAGCATATTGTACAACTAAAGATTGTTAATCATCCAGATGGTCATTTCAAATGCTAATGAAATTTATCTAATGAAATTAAAATTCTACCATCCACCTTTAGCACTTTTCTTTTCCCTCTCCGTGAAAGGGGAGCATCAATGTCATCCCGTCCCCATCGTCTATAGCATAAATCTCGAGATGAAGCAAAAAGAACCCATTGACTGGGAAAGGACCTCGAGAAGAATAAGGAAAGGCCTCCTAACCACTCCACCACTCCACTAATAGTTCCCCTTAAGCTCATTGAAAAACAAGGGTTTGGCATAATTCAATATGCCCGAAAAATTGCTTCACATTCTCAAAAAACAGACAAATTTGAAAATTGACCCACATTTCTTTTTTTTCCCTGTTTGAAGACCTGTTATACAAAATTCTCCTAACTTCATTTCCCATTTTGATTTCTTTCAACCATTTCGATTCCCGTTTAAAAAATAATAAAAAATAAAAAATAAAACCCTAATCCAATTTCTCTAATTCTTCCCAAAATGCAATGAAATTGGGTACAAAAAAAGAGTACCTTGACCGTACTGGGAAGTCCAGAAGTTTCGTTGAGCTTCTTCTGGAGGAAATCCGAGAGCGATACCCGCGACCCCTTCTCCGGACCTTCGTTTTTGGTCTCTTCTTTCGAAACCTTGAAACTGATTCACCCAACCCAAAAAAAAAAAAACAAAAAAAACACGAAAAATCAAATTGAAAAAGATAATAATAATAATAAAAGCAGAGAAAAAATAATTAACAAAATTTGCAGTTTCTCTTACGGATTGGAAGAGGCGGACAGGAAAGAAGAGGCGATAGAACGCTGACCAACTGCTCTGAAAGGAGTTTCCTTCCCTTTCATTTCCAAGTTTCTTCAACAAATCTTCTTCTTCTTCTTTTCTTTTTTTTTTTTTTTTCTGTGGAAGAAATAATGAGCGTCTCTTTTATTTTTCTGTTTCTCTCTTCGTAAATTTAGCGCGCCAAAGTTTGAAATTTTTGTGAAAAGAAATGGAGTTTGGGGGAATGTTGCAGTATTGATCCCAAACTAAATTGCTTTTTAGGCTTTGGTCCTTACAATAAAATTTCTTGAGATTTCACCCCTCTATTATTCATGTTTGGGGAACTTCTTATAAGAATTTACTTCTCTGCAAACATGTTCCCCCAATTTTTAACTAACGTTTAAAATAATACAAATGTAATGTTCTCACATTAAAGTTGGCATATGTATATGTTTTCTTTTTAATGATATATATATAAATATACACATACATATATATATATATATGTATATATCAGTAGATGAAGATTGAAGTTGGCAATTTGGGATCAATACGATGACTAGGAGTCGATTTATAGAGGGTGCTTAGCATAAATACTGCTAATATTGTCATATGAAGATACTGGAACGGTATCCTGTCTTAATACTTAAGGTAATCCGTTGTAATTCTAAAAGATTTTTTGACCGTTAGCACTTGACCATACTATCAGCAGTATCCTACTCTGATACTTGCAAATAATTCTAGCAACCGGCAGTCACCTACCATGGTACATTTGGTTTTCTTAAGGAAATCCAAAAGAAAAAATCGCAAGAAAATCCCTTGATTGTCGTCGCAGCCCCATGACCCTGAGCGGGTGAGATCTCGTAGATCTATGGTTTCCTTCGTGAGTGGGAGATAGTAGACGATAGTATGAAATGACACATAACGAGACGAAAAAATGAGAAGAGAGATAAAAAGATGAATGCTTTAAAAAAATCATGGAGGTTTTTTTATTTGCACACTCTCTAAATGCGAAAATGTGTGACGTTCATTCCAACAACTTTTAAATGAACCTTGTTTTCTTCATTTTGCTTGGAAAATGGTCAATTTACTCAAAATGATCAAGATTTGTAGACTAGATACCTGTCCTCTTTTATTCACCCCAAAAAAAATGTCCCCCCCCCCCCCTTTTTTTTTTTTTTTGCCCACCGACAAATGGATAGCTGTAAGCTTTGGAGGATGGTTGAGGACAACACTTTATAATGAAAATCTTGAGATAGATGCATTTTTAAGCTGCATAAGCAAAAGAAAAAAAAAAAAAAAAAAAAAGGAAAAAACTAGGTAGAACTCTAAAAAAAAGGGGGACTTTTACTATTAGAATTTTCCAAAGAAACCCACCATGAAATTCGATATAGAAGAATATTTTTCAGAAATATCAGATACATATGTATATACAGGAAAACACAATATTATCTGTTTCTCCATAAAAATCTTGGACTCCAACGGTCAAGAAGTGACTCATCTTCTAAAGCTGCTTCAATTATTGGTGTCTCCTTTTCGAAAGGCCACCACCCTATGCAAATTCCCGGCACGCTTTGGATTCTCACTTCTTCTTCAATTTTTTCTTTTTTTTTTTTTTTTTGGGTTGAATTTTGGACTCTTCATGAGTTGTTTTTCTTGAAATTATTGACACACTACAGTTTCCATGATAAATGTTTGCCCACCACGTTAAGCCTTGTACTTCTGTTTGTTTGGTAGGAAAATGGTTGGTTTCCAAGAAAGTGACCACAAAAAATGTGTGATGTGTGTGTGTGTGTGTGTTTTTTTTTTTCTTTGTCCAATGGGAAGCATTAGTTTAGTTTAATTGACTGCTCCTTTTTTTTTTTCCCCCTCTTTTTGCTTGAAATGGACTGTTCTAGTTTTTTACTGTTTCTTGTCTTCTGCTAATATTAGTTTTCTATTGGATTTTTCTTACCATGGAAGGGTTGGTTCTTTTGAAAAAGGAATGCCTGCCTTCTAGACAGGGGAAAAAAAGAAAATAACAAAAAGCTAGGTTTTTTTTTTTGCTAAAAAAGGAATTGATTGATGAGGAAGCTCCCACTAAAGCCCCAAAAGTAAACTAAAAAAAAAAAAAAAGGAGAGAGAAAAATAAAGCAATCAAAGATTCCTTCTGCCATCGTCGATACTCCTTAATAATAATACACGTTTCTTATCGTTAAATTTGATCATAATCACATAACAATAATAAAATACATAAAACATACCGTTTTTATATAGATTTAACGATTTAAATCATAATCCCACCAGTAATGATAAAAATCTCCTAACAATAACAGAGCAAACAAAGAACTATTTCCTAATAGCGTTCTCTTTTTTATATTTTTTTTTATCTCTCTCTCTCTCTCTCCCTCTCTTTCTTTTCTTTGAGTTGGCTGTGATTGTCTTTATGAGGGAGAAACCAACCAGGTTCCAAAGGCCAAAAGCCATGGAGAGGCGTCCTACTTTAGAAAAGTCATTTGTCCTCTTCTACTTGATGTGTAGGCAAACATGTTTTTTTTTTTTTTTATCTCGTGAAGATTTCCATGGTTGCTAATTGAAAATAATATTCTAATATCATTTCACGTTATAATTATATAAGATTTAAAAAGTATAACAGTTTTTATTCATAAAAAAAAAGTATAATAGTTTTTTTTTTAATTTAAAATCTGATTATTCACAAAGAAAATTTTGCTTGCAATGAGGACTTTTTTGGTATTGCCAAAGTTCCTCTGTTTGTAGCTGATATCTTTGCTTTGGCTGATTTGGCGTAATAAAACGCAAGCAAATTATCTCAAACATATTATATTATAATTGTTGATCCTTCAAAATTAAAAATTATTGTTGAAAAACCCTAATTATAAAAGCAGGGCATCAATTATGTAAAAAATAATTCAAAGTAAAAATATAAATTAGTTTCATCATAAACCTATAACGTTAAGATTTTAAATTCGAACTCATCGACCTATTCTCATGAAATTCATGAAATAAATAAATTGACAGTCAAAATTGCTCTTTTGCAAATATATCTGCTTGATTTTATCAAAATAAAAATACAATCTCTATCTATAATCTGTATCTATAATAAAGAAGAGAGATTGAGGATACACATTTTTTGTATTTCTATTTATTTTTTGTTTATATTTCAACCTACTTGTTGTTTGATTCCAATTTTCAACACCCTCGCTTTTTTTTTTTTTTTTTTTAACTTCAACCTATATTTTGTTTTCATTTCAACGTATCCTACTAGAAGTGGAGTTAGGAATTTATTTCCGTTGAGGCATTTTCTTTACTTTTGTCTCTCTTTGTATTTTTTTTTTCCTTGTAAATATACCAAGTAACTATGAAAAATCACAAATTTGATTTTTCTTTTATATGTAATATAATATCGTATTTGTACCATTCCAAATCCAAATCTCACTCGACTCGAATCCATCCCATGCCTTTTGACCTAATGATCATTGATCGACCACAATTTAAGTTTTAGCTATCAATTAATCGCGATTTAGCTCCACAGTTCATCCTTTATCCATTCATTGCTTTTTGCGTAATTCATGACATTCTTCGTTGCTTTTTGCATAATTTATGACATTCTTAGTTGTCTCTTTATTAGAAATAAAGGTAATTAGCTTGTTTTCTATTTTTTGCTACATGTATAGTTTGGACAATACAAAAAGCATGCAATATTTTTCATTTTTTTTTTCCTTTTCTTGCAAAATGCAAATTAAATGTATCTTCCGCCTATAATGTTTATAGTCCCTTAACATTTTAATTGACAAAATAGAGAGTAATAAATTCTTAGAAGTGAAGAATAAATTAT
This sequence comes from Ficus hispida, assembly GCA_025413025.1. Lineage (NCBI taxonomy): Eukaryota > Viridiplantae > Streptophyta > Magnoliopsida > Rosales > Moraceae > Ficus > Ficus hispida. The sequence continues at coordinate 10,592,859 of CM046368.1, read as the reverse complement.
TTTAATTTCATTCGTTTTGGGTCATTCTTTGGGCATCTAATAAAAAATAAAAAGCCTTGACGTTATACACACGCTACTATACACGGACAAAACTGCGTGTTTGCTGCTTATAGAAGTTTCTAATAGGACATTTAATTTATTTTTTCTGATCAAAATAACAAAACCCATATGTTTGATTATTAAAAATAAAAAATAAAAAGTATCCACGCCAGTATTGAACGTAAATGTTAAGACAAGGTCGTAATCAAATCAAATTAACATAAAGAAGTGGATCTTTCTATGTTAGAATATTCTATTATAATACGTATTAACAAAATATTATATCAAATTAAAATCATATTAAAAAAAAGCATAAAAACTGATATAATATAATATGAATATAGTGGTTTGAAACAGAATTCGTTTAATAAAGTATTTTTCATATTTTATCATAAAATTCTTAACCGTTCAAAGTGATGCCCTAACGATATAGTATGTTCTTTTATACCCCATAAGACTCCTGAAAAAAAAAAAAAAAAAAAAAAAAGGACGGAAAAAGCACATTTGTGGTGTACAGATAACACGTCCACATCAAATTAATATAATATTGGATGATAAATTAATGAATTTATACATATTAATATTTTATTAGTGCCCCACAGAATGACAGCCACTTGTGAAAGCTGTATCCACAAACTACAAATCAAGGTTCCTTATTTATCATGTCTTATATTAATTAGACAAATGCATGATTTAAGCTAATTATGATCTGTTTGTGTAGTTGATGATAATCGATAGACAGAGACTGTCAGCTTCACATGATTGGCATCATCATGAGATGCTTTACCGAAGCTCAAATTCATGAAAATTGTCATCTCTATGTGCCAGAGGACTAAGGCCAAAAAATAATATTTATAACAACAATAATAATAATAAATTAACTAGGAATGTTTTTTTATTTTTATTTTTATTTTTATTTTAAGAAAAACATAATGTTAAATGACATCCAGGACAGTATGTAAATGTATGAATAATTTTAATGATACGGGATAATTCTGCATTCAATTTTAATATAAAATATAAAGTTTATATGGTCAACCCCAAAAAAAAAAAAAAAAAATATATATATATATATATACACACACACACACACAAACAATTATATATAGGAGTTATTGCAAATTGATTACGTTAAAAATAAAAAATATATATATATATATATTTGATTGCTTAATTGGGCTTTATTCAATAAGTCAAGGAGTGACTCGTGAGCGCAATTGAGGTTTTGTAAATAATGTATATGATAGGAGGGATGGAAAATGAGAAGGAAGAAGCAGTAAAATATTTAGGTGAGGAAAATATAAAAAAAATAAGAGGGTTTTCATTCATGTCGTTGGATAGAAGAGAAAAGAAAATACAAAATCTAGTTCCTTTTACAATTATAGCTTTTTATAAATTAGAAATTATAAAGATAAAAATCAAAAAAAAAAATTTCCCCTCTATTTTCTTCTAAAGTTAGAATGATTAATTATGATAGGTCTCGTGAATCTACAATTTCTTTTTCTTTTCATAGTGACGGTTTCCGACCATGTCTGATAATCCGCCATAACAATTCTCATGTCAAATTTGGGGCTTTAATTCCTTTCGTTTATGTATTTATTTATTTTTTATTTTGGTGAGAATTGAAACACAGTTGTTTTAAAAACTACTTGTTAAATGTCCGTGTTATATGAATAACGTATTTATTTGTTATAATTTGACATTTTAATATATTTTCTCTAAACTTAGCCTATGCTTGGTGTAAGGGTTTGGATCAGAAAATTACAATATAATTTTTATCTTTTTTCCTCAGTTTTACTATTTATAGTTTTGATCCATAATTTTCTAACTCAAACTTTAAAAGTCTATAATTTTTTACATATAAATCCAGACGATTTTAATTGCATAATATTTCGAGACGAAAGAAATAAACTTTATGTTTTTTTTTTCCAAACACATTTCAAGTTTTTATACTTTTTTAAATCTAGTAATTCAAATGACACACCAAACGCACAATTTAATTCAAACCCAAATTCTATAATCCAAACTCTTATACCAAATGCATGCTTACTATATATTGACTTAGCAATGATTTACAAAAGAAATCAAATTAAATATAATATTAATTCTAAAAATCGTAAATTATTTTTGAACAGAGTCAAAAATAGACAAAGGGATTATTCTAATTGGATGTATACAATATTATAATACTTGACTACAATTGTTCAAACCATTACCTTTTTCTCCTTTGAAGGGGTTCTTCTAGACGACAACTTGTTCTACGTCAAAACTAATCTCTCAACTTGCTTGATAACCGATCCACACCTATAAACAAAGTGGTGATAGCTTGCTTTTACAAATTGATGAAAACTTGAGGTGCCTTTGGTTTTATGATCCAAATCTAAGTGTTTATTTCAGTTTTTATTTTTTATTTTTGAAAAGTAAAAAAAAAAAATTAGAATTAGTTTTTGAAAAGTCAATCAATTTTAACGTAAAAATTTCACTCCGAATGTATACACCAAACGCAAGTTTGATATAGTAATGAACGAATTCGACAAAAATTATGAGAAGAAAATATATTATAAACTTATTTGAAGTGCAATCAATGACATTCAAATTAAAAAATCATAATTTTTTTCTTAGAAATTGTCTCTTTGCATTATTAATTTAATTTATTTTAAATTTGTTTGGTTTTTTTTTTTCTGACTTCTCTATATTTTCTTTAAAATTTTTTTTTTAATGCTTCCGTCATTAAAAAATGGTGAAATTCAATCTACATATACTTTTTTTTTTCTTGGTATATATTCAATGTACGTATACTTGCTCCTCCACTTTTCAACCTGACGAGAAGAAAATTAGTTAGAAAAAGTCAAATGCCGAAAAAGTCAAAATAAAGGCGAGTTCAGCGTGGGAAGCAGTGTAGAGCACCAAAACTCTTGGAGTGCTGCTACAGTCAACGGCTACTTCACGACGTCGTCGTTTTATTTTCTGCTCAAAGTCGGCGGCCGTCCTGATGGCGGAGGAAAAATAATTTAAATTTTGTATACTTTCTAAATACTAGTTGAAAAAAGTAATATTGTTATTTTATTTTTTACTCTAAAAACTAGTAATAAAAAAATAGTATTGCGTTACAACGTCTACCTACGTCACCATTCACCACCGCGCATTATTTTTTTCCCACGCACGGCCATTTACTTATTAATTTGTTTTTTTTTAATTATTTGTAAATTTGTTTGTTTTTTTATAGATAATTTATTTATTAATTTGTTTGTTTTGTTGGTCATTTGGTTATTTTACTCCTTTACTCCCTTCAAGTTCATCAAATTTGACTCTGTCTCGTGGGCATTTGAAACTCAATTGAGATTCAATTCATGTGTAAATTTGACTCTGTCTCGTGGACATTTAAAACTCAATTGAAATACAATTCACGTGTTCCCTTTTTATATTTTCCTTTTATATTTTTTAATAATATCATATCATATTAATTAAAATATTATGTCGATAAATATATCACATTACAATATATTAGAACAATTAAAGTATTTTATTTGATGTGGTGTAGTATTATATTAGAGATATCAAATGTAAAATGAATTATGGGGCGCATGACATTCAATAAAAACTAAAGGATATATGAACCAGATTCAATTAATTTTTATTATTTACTATTTTTATTCAATAAAATATTCCAAGGAATGTCTTAAAATTATAAGTACAAAAATAATTTTATATTAATTTCTCATCTAATTTTATTAGAAGATAGTCTGAGTTTTATACTCTAAATCATAATGAACGTTTCAAAATTGTGGATAGTTTCTTTGTACGATAAAAATTCGCCTAGCTGTTCTGTTGTCATTATTGAATGTGTTAGTTATACACATAACATAAAATGGTTTGATGCCCATCAAAATAAAAATAAAAAATAAAAAATAAAAAATAAAAAATAAAATGGTTTCAAGTAGTTTATAGGTCAAAAATAGCAAATAAAATAGGTGACAAGAATCGCATCCAATCCTAGGTCGATGGGAATTCTCTACCTTATCTTGATTTCACATTGGCTTAACAGTTAATATTCCCTTTTGTCTTTATTTCTTTGCTTATTCTAGAGATGGATGGTTTACTTCATCAAACGTACAAATCAATAATATTTTATACAAATTAAATTAAAAATAAATAAAATTTTGGGAATATTTTGAGCCAAAGTTCAAAATTCAAAAGAAATTATGAGGTTTGTCCTTTAATAAATTGGAATGATGATTGTTTTATAATTTGTAAAAACCATTAAAAAAATAATAGTTTGTAAGAAGAATTTTCTGGAATTAAAATTAATACTTATTTTAAATAATGAAATTCAACATGACTCCCTCAAAAATAGAAGAAGAAGAAGAAAAAGAAGAAGATGAATTTTCTAACATAATTTGTTGTTCAGCAAAGAACTTTATGGATTAATTGCCACCACAATTTTCAACCCAAAAGAAGAATATAGCTAAAAAGAAAATAAAGAAGATTTTAATGCACAGTCTTAAGCCAAATGTGTTAACAATAAAAGGAAAATAATAAAAAGAAAAAAAAAAGACCTTTGAAATTAAAAAAAAGATGATAATTCAGTAAAAAATAATTGAATCCGTACTTCGTTAGTAATTTTTTACGACAATAAATGCAATAGGTTAAAAAAAAGAATATAGTACACAAAAAAGAGTACAAAAATCACTCATTTTATCAAGTAAAAAAAAATTACACATTTTATGCAAACAGAATAATTTTACTAAATTTTAATATCATCTAACACCAAAATCATAGTAGAATCGAACATAAATAATCTTTCTTTAAAAATAAACATAAAAATACTATAAATACTTACACGACACTTGCATTCTAGCAATGACGGGTTTTTCATTTTCATATATATTTATTTTTAGTTTCTTATCAAAAACTTCTAAGATTTTGAGCTAAGTTTTTCATATCTGTTTTTGTTTTGTTTTTTTTTTTTCCTGAAAAGTAAAAAAAAAATTAACTAATTTTAATATAAAAATTATATTTGAAACCAATGTTATAAACACAAACTAGAGAAAAGAAAAGATTAAAATACAATTTGATATCAAATTAAAAAAAAACAATTTCACATATCCTAAATAAAAAATAAAATTCCACATAACCCATGGCTTTCTATTACGTATACAACCGGCAAGCGAAAAAAAAAAAAAAAAAAAGAAAAGAAAAGTCCAAAAACACGCCAAAGTAAGGAGAAATGAAAAGAAAAGAAAAGTTTTTCAAAAAAAAAAGAAAAGAAAAGTATATATTAAAAAAAAAAAACAAGAAAAAAGAAAAAGAGAGGCCGACAGGTGACGAACCAACTTCGAAAATTGAAAAGCCCGTAGACGCGCCACACGCGAACGCACCCACGCTGTTTCTCTCTCCTCCCTCTATCTTGTCTCCCCTCTCGTCCTCTCTCTCTCTCATCTGGAAGGCATTCAATTCCTTCCTTCCCACTTTCTAGAGAGAGAAAGAGAAAGATAGAGAGAGGAGAGAGAGAGAGACTTTACCACCACCATCTCCTCCACCTGGCGATCTCAGACACGGAGTTGCTTCGCTGACGCTCTTTCAGAGTCCAGACGCCCTCTTCACCTCTCGCCACGCCATTTCCCCATTACTCCTTTTCCTTGGATTTTCTCAAGAAACAAACACACACACACACACACACAGAGACCCCCACTCTCGATCGAATCTGAATCCAATCTAATCGATCGAATCTCGAGACGAGCGGTCTCGGTGGAGGACCTTTTTCGGAATCCGTATTTGCATGTGCGCGTGTGTGTGAGACGTGACGAGGTTGATTTAATCGTTGGCGATTTTTTGGTTTGATTGATGCTTAAGATCTTCGGGAGCAAGTAAATTGGAGAGTATTGCTGCTTTGGGGGTTTTGGAAGTGTTGTTTGGCGGCCAAGAAAGTTTTGGGCCTCCAGTAGCTGTCAGAGGAGTCGGTTTTTTGTTTTTTAATTTTCTTTTTGTTGTTTATTTTACCGAGAGGTGCTTATAGATTTAGATAGAATCTCGGATAATTACCAAGGTTTTGGTTGCGATTCGCGTACTCGAGCGGGGAAATTTTCAGGTTTTGGTGTGTTGAGAATCAGTAGAGATGGTTAGCGCGAATTTGTTTCACTGTAGAAAGAATTCATGGCCGCCCGAGGAGTATCTTAGCAAGACAGCCTTGCATTCGGTACTCTCTCTCTCTCTCTCTGGTTTCTTTTCGGTATCTTTTAGTCGAGTTCGGTCGTGCTTGGTTGCGGAGAAAATATGAGAAATGTGAAAACAACAAACTTTGGTTTAAAAAAAAAAAAATCAATGTCGTGTTGAACTTTGCTTGATCAGAATCAATGGAGAAAATTTAAAAAGTAATTGGAAAGGATTATTCTGCCTTGTCTGTTTTCAAGGATGTCAAAACTGAGTCAAATTTACATTTGTACCCGGTTCCTCATTGTCTTCAAGCTTGTTTGTTTGTTTGTTTTGAGGAAATTGGAATTCATACCCATCAACGAGTTGAGTTTAAATGTGTGGTCATGTTTAGAGTTATGATGTTTTTGAATTCAATGTTTAGCATTATGATATTTTACTAGACATTAAAAATCATATTTTAGAACTTAACCTGTCTAGTGCGTTATTGAATTAGTAATAGCAGCAAGTCAAATCTTGTACCCAATTGGTTGAATTTGATATATTTATCAATTCCGATAGATTTATCAATTTTTTTGTGGTAATGGTGGTGCTTGAGAAACATTGTAGGAAAACTGATAATGTTCAATGTTATGATACTTTATGCAGTTTGATTTTGATAGTGCTGCTCCACCAAAACAAGCTTGGAGGAGAAGGTTAAACGGCCATGCAAATAGTCTCAAAGAATTTAGTATAACATTTAGAGAAGCAATAAAGATGGTAAGAAAATATCTTGCTTCAACATGTGCTCATTTGTTCTAAGAATAACTATGGTTCTGTAGATTCTGCCATTCTGGTATTGGTAGCCTTCTTTTTCCCTTTTCGCTTTCTGATTTTCTTCGTGATTATCTGCTAACTGGTCTATGAACATTGATTTGTAGGTTCGATTAGGTATACGCTTGTGGTCATATGTTAGAGAGGAAGCCTCACATGGAAGGGTATTTTTCTCCTCTTTAATTTTTTATTTTATTTTGTTTTATTTTTTTTTCCTTTCTCAAGGGATAGATAGTTAAAACTTAGCTGCGGAAATTTGTATCTTTGCAGAAAGCACCTATTGACCCTTTTACTCGTGAAAGTTGCAAGCCATCGGCCTCGCAAGGTGTTCCACTTGGTGGCATGGGGTATGTGGTTTACCAAGTTCGTGCCTTGTGGCTTCAATTTTTTAGACTTAAATATCTTTTATGAGTCTGATGCATGTTTCTTTCTGTATATTCTACAGAAGTGGCAGCATATCTAGAGGTTTTAGAGGTGAATTTAGGCAATGGCAAATTGTCCCTGGTTCACGTGAAGGTTCTCCTGTTATGGCCAATCAATTTTCTGTAAAGTCCTCCCCTTCATCTACAATCAATTTGTATGCAAATCTTAATTTTGGCTTTCTGACAACCATTACTAAGCGATATCTATATTGTGTGAAAATCATGGTTTTCTATATGTTGCCCGAACACACATTTGAAATACTGAATCTAGTTCACTCTGTAGATGAACATATGCGTATGTTTTTTTCTTTGTTTCTGGCCTCTGGTTTCTTTTTTATCATCAGTAAGACCGCTCTTTATAGAAATGTAAACAGGGCTCTTTTGAAGCCAAAAGAATGCATGCATATGAATCTAATTGTTTTTTAAAGTACATAACTTGTAGGGATTCTGGCTATTCTTGCTTAGTTACGCCTTGTCCAGATTTTATTCAGAGATGATATTTTTGGAATATAATATTGCTTTTCTGACCTTATATATTGAAACTGTAGCATCTGAAATGGATGGAATGGAAGGTTTCTGATCTGAAGAGTACCTTCCCCAATAATTTGCTTATGCTTTAACTTAGAAGAAGTTGATACATATAATTTACAAAAAATGCATGTTGCCCTATTGTCTTGAACCTTCGCTTCTCATTTTTAAGTTATTTGGTGGAATTTCAGATTTTCATACAAAGAGATGGAGGACATAAAAATTATGCATCTGTTTTGGCTCCAGGTCAACATGAAGGATTAGGGTAAGATATCAAATAGTTTGAATATCATAATTGAAGAGCTTAAATATTTTGAACATCATAATTTTGGGAATAGGCAAAAGGACAGGACAGGTTCTTATCATGCACTGTCAAAATTATGCTAATGAGTTAGGATGCTTCTTAATATATTGACGTCAACTGAAAAAGTAAGACCAATGCGGGGTCCTGGATGGCACGATCAGTTTGATTCCTTTGGCATCAAAGGTGTCTGCAAAGTCCCACATGATTGGGGTGTGGATTCATAGTTAAGGGGTGACATTTGGGTGGTCTTGATTGGGTGTGCATTTGCGGAATGTTCTATATTCTGTGGTTATTATCATGGAAAGAGGTCATGATTCTTTTAGGACAGAAATTCTGGATTACCGATGTGCTATGTAGCTTGAGGTGGAGATTTGACAGATTGAATATTTTTTTACCAGTGTAGACTTTTTGTCTTGAGTGGGCAACAATGCCCAAGAAGAGATGTGTGAGGAAGTTCGTTTCTCTCTGAGAAAAAAAAAGTTGGTTTCTTTATATGTACTACGTCTGGTTTTATTGGGCAATGGTTGAAGAGAAAAAAATGCTTTTAGTTTTAGGTTGAGACATTTATAAACGTGAGCCTCTATGCAACACATGAAAGATTTGTACACGAGTGAATTTATCCATTCCTTGTAAAGTTGATTTTTGTTTGAAAAACAGCAATTGCATTGCTTTTTCTGTGTTTCACTGGAGTATTTGATCTCATCTTTTCAAGTTTTTATTTTTATCTTGCCTCTTTTTTTATTTTTTATTTTTTCTCTTTTTTTAAATTTCTTGGTGTTGGCTAGAATATTTGTCTATGACCTTGTTTCTAGCAGACCATACTGTTGAGAAGGAAGTGTATGCGCTTAGAATTTTTCAGCAAAATAATAATAGGATAGAATTGCATTTTGGATTTCTTAATTTATGCGTGGTTATTCCAGATGGTAAAACTGTTGCTTTTGTATGCTTTTGTTCTTTTTTCAGGAAATTAAGTGATCACGGCATATCCTCTTGGGGTTGGAATCTTAGCGGACAACATTCCACATATCATGCTCTATTTCCAAGGGCGTGGACCATATATGATGGTATGAACGTACTTATTTTTACTGTTTGGGAAAAAAAAATTCTTATTTCCCCTTGAGTCCTAACTTTAATCATGTTGGCTTACATTTTAGGTGAACCGGACCCAGAACTGAAAATATCTTGTCGGCAAATATCTCCATTCATACCACATAATTACAAAGAGAGCAGTCTTCCTACTGCCGTTTTTGTTTATACGGTATGTTCAGTCAACGTACTCTTAGTTGCAGTTAAATGATATAGTTCTTTCTCATAAAATCTGTTGGACATGTCAAGTAAGCAATAGTATCTTAAAATGACTGTGGGAGTGCAAATTTCTGTAGCGTGAGTTTAGCTGCCCAAGTAGAAAAGTAGATCTTTGCCTGTGCTACTTGAGTCCGGTTTTACATTGGTATTGAGTCCTTAATTTGACACATTGAAAATAGCTTTCTTGCTTTGTACTGATACTTATGAATCTATTTTGGAATATTTCACGTCTCTTTTTTCCCTGCTTCTGGATGAAGTCGATTTTTATTCATTTTCTTATGGCATCTTGTTTGTTGATAGAAGGAGATGACCTTGATTATGAGGTTTTATCATTGGTTTGCTTATAAGACTTTATGGTTGTTGTAGTTGGTTAACACAGGGAAGGAAAGAGCAAAAGTCAGCCTTCTCTTTACATGGGCGGTAAGAATCTCTCTCCTCACAGCAGAGTGGCGCCTAGTTATTCCTAACAATTACAACATTTCTGGATCCTTAGATTTCAAATGATTATTGCTTGTTTTTTCCAGAATTCAATTGGGGGATTCTCACATGCATCTGGAGATCATTTTAACGAACCATTTATGTGAGTACATTCTGCTTCTTCAAGACTTCCTGTTCTTCTTGAGATAGTAGTTATACAGTGTTCAATAATTTGTCTAACTTCATCTTTTTCTTTAATAGTGGCGAAGATGGAGTCTCTGGAGTTCTTCTACATCACAAGCAAGTTATCAAACCTTACTAGCTATATTTGACGGTTGGTTTGCAGATTTCTCTTAGCCGTCCCAATGAAATAGTTAGTGAAGACATCTCGTTACATCCTTTTTTTAGCTTGGAGGGGTATTTGTCCCCATTCCCCCTCCTTCACACCCCATCCAAATAAAAAAATAAATAGATAACAGCAAAAACAACGGGAGAGAGGAGAGAAAAGTATTCCAAGGCTGTTATTTGGCTATATTAAAGAAATGGCCTTATAAACACCAACATATGAGAACAAGAGAGCAGAAAACTTGAATGCTTAAAGAGTTGAAGAAAAGGGGATAAAAATAGGAGAATTAAGATTCATAAAAGAAATTCTTTACAGCCAGCTGTTATTTGTTACCTTGGAAGCTTGACTTTACGTATCAACCAACATGAAGGGCATCAGATTTTTCTGATCTTTAAATTAGCATTTCCTCATTAGTTTAAATATACAATTAGCGTTTCCAAAAAAATAAATCAATATGGCCATCATAAAACCTCAATATTTACAATGTATGAGTTAGTTTCATGCTTATTTTAATGAAATAATAAGATAACCTTGTTTTGATAGCAATGAAATGCAAAACCAACCCACTTATTCTTCATTTAATTTGGAAAAGAGAAATAATTCATTTTTCTGTTGCCTTTTGTTTCTATTTTTTCAGTGTTATAGTTGACTAGTGGATAGGGAGTAGACCCCCCTGCTCTTTCTTATACAGTACCATACAATTTACATATATTCTAATTGTATGAAAGATTTTAATTTAACAGTAACACGTGGCAAAAGCAGACCAAACTAAGCCGTTTCTATATAATTCTAGTTTTATTTGCTTTTGTGGATTGGCATTCTAGGGTCTGCCCCCAACCCCCCGAAACCATTGGCATTCTAGTTGTCGAAGATAATTTTTTGTCTATGAGTTAGCGTTTATGTTCACTTTTTCGTTTTTTTTTTTTTAAATAGTTGACTCCAGTTGATCTGCTATGTCTAGTTTGGACTTTGTCATGCAGCTGATGATTTCAAGGTGTTTATTCATTTTAAAATTTTTCGTAATTAGGAAAAACTCATGTATTTCCAGTTAATGTATTATAGCTACTTTTATCTGTAAAAGAAGATAAAATCTAATACACGTTGTATAGAAGAATCTTCAATGAGATAGAGTTCTGTTCCTTTTGTGTTAGAGTACTGCTTATCTACTCTTCCCAACTCTACATGGTTAGACTTGAGTGCAATTTTGCTGCTAGCTAACGTGCCTCTCTGTGGAAGAATGTTCCATTAGTTAATAATCAACCAAAGTTGCGTCTTTTTACTGTGCAGGACTGCGAAAGGGAACCCTCCTGTTACTTTTGCAATAGGTGCATGTGAAACACAAAATGTGAACGTGACAGTTTTGCCATGTTTCGGGTTATCTGAAGGAAGCATCCCTACTGCGAAGGAAATGTGGAATATAATGGTTAAGGTATTCATATTTTCATATGTATTATTTTCACTAGGGTAATTTGAATATTATTTGTTTGTTTAGGCACTTATGTGAGGTTTTATTGTTTATCTTCTCCGGAACCTCATACAAATTTGTGACTCTGGTCATGTATGTTGACATTTTTTAATGTGATGGTAGTTAGTTTAATTTCATGATATTTCATAGCTTCCTTTCAGAAATTTCATGGAGTCATACAGAGTTATTGGTGTAAAACTACCTGAGATTAATTTTTTTTACATATACATTTCTGAAGGATGGACAATTTGCGCGGGAGAACTTCAATTCTGGACCATCCATGCCTTCGTCACCTGGAGAGACACTCTGTGCGGCAGTTTCAGCTTCTGCATGGGTCGAGCCTCATGGGAAGTGCACTATCGCATTTGGTCTAGCATGGTCATCTCCAAAAGTAAAATTTTTGAAAGGAAGCTCATATCATAGGTAAAAATAAATAGCATCTTTCAATTTCTTTTTGCCCTTATTCATTTGAGCTTGTCAAGTGTAAAAAAGTAATTGTCTGAAGAACTAGGGAAAATGGGCGAAAAGGCTGGACACTGCTTGTTAGCAGTATAATTATTAATAAGGTTATTTTTCTGCCTTTTTAAAGTACCAGAATGATTCTAGGCGCACTAAAAATTTTACTGGACAAATATAGTTCGTGGTTGATCATTTTTTGTGTCGTAATATACGTGGTTTTTAATTTACACGTCTTGGTAATTGTTTTGAGTTTGTTATGTTGTTGCAGGAGGTACACAAAGTTTTATGGTACTTCTGAATTAGCAGCTAAAGACTTGGTTCATGATGCCCTTAAAAGTATGTATCTCTGATTAATAAATCTATTCGCCTAGATATTTTCGTTTCTCATAATGTAAAAATGAAATCAAGCTTTGGAAATTTTTTTTAGTGTTGTATTAGTTGTGTGTTTAGTTGCCTTAAACTATGATTTGAACCTGATTTCATCTTGAAAAACAGATTACAAGCGGTGGGAGGAAGAGATTGAGCAGTGGCAGAATCCCATTCTTAATGATGACAGGCTACCCGAATGGTAATTATTAATTCAGATATTTAACCTTTCATATGAACAATTAACATTGTTTCTGAAAGAAAAAAATAATTAATAAATTAACTGTTATTTTGTTGCTGAATAAGCCATAAAGTTTAAATGTTGCTCTTGTACATTCGTAAGATTGAGATATACGCACACTGAGATTGTTATCTGGTACTGTAAAGCTTTCCCTGATGAGGGTGATTTTTTGCATTCCTACGAATATCCAAAAGCATGTAGGCCGAAGAGGACTGATATTTCTACCATTTTATTGATTTTGGTTGTATGACCATTCATTTCATCATTGATGTGGTCGTTTTCCATCTCATTTCTAGAGACTGTCTTTTTAAACCAGGAACCCTTGTATGGAGTATCTATACGTTTTGTTGATTTGCATGGCTACTAACTAAACTCTTTAACTGTGTCAATTCCGTTGTGTTATTCTCTCTCAAGCTTTACATTGCTGGATTAATTCTGTCTTCTTTTATTGTCTAGTTAAATAAGTCGTCCATTTTGGGCTTAAGATACCCTTGTCTTTTTCTTAGAATTATCGGAACCATTTAGTCTATCTTGGTGCTATATCATCTTGCCACCAAAGCTGACACTCACATTCGTCTGCATTGCAGAAAATTCTCAAAATACCACTTCAGTTTGTGTTTTCAAGTTGCTTTTACGGTTATGCTGTAGTGAGTTACTTACAGTCTTTTTAGTGATCTAGTACATGCACAAGTGTTCTACTAGTGTTTTGGGTCTCTGTTCGTCTTTGTAATGGTGTTTTTTTTTTTAAAAAATTATTTTTTCGGTGATAAGAAACAGGTATTTAACTTTTGTATGCCATGTGCTTATAATATGCCTTTTGATTTTTGCAGGTACAAGTTTTCGTTGTTCAATGAGCTCTACTTTCTGGTTGCTGGTGGAACAGTTTGGATTGGTACTCATTTACAGTCTTTACATATTCCATTAGTGGAACATTAAAAAAATTAGCGTCAATTCTTCATATTTTTAAAAATTTTACGTTAATGCTAAAGTATCATCTTTCGTTGTGCTGTAAAGGTAAGCGGTAACATTGACTATAACCCTGTAATATTGAACAGATTCTTGGTCATCAAATACAAACATGAGAAATAATCGGCAGCAATCAACAGAAGTCGATAGAGGAGACAAAGCGGTCTGCAGACTAACAACAGCTAATAGTTGTTATAGCACTGCAGCTAATTTTGGTTTGGAAGGCCACGGTAAAGAACAATATACATTCAACAATAATGATGAAGATGTAGGAAGGTTTCTCTACTTGGAAGGTGTGGAATATATGATGTGGTGCACATATGATGTGCACTTCTACGCATCATTTGCCCTTCTTGAGTTGTTTCCCAAAATCGAGCTTAGTATTCAAAGGGACTTCGCAAAAGCTGTCTTATCTGAAGATGGAAGAAAAGTGAAGTTTCTGGCTGAGGGAAATTGGGGAATTCGTAAGGTTAGAGGTGCTGTCCCTCATGACCTGGGAACACACGATCCGTGGAGCGAAATGAACGCATATAATATTCATGATACAAGTAAATGGAAAGATCTGAATCCAAAGTTTGTGCTTCAAGTGTACAGAGACTTTGCTGCAACAGGGGATATATCTTTTGGAGTTGATGTATGGCCTTCTGTTCGTGCTGCAATGGAATACATGGAACAATTCGACAGGGACAATGATGGTCTAATTGAGAATGATGGTTTTCCGGATCAAACGTATGATACTTGGACTGTTCATGGTGTGAGTGCCTATTGTGGCTGCTTGTGGCTCGCAGCTCTTCAAGCTGCAGCTGCAATGGCCCTTCAACTCGGTGACAAAGATTTTGCTGAATGGTGCAAGACAAAATATTTGAAGGCCAAACCAGTATTTGAAAAAAAGTTGTGGAATGGTTCTTATTTTAACTACGACAGTGGGTCAAGTAGTAATAGTAGGTCAATACAGGCAGATCAACTAGCTGGGCAGTGGTATACAGCATCCTCAGGCTTGCCTTCGCTATTTGATGATTTTAAAGTCCGAAGTTCTCTCCAGAAGATTTATGATTTCAATGTAATGAAAGTCAAAGGAGGAAGGATGGGTGCTGTAAATGGTATGCATCCCAATGGAAAGGTTGACGAGACATGTATGCAGTCGCGAGAAATATGGACTGGTGTCACCTATGCCGTAGCAGCTACAATGATCCTTTCAGGAATGGAGGATCAGGCATTTACTACTGCTGAAGGCATTTTTACTGCCGGTTGGTCTGAAGAGGGTTATGGGTAAGTACCGCACACTTAGTTATTTGTAGTTCCTGTTCCTTTAAAATGGTGATACTTGCCCTTAGGTATGGTTCTAACTTCATTCTAAAAAGAAAAATGTAAACCAAGTAGCCGATGTGTGAACTAAAGAACTAGAATATAACTATTTTACATTGTTGATAATTAGTTCGATATTTCGGGTGAATATGGAAGGGCTGGAATAGTGATTGTGATATTCGGTGAATATGGAAGGGCTTAAAGTGATTTTAGGCTGAAAGATGCGTTAGGATAGATGGAACGGGAGTCGTTGGATTGCCAGGGCTTGGGGCGTTAATAAGTGAGAGATGCAAGTGGTGCAAATACGAAGGAAAGATATAAGAGCCTGCGAG
Source organism: Ficus hispida (assembly GCA_025413025.1). Classification (NCBI taxonomy): domain Eukaryota; kingdom Viridiplantae; phylum Streptophyta; class Magnoliopsida; order Rosales; family Moraceae; genus Ficus; species Ficus hispida. Next base: position 10,577,401 of record CM046368.1, on the reverse strand, counting down.
ACACTGAATATCGCAACTTCATAAGGAGCTCGGGTAAAAGGGGCATTTAGGTTGTTGCTTGTCTGTCATATTTTTTGGTAGAGTTGTGCGGAGAAGTGTGTATAAGTAACTTCTGAAGGTTCAGCATGTATATAGTTCTTAGATTCGCCATTTCTTGATCGTCATTCTCATCTTCATCAGCCGACTTAAAATTTTTGTTTTCCAATCCTACAGGTACTGGTTCCAGACTCCGGAGGGATGGACGATCGACGGGCACTTCCGGTCGCTTATATATATGAGGCCTCTCTCGATATGGGGCATGCAGTGGGCGTTATCGATGCCGAAGGCAATCCTCGAGGCCCCTGAGATAAATGTAATGGACAGAATCCAATTATCTCCCTCTAGTTTAAGAACACCCCGCACCCAGAACGAAATGGGCGTTCGAAATATTGCAACAAAAGCAAAATGCCTTGGGAATTCTGTGTTCCATTGTTCATGTTGATTGCATTGTAGCTTGTATAAGTTCATATCATCATGTCGTAAAGAAAAATGTCTTTTATATGACCGTTTTTCGGTTTCCCCTCTTAACTTTCTTGCAGCAGAAGCAAAAAAACTGGGGAGGTTATGAGGAAGTCGTCTAGAAAATATAGGCAATAAAAGACCGGGTGGCAATATAAGTAGCTAATTCACTCCCATGAAATGTTGTAGATTAGTTTTTATTTTTGTTATTTCGAAAATTTTTCTTGTAACTATTGTTTTGAAGTATACATAAATTGATCTCTAAGTACTTCTATCTGGGAACTGAGATCTGTGTACTTACAGAGTGCTGAAGAAGATTACCCAAGCCTTCTCAATGCACAACATTTATTTATTTGTTTATTTTCGTTTCATTTCTCAAAATAGAATGGAATAATTAATAATTTAAATGAAAGACTGTGAATAGAACACAAACACCGCGTGGTGGTGATCTCACACAACCACACACAACCATGTTAAGTTTAAATCCTTCGCAAAATTTAATAATATAGAGAAAAAAAAAAAAAAAAAAACCACACGGATACAATTTATAGATCTATCAAGAGGGAAAAAAAATAACAATAATGTAGGAACATTGAGCATCAATGATGTTTAAAAAAAAAATGTATTAATAGAGAGTGAGATTCACAAGATAAATTTTATTATCTAAATGGATCCAAAAGTGATACTGTAGGATATACGGTTGTGGCCGACTTGACCAGACTCCTATAATTGATTAGGGAAAGCATTTTAGAATGTACGGTCCTGGCAATCCCATCTGTAGTTTGTGCCTTCCTAATAAACAAATAAAGCAAAACAAAGCAACAAATAATAATAATAAAACTGAATTACATGGCTGTCACTTAGCAAGAAGGGAAGGGGACGAAAAGAGTCAAGTTGGTTCTTTTAAAGTGTATATATATATCTATAAATACATAGTTATAGATAATAATAAGGAAACAAACATCGTCATCATCTTCTTTTCTTCTTCATGGTCGAATACTTATTGAATAATGTTAAACTCCCCTGCTATTAATAGTTACAAATATTTGTAAATCCATATATAGTAGAAAAACATATAAATATTTACCCTTCAAAAACTTATTACGTATGTGATACAACTTCTAGTTTTTTCTTTTTGTGCTAATACCATTAGTGGAAAACGGTCTTTCAATTAAAAATGAGTTGAGCAAAGGTGGGAACCTAAGTTTTTGGTTTCAGTTCAAAATTTTAAAATATTGTAAGATAAAACATTATAGTAAAAAGGGTTTGAATCATAATGAGTTCCTTTGTGTCATTTTTCTTAAATTTTTTTTCTCTCCAATTTACTTGAACAATAATGTTTTTGGAGGCCAAAACTAAATTTAAAATATTTGAAAAACCCAAAATTTAAGGACAAAAAAAAAAAAAAAAACATCCGTGGTTGTCCACTATGGAGATCTCCATGGTCATATCGCTTGGTTTTCAAGAGATTATGATTTGACACTACCGAATAGTGAATGATAATAAAAAAGTCTTATTTAGAGTTCTCGTTTCTATTAACTTTCATATTCTAGTCTTACACTCCTGCTTTGTCAAGCCCTTGGAAAAAAGACTGTGCAGTCATTTTTGAAGTTGGAGGTTATTAGCTATTATCTATGGGTTAAGATCTTTATCATCTTATATATGATCCCAGTAGACTCCTGAATCACGTCGGGTGGGGAAATGATCAATGATTGGCTATTGGGATCTTTTAGAGACAGAGAGGAAACGTTGACAGCATGGGCCCTAAATAAAAAGTTCACCTTTGACTATTCACTCTTTCTTTTTGAGCTTAAAAAAAAAAAAAAAAAAAAAAAAAAAAAAAAAAAAACACAGACAAAGATCATTTTATGATCTCACGAAGATCATCAAAGCCGGCTCATCAGGAAAGAGAGGAAAGGGTTGTTTCAAAAAAATATATATATATTTAAAAAAAAAAACCAAAACAAAAAAACAAAAAAGAAAGTGGCAAGGAGAGTACTATTTTATTAAGTAACAAGTTAAACTATGACCAGTTATTAAAAAAAAAAATGCATCCAAAGAATTTTTTTTTTAATTTTTATTTTTTGGTGTAAATCCAGAAAACATTTGACAGCTGAGTGAGTGTCTATGTTATGGTTGGACTGTCCTATTCTTCGAATAATTATCTTTTAAAGAAAAATGAAAGAAAAAGAAAACGAAAAGAATTTTGTAATTTCTCCCTTTTCTAAAAAAAAATAATAATAGGAGTATAATAACATTGCCTCAACGAACTTCCAGAGAACTCAATATTTTGAAAATAATTCAACCCAAAAAAATATATTTTGAACCCTAAAACTTCAAGTTCAATGTGAACGTTTCTTGTTCTTTCTTAAATAAAATAATAAAAATAGATAAATGTGGTGATCAACATATCCACGCAGAATCTGTTGTTAATGTTGGAGTTCAATTCAGAATTTGCACTTCTGCTCATTGTTCCAACTTTCAGTCTCCTATTTACACTGAAAAAAAAAAAAATTACAATCGCTTGTTGTTAAAATGAAACAACAAACGAGAGTTTTATGATAGGTACTGTCATTTTCTTTAACTATCAATAAAAAAACTATATTTTTAACAGTTAGATTAATCTTTTTTAACAATTTGATTTCTGATTGAAAGCCGTTTCATGACGAATTTGATTATATATACAATCTATGGTTTGTTTGTTTTTAATAAAAAAAAAAAGTTGTTAAAAAGTTGTAGAATAAAATAGAAGTTTTGTAATTAACCATTTTCCCCCCTTAGATCACTCTTTTAAAACCTGCCCTTCTTTGATAGCTTCTTGAATTGTTCTATCAAGATATTTAAAAACAAATAATTAAAGTAGAGAAATTAGGGTAAAGCAAATAAAAATGAGAGAGGAAATGTTGATAACATAGGCCCCAATTAACTTTTCCCTTTGATTATTCGCCTTTGAGGAGGAAAAAGAAGTAAAATATCTAAGCTAGTAAAATAAAAAGAAATGAGGAAGATTTTCCTAAACTTTTTTATTTTTTTATTTTTATTATTTTTTATAAGTTGTAAGGATTATGACATCTTGAAAAAAAAAAAAGTGATGAAACTGGCATAATGTAGGTGAGTAACTATTTCTATTAAAAAAAAAAACCCTTGCATCCCAACTTCAAAAAAGCATTTTAAATAATCCAACGAACTTTTTCTTTTTGAGTAAATCCAAAAAACAGTTGACAGCTTATTTAGTCTCCGTTTAATAAATTATTGAAAATAAAATTTTTATATTAAAATTAATTAATTTTTAAAAATTTAATTATAAATTTTATTAATTTTAAAAAAATTAATAGAAATTAACATAAAAAAATATAGTTTAAGTAAAATTAAATTTACACATCAAACAAGTCCTTATGCAATACAATAAACTTTTGACAGCTTAGTCTATGTTCGTACTTCATGTCATTGTTGGACTGTCCAAAAAAACATTTGACAGCTTATTTATTTATTTCAATAATAGGAGTATGAAAATTACCACAACGTACGAGTTGCTTTCAACTTTCCAGAAAATTCAATGTTTTAAACTATAAAATTTGATGATCAAAGTTACGATATTTAAAAAAAAAATTTGATAAATAAAAGTAGTTATTACATAGCCACACAAAATCTGACGTTTTTGTTGGCGTTATAAAAAAATAGCAAAGGAAAGATTTTTACGGTAAGAATTGTTTTTTTTTTTTAGTTTTTAATTATCAATAGAAATTATAATTTTTAGTCATATAATTAATTTCTTAACTGTTTAATCTGAAACAATTATTTTTATCACGTGTCACAAAATTTTAACATGGATGCCACCGTTTAAAACTACAGTTTTCAATATATTTGTTTTGTTTTGTTTTATTTTTGTTTTTGTTTTTGTTTTTTTTGTTTTTCAAGATATATGTGTTTCAAATGAGCTCCTTTATGACCTTAAAAAAAAAGAAAAAAAAGGGGCTCCTTTGTGGGCCATTTTTTAGTGTGAAAGCACCTTATAATTGACTTTTCGATGTTTCGGTGCTTTTATTTGTCGTGTGCAACTTGTCTTTAATACACCTTTGGTCTTTGTTTGATTATTCTTTTTTCTTTTTTTATCCTCCAACTCTATCCTTTTTTATTTATAATACTTATTTTTTTTTTCTCTACATCTAAGAGAACTCAATTACGTTATCCTTCGTTTTGGATTATTAGATCTGTCTTTATTTATTTATTTATTTTATCTGTGATTTTAATTAGTCATATAAAGAAAAATGTCTCATCCGGAGTGTATACATTTTTTGCAGGAAGGCTAATCAATTGTAAGGTGTCTCAAGGCAAATCAATTGTAAGTTTTTTTTTTTTTTTTTTTTCAACAAACAAAAGTTGACTAGAAAAAAACACGTAGGAAGGAAGAAATCAGTGAATCCACATTCTAAAAAAATGCAAAAGAAAATTAAAAAAAAATCTTCACAATTAAAAAAAAATCAACGCGTATTTTAAATTCACATTACATGTTAAATTACCAAAAAAAAAAAAGAAAAGTTTACAAAATATTTTAAATTCTTAAATAGCACAATAAAATTGGATTGATTAAAAAATAAATATCGTTTTCAACGATTCACCCAAAAAAAAAAAAATTCATTCCCGACATAAAAAAATAAACAAGGATTTTTGGGAAAAAAAAAAAACAAAAAAAACAAAAACAAAAGATAAGGGATCTAACTTATATCTCATATTTCTAAGGCAGTATCATGCTAGGTCAAGTTAAAAATATAATTGTATATACAATACTATATTATCCCACTTAAAAAATTATGTTAATTCGATATAAATCATAACGTTGTTGAAATGACACGAACCGTTACATAATCTATTACTGACGACTTTAAAAGAGCGAATCACTAATAGATAATGATTTTTTATCGTTATTATTGTCAAGTGATAACTCCGTCACGGATTGGTGGATTCATTATTTGTCACGTAACATTTATTTGGTACACTCCGAGCAAGCACTCAGACTAGTTAAATAGGCCCCCCATAGGTGGTGGCATCGTAAATATTCTTGCACGCCTTCGGCTGGAACGCACCGTTTTAGGTTACTTTGGGTCAATTCACCGAACTCGTCTCCGGCTCTCTCTCTCTCGGTTATAAATAATAAAGCATAAAAACTGTGAAAGTAAAATCCAAATTATTCAAATTGAATAGTATAAAATAATAAAAAAAAAACATATTACGTATTTTAGCATTCAATTCATCCTTCCATAACTACAACTTGATCCACTTCCCAAGTTCTCGGTTCCCACCTCCTATCATTTCCTCTGCAAACCCTAGAACAACTTCCTTTCTTCTCCTCGGTACGCTCCTCTGATCACCTCTGTTTGTGTTGGCTTCCCGGAAAATGTCCCGGATTCTCATTCCATTCCAATCTCTCATACTCCTTCTTTTTCTTTGTTTTTTTTTTAAATTTTTTTTATTATGTGGAAACCAAACGGGAGTTAATTGAATTAATGATGCGGGGAACTTAACAAGTCTGAATTTTGATAAGTATTCGTTTGGCTTCTCGGAAAAACTCTGGGAAAATCCGAAAAGTTTTATTATTTGCGTTTTGATGATTTGGTAATAAATTTCGACGCAATATTGAGATTCACACGGTTGTCTGTTTCCCTTTTCAGTTGCTCTTGTTTTGTTTTTTTTTTTTTAGCAGTGTTTAATGTTTTGATTGTTATTCAGATTCACTTCGAACTTGAAGTATAATAATGGCGAGGAAGATGCTTATCGATGGAGAAATTCCTCAAACTAATGAAGAGGAGGCTCACTATGACTTCGATTTGTTTGTTATTGGAGCTGGAAGTGGCGGTGTTCGTGCCGCTAGATTTTCAGCAATTATGGAGCTAAGGTATTTCCTTGAATTTTTGAACCAAAAAAAAAAAAAAAAAAAAAAGGGAAATTTAGTAGTTTCATGAAAGTTTGGGACGAAATGTCATTTTAGTTTTACGGAACGCGCCGAATTTTGACATGTATATATTCATGATGTTCATAGTGAACAAATTTTGTGATGTTAATGTTGCCTTTTATATTTGAAAGGTTGATTTGAAGCTTTGAGGGCTTCCATGTATTCTTAGGTTTAATTCTTGTTCGATATTTTGGAGTAAAAATTCAAAATTCAAGATTCGAAAGTGCCATCAAGGGTTTCATTTTTACCTTACTGTTTCTAGAATTGGTGTTAACTCGTATCCCCCTTTGATAATTTTTATAGCTCAACATTGATTTTCGGGAGGTTGCATTTGGTTATTAACTAATTAATCTTGCAAGGTTGGAATATGCGAGCTTCCTTTTAATCCTATCAGCTCAGAAGTAATTGGAGGAGTTGGTGGAACGTGAGTTCATCCGAAATTTATTTCAGTTTTTTTTTTAAGTTGAGTATTTGGTAATGCTCATGAGCCTGAGCCATGACATCCTAATCAAATTAATGATTTTTGGCTTTACAGATGTGTTATTCGTGGTTGTGTTCCCAAAAAGATTTTGGTGTATGGGTCATCTCTTGGAGGTGAAATTGAGGTGATATTATGTTCTAATGCGATCTAGTGCAATCTTATTCTTGTATTCTAATGTATATGTTGAGATGGTAAATTTTTTGGTCTAGTTTGTCTCCTTCCTATTGGAAAGGATGTGAATTAAAAAAGGCTTGACTATTAAAAAAAATAAAAAATCCAGCTAAGAGTTTCCTTTAACATTTTTTTGGTGGATTAGTTGATTTCTAGAGAGGCATGCAAGTGCATGATATGTAGTTTATTTCCAGCATTCTGATCGATGTTTGGTTTTGGATTCATAGGATGCCAGGCGTTATGGATGGGAAGTGAATGAGAAAGTTGACTTCAACTGGAAGAAACTTTTGCAGAAGAAGGTTGATGGATTCTGTTTAATTTTCAAGAATGTACAATCGTTATTGTCTGTGTGTACGGAAATGTTGATGTTGCCTTCAACTAGTATTTCTGGGTGAAGACCTGATGAAAGAGTTCATACTTGTTGCCTGAGGCCTTGGCACAAAACTGGCATGATGCTTTCTGTCTTCACTTTTTCTTAATATGTTTAGGACAAAAAGTGTGGCGTGAAGTTGCTCTGAAATATAAAGAATTCAACATGACTTGAAGTTTCTTGTGAAACGTATTTGTATTTCAAGATAATATTATAGATTCTGCTTTCTGGTTAGACTTGCCTAGTACCACTAAGCAAACCAGATGTGCTTTTCAATAACTTTGTCTTCTAATAATTTCTTGAAATACTTGTATTCGTTCTGGGCATCCACATACAGTTTTACTCAGTGCTGTCGACTATCTTTTATGACTTCAATTTTGGCTGAAGTCATTCTAAACATTCAAAAAGAATAGGAGTTGGTAATATACTTCATTTATTTAATTACTTATTATCTTTTTCATTAATACAGACGGACGAAATTCTTCGATTGAATGGAATATACAAGCGCTTATTGTCGAATGCTGGAGTAAAATCATTTGAAGGAGAGGGCAAGCTAGTTAGCCCTAACGAAGTTGAAGTTACACAGCTAGATGGCACAAAATTGAGTTATTCAGCAAAGCATATCTTGATTGCAACTGGCAGCAGGGCTCAACGCCCTGCAATTCCTGGCCAGGTAGATTATTCTGCATGTTGGAAAATGAAACCTTTTGATCATTATTGTTATGCTTTGCCACTGTTTATGACATTTTGATGATTTTAAAATTCTTTCTTGTGTTTTGTTTAATTTTATGCAAGCCCTTCTATTTTTGTCTTCTGTATGAAGAGATAAGTCTTTGAAGTTCTTGATTTCCTTCTAAGTCATATCATTCTTGGTGTTTCTTGCACTATCTAGATTTGGTATGATTACCGTTTTCCGCATTTTTAACAACTTTATCTAATTTTATGTTTTATCTTTGTTTCTTTCTGTAAGGAATTTTCTATAACCTCTGATGAGGCGCTGAGTTTAGAGGACTTACCTAAACGTGCTGTGGTGCTTGGAGGAGGGTTTGTTCCTATCTCTTCATCTGTTTCGAGAAATAGGTATCAGCTGCAGAGCGCACTCATGGTTTCATATGCTTTTTTTCTCTTATAATTAGGTACATTGCTGTTGAATTTGCTGCAATATGGCGTGGGTTTGGTGCTACTGTGGACCTTTGCTTCAGAAAAGAACTTCCCCTAAGGTATATGGATCCGACGTTCACTAAGCTTGGCTGTTGGTCTTTTAGATGGAGCTTCAAGATGGGAACTTTTTTCCATTTTCCATTGAATGTTTTTTCAAGGCATCCTATGACCTTTTGGGACATTTAAGTTGGTATTTAGTATGTTAAGAAGATACTTGTTCTTTTTTAATTAACATAGTTTTCTACTTTGGCACGACCTAATATTCCTAATGTCTACGTGTGGGAAAATTGTACCACAGAGGTTTCGATGATGAAATGAGGGCAGTAGTCGCAAGAAATCTGGAGGGCAGGGGAGTTAACTTACACCCAAGGACGAGTTTGACGGAGGTACTTTATATTTTATATGACCTGTGTACCATTGTCTTGAATGGTATTGCTGCCTGTTTTTGCTTTTTACATCTTATTTTTGTGTGATAAATATCTACCCTGCACTCATATTTTTCTCCATTAATTCAGGTGACAAAAACAGAGAATGGTGTAAAAGTTACTACTGATCACGGTGAAGAAATATTTGCAGATGTTGTATTGTTTGCCACCGGTAATTAAAACCTGTCTAGTTACACTTGCATGATATTTATATGAAGTTGAATATCTAGGCTGGTACTTTCAAACATCAGAACAAGTTTTTTGTTGGCTATATTTGCATCTTTAACTGTATTATTTGTTGGCCACAGGTCGAGCTCCTAACACAAAAAGGTTGAATTTGGAAGCTGTTGGTGTGGAGCTTGATAAGACAGGAGCTGTGAAGGTGACTTGCTTCGTCTTTCTTATTATTGGTTGTCACGATTTGTGTTCTGCAATTCATATTTACTCTTGGATGTGACTAGCTTAGCTGCATTGATTTTTTTTACTCATGGATGTGACTAGCTTAGCTGCATTGATTTTTGCTTTCTCTTATAGCTTCTCTTCTAAATAGAATTCCCACGATCCTAAATGAGTTATGTACTTATCTTTGCTTCTTTTTCTCTTCTAGGTGGATGAGTACTCGCGCACCAACGTTCCTAGCATATGGGCAGTTGGGGATGTTACAAACCGCATGAATCTTACCCCTGTGGCCTTAATGGAGGCAACGTGTTTTGCTGTATGTGTTTCTTTTGCGTCTTATATTTTTATTTATCTGTGTAGACGGTGCATTTTCTTCTTTTGTAAATGTTGGTATAATTGACATAAATATTATTTAAAATGTGTACTACACATTTGCATTACGTACAGAAAACTGTTTTCGGTGGGCAACCTACGAAACCAGATTACAAAGACGTACCCTGTGCTGTGTTTACGTAAGCGTTTCTCCTCTTTTTAAAAGGAAGGCTCTTATTTATTTAGCTTTTTATTGGCGAATGGAATAGTTCACATCATTCATGTGGTTAATACTCTTTAGCGTCTAAGGACCTTGATACTTCTAGGGTTATGGGCCACAATTTTGCCTTTTTCTTTCACAAGCACAAAATCAAGTCAGATTGGATGTAATGAAATAGTGATTGGTGTTACTTATGTCATTTTTTAAAAATCCAATCATGATAGTGATCCACATATTTTTATTAATATATCAATTTCTAGTTCCCATTTTTTAGTAGTCTGTTTCCCACTATAATTCTCTCTCTCTCTCTCTCTCTCTCTCTCTCTCCTCTTCATTTTGGACTCTTTTTTGTGAATGATGAACTAGTGTGTTTTGGTCATTGCAGCATACCACCTCTTTCTGTTGTGGGCCTCAGTGAAGAACAGGCTATAGAGCAATCTAATGGTGATATTTCAGTCTTTACATCAACCTTCAATCCGATGAAGAACACTATCTCTGGGTAATTTTACTGATCTGATATCTTAAGATTTTTCTGAGCCACCACAAGGCCTCCTCTCTCCCCTCTCCCGCTCTCTCTCACGCTCTCTCTCTTAATCATGAAGAAAGAATTAACGACACACGCTGTTAATTACCAATTTACCTATATTATGGTAACTATCTCTCTATATCTCAGGATTATCAGTGCTTGTGCTATAGACAAATTTTTTTTCCCATCTACTAGTTGGGAATATTGAACTCGATAAAGCATAACAGCATTAAATAATGTGAAAACACGAATAAAATGGAAAACACTAGATAAAGTCAGTTATGAAGCTCATTGTTGATGCTTAGACGGATAAGTTCTTGGGGTAAGGACGACTTGGGTTAACATGTAATTTATACTTTTCACTTGCTCCATTTTAATGTTTTTTAAGTATTAACAACTTTATACGTTTTCCTTTCAATTTCCCCCCTAGACGTCAAGAAAAGTCAGTTATGAAGCTCGTTGTTGATGCTGAGACGGATAAAGTTCTTGGGGCATCCATGTGTGGGCCAGATGCGCCTGAAATTTTGCAGGTAACTTTGTTTCTCCAACTTCAGAATATCTTTATGTATCTTCATGTGATAAACTGATCATTGCATCATCTAATTACTAAATGGTCTCGACACCCTCAAGTTCGTGTAGCTTAATAAATCATCTTTATGTTACCCTTGGAGGAGCCCTTTCTGTGAATGGGATTAAAGAGGTCAGACTCAGTGCGGTCGTATTGCTTCAAAAGTAAACATTGTACTTTTTGATTTCTTCTATTTTATTCATATAGAGTACATTTACTTTTTTTATTTTTTTTTTGTTCTTTTTGTGCACATTCCTCTATTTCATACACTGGCCCGTGCAATTTATGTTGTCTTTGTCTAAGGACCATTATAATCGTTATGGTATAACTTTAGTTTCTTTATCTGATAGGCTTTTTAAGATCCAATGTCTAATTTATTTTTCTATGGAGAAACGTCTATTTGAGCGATTCATTTTATGCAATCTTTTGCTGGGAGACGATAAGCATGTTAGCGCTGGAGGCCTGTGGATCATCACTGTCATGACATTCTTAAAACTGCTGCTAGATCCTTGCTTTTACGTTTATTTTTGCTCTTTATAGATAAATCTCTGATTGTCGTTTTGGCTTGTCTTCCCCAGGGTATTGCTGTTGCACTGAAGTGTGGAGCAACCAAGGCACAATTTGACAGCACGGTGAGCTCCGTTTTTTCATTTGGTTGAACATTGCACACCCTTATTTAGTAAAAATCGCTTTTAACTTGATAACTGTCTTCTCCCTCCCGTAAAAATTACGTATTTTTCCTTGGTTTCGAAAATTTATTTGCTCGATCACCTCTACTTACAAGGCTTTCCGATCTTTGCTTTACAGGTGGGAATTCACCCTTCTGCTGCCGAGGAATTTGTGACCATGCGATCAGAGACGAGGCGTGTTTCCGGCAGCGGCAAACCGAAAACGAATCTGTAAAAAATACGATATTTAGATTGAAAAGAAAGAGTGGTATAAGGAGTGGGCAGAAGGGACAATCTCATGGTTTTAGCTTTTTGCAGTCTCACTGGCAGAATAGCGAAGCGTGCACAACAGGCGAAGCTAAAACGAGATTTGGTTAGAAGTTATTTTATCGTTCATTGTCCCGTTGTCTGGACTTTCAATTTTATATTAATATAATATGTGAGATGGAAAATTGTTTTTCTGTTGTTTTGTTTTGAGCGTTTTATTTTGGTTATAGGATTTGCAATTTATTGACACACTATTGATGCAATAAATACTTAAATAGTCGAGTATATATTTTCAGATTTTGTTAATACCTTCTGATGAGTATACTATATATAGAAATTGCATTAAATGTTTTACGACAATAATTAAAGTTAATTACAAGTTTCTAAAACTGTAATAAATACGTAGATATTTTATTTATTATTATTTTTGTTCAGAAAAGACCTTCGGGGAATATTTCCGGATTTTCAATAATCTAGTCCATTTTTTGGTTTGTATGGGAGAGAGAGGAAAAGAGAGGAGAGAAGAAATAAGAAAGAAGGAATGTGATATAAGATTTTATTTATTTTTTTTTTGAAAAAATGCACTTGAAAAGTGAACCATTTAATTTAGGAGAAAGTACTTAAATGACATAAATTTTAACACATCTTTGTTGATGTCACATAAAATTTAATCAATTCATTAATATGATAATTTCTAGTCAAACATCAACTCAATATGTTTTACAAAGTCAAAGGTCTATCTAACAAATTTTATCCAAATTCTTTATTACTTAGAAAATCTACTATAATACCATATATATTATGTTGTTCTCCTACTGTGACATCGCCGGAATACTAATTGTTTTGTAAATATTAGTAAATTACTTATTTGTTAAGTGAATGGTTTATGTACTACTTGTTTTATTTTATACAAGACTAGTCTGAAAACGCACGTCTTATATGCATATTATAGCAATTAAAAATGTAGATTTTATAATTTGTAGTTTGTCAACAACTCTTAAATGTCTTAAGTTTAGTATATATGTACTGATCTAAAGTTAGTAAGAGTAGTTTTTATTAAATAATCTTTCATTTATTTTAAATTTATCTAATCTGATAGATTTAAAAATAAGAAAAGAGAAAAGAGAAAGCCACTTATATTTTATTTAGATAATATTTGTTTCGGTGACAAAGTAAGATAAATGAAATGATAACTTTGATTAATAATGCTAATACAGTATACTAAGGTTTACATAATGATAATACATTATAATCTAAGGGTTACATAAGTAGAAATATATATTCAAAATTAAGTTTGTTTTCTTTATCTAATGGTTCATTCCATCCTCTAATTCATGGCCATTTTCTTCAGTTTTCTTGGTATCTATATCTTTCTAAAGTTCACTGTGTTTTTCAGTTAAATTGAATGCGCCTTCCACATTTTTAAAGTTACTTTGTTTAGCAAAACGTGTTTTAACGGTCTCGGGAAAAAGAGCTTTCTGCACTTTTTTGGAAACTTGTTTGTCTTGTTGTCCACTTGTTTGGTAGATGTTCGATCGAATATTGGTTGTTAAGCTTTGTATTTTTCTTTCGGCCTTAGTGTGATGAGAATTTATAGCCTGGATCCTATTACTAATTGGATCTAATAAAAGATAATATATATGTATTGATCCGTATGTCTTGAAGCTCTTATATAGAACTTCTTCGTTTGTAGATGAACGAATAAATTAAGGATTGATGTATGAACCTGCGATGAAATTAATGTTGCAAGTGTTAAAAAGAATAAGAGCAGTACGAAATTTTATCATTTTGAGAGTTCTTTGTGCTTACCAAATAAGTTTCTTCCATTAGTTTTTTTGCATTACATTGTAGTAACTTCTCTGCAGGGTGTCCATATATTATTGCCTTGATAGAACTCGATGAATCTTCCAATTCAACATACGCTCGAGCTCTTCAAGAATCAGAAAATTAACAAAGATTAGATGTTGAGTAGAAACGAATAGAAATAAGTATTTTTTAAAAAGTTGATACACCTTGGTGTTGCTCATGCTTGAGTTAGTAGATGCAATCATAAACTTCATATTGTAGTTGAAATTTGAGACTTTGTTGCATTTCTCACATGACATCTTTGATGTTTAGTTTGACCTTGATCCAAAATCATTGTTGCAGTGACAAAAAAAAAAAAAAAAAAAAAAAAAATTTAACTTGTCATTTTTTACGTGATTATTATAATTTATATATGATGCATTTGTTTATTGTGACGTGATTATACTGAAATGCTGTTCCTTTAATATATTTCTTGCATATGGGTAAGCACGTATGTATGAAATATGCATGCAAATATTGTGCTAGTGGCTACAAATAGAGAGACACATGCATGTATATACAATTATATAGCAGTTGATTATTACTATCATAATAATTAATTTTTGCACAAAAAATACTGAAAGGATAATCCGATAATGCAACAACTCAAGAAATAATATTTTTTTTCATTGTTTTCGCTCATTCTAAAAACCGTTATATTATACTAAGAAATAAAATTGTTTGGCAAAAATTTAATTACCTTGAAGAATATATCTTGGATTGTTTTTTGTGTGATTTCGTTCGTCGGAGGAGAAACCAATTCCGGTATATACTCATTGTAGCACTTTTTGCTTATGATATCACTCAGTTTGTCCATGTTCTCATTGATCCTAATTTTGTTCGTCGTATTAGGGTTTTCTTGTAAATTTTAAAATTATTCTTTATTGTATGATCACAAGCACTTTGAAGGTATTCTCAAGGAAGAACAAAAGGCAAAACAAGCTTGGGAAAAATAGGTATAAATCTCTCAACTTTGCTTAAAAAAGGTTTCAAAATTTTCTTTAAAAAAAGGAAAAGAAAAGAGAAAAACACTAATAATTATAATATATGGATTTGGCTGCGTTTAAGAGTTAAATCATAGATGTGAGTATGTTATTTGGTGCTTAAGATGATCAAATGAGATCTGTGGATGGTTGATGAAATAAGGGATGAAAAATGAAACTTCCATTGAAAAGCTTCCCTTTCTATGAAATAAGGATTTTTTTTTTTTTAGATGTATGATATCTTTTCCTTTATGTTAAAAAGTTTGAGTTTTTACGAAGCTCAAATGAAAATATTGAGGACTTGGCTATGTGTAGAATAAAAAAAAATTAAAAATTTAAAAAACTTTAATATTGACTACCTTAAATAGTTTAGTACTTTTGACAGGAGCTTGACACCAAATAATAAAATTAAGACAGTCGAAAATCTGACTAAAAATGAAACGGCATTTTCGGACTAAAAAATGAAATGAAAGATTTTATCTTAAGACTTGGACTAGACCCAAAAAAGAAACAAAGAGCTAAAAAGTTAATTATAAATTGGGAATGGATAAAATTATTATAAAGTTAAAGTTACTCTATCCAAACTCTGTTCTAACTATTGAGTGTCAATTAAATCAGGAAACGGAATCAATAATAAGATTGAACGGGGCAGATTGACAGAGAAATCATAATTTACCAAACTTTTCTGAGTATAAAACTTCACCTACAATATGAAAACTTTTATGTATTGTGTATGTGTTGTGAATTATGTGCCATTGAAATGCAAATAGATATGATACCTTGCTGTTATATTTTATATAGTTTTCATAACTTTTTTATGACATGTCATATCTGCATGATCACTAATTAAGAATATGAAATGATTAAGAATGATATGTATGTGTCGTACTAGCCTCCGTCAAGGTGAGATGTCATGAATGATCTATTTATGACCTTGGAGTTTGTTGGAAGGTCGCTTCTCTAACTTCCCACTGGTTGCGCATACCCGATACGAACACATGGGCCCAATAAGATAAATTAAGCATGAAATATAACTTCATTAAAAATAAAAAATAAAAAATCCTTGCATATTATTGTTGCATTGTAAGATTTAAGTTTGCACTTACTGCGCGAAAGCTCATTCAAGATTTTTCATGTCATAGGAAATCCGGGTAAGAAACCCGTGAACAATGAATCTGATGGACAAGCAAGGTGGATGTGGTGACAGTGGTGGTAGAGGATGTATGGATATCACCTCGTATTTTATTCCGCAAAACTAAGAGATACTATTTTGGAAAACAAATATATACACTATAAGTTACAATATATATAAGTTTACGTGTATTTTGATTAAGATGCTGGCTTGTAATATTAGTAGCACTTGCATACTTAAATTATAATTATCTGGACTTTGAAGGTGATTTCCTATAATCCTTTAAGATTAACGTATATAAATGTTTTATCTTAGAAAGTCGGTTTATAAAACCTGATAACATATCTTTCATTATCGACGAAAACATTTTGAGTATTAAGCGATTAAACAAAGAAGTTTCAAGTTTAAAAAAGAAAAATTCCTGAAATTTTGAGAATGTAACAAAAGTTTTTAAGTAAAGTTAAAGTTAATTTTGGAAGACGGCTCTTAAAAGTTACGGGTCGTGACAACAAAATTCGAAACTCTCTAAACAACATCAAGTTACGTTAGAAAGCGAACTCGATCAAACTCGATGAGGTTGGAACAAGAATCGAACATGCTTGACAAATTCAGTCATGCACCTTTTAAAGAAATTCCCGTTTCGAAAAACTTGGGTGTTGCTTGATTCTATTTTTTATTTTTGTTTGTTTCTTCTTTATATTTTGTAGATTAAAAAAAAAAAAAAAACAACAACAACGAAAAGGGGAAAGTTTTTAGAAAATTTGGTTGTAGATTGAGTCAGACAATGTTTCAAGTTCAAATTGTTGAAAGAAAAGTTGTACTTGAATTTTAATTTGAGAATAATTCATAAATATGAATCTTACACAATCATTAACATATGTACACCTACATTAGTTATAATAAGTTCATACATCTTTTGATCACGTAATACGGAATCAAACATGCTTTTAAATAAGTCAATTTGACACCCTTTTATAATATGGATAATCTCTTGTTTCAATAATAATATATGATGATTTCTAGATATCCAATATTAATTCAAATTGTATGAAAACTGGATTTGGTAGTTATCCGTAATTTAAAATAGATAACTTTTACCACTTGATTATAAATATTTGAAGTAAATGAATATTTATAATAACTTATTTATTTATTAGTATATGGTTTATTAACTAGTGGTCTTATTTTAAATAAGATATACTCCTAATAAAAGAGTAAATAAATCTTTTTCTTAAATTGGATATATTCCATGTAGTGCTTACTCCAATCAAAAAATAATAACAATAAGAAAAATGGGACAATGATGCAAACCTTCCTAGTGCTAGCTACTTGGTTAAAGATGACGACGACGCCGATAACTTGAATCATGAAGGTGATGTAAGGAACCTTTGTAGTCTTGTATCATACAAACGAGTATTCGATTTTTCAAAAAAAATAAAAATAAAAAAAATAAAAGTTCCGATTGATTTGAGTTTTAGAAAAATTAATTTCTCAGAAATATGAACAAGCAGCTGATTAAGTTAAATTTTATTTGAATTCCTTATCTATATTAGTGTCCTAGTGCTGCTAGGTAATTAGAATCCTAACCCACTTAGAATCTAGGAATTTTCCTATTTATACATTCTCCTACTCACTTTTTAATCCAACTTCTTCATTCTTTTCTCTCTTTATTTTTTTACCGTTTACTCTTTTAACTCTCCAGATTGTTGTTACCTTCACCATCATGGAAGAAGACAGATTTAATGATATTGAAGCTCTAAGAAAAGAATTTGAGGCTTTTTTAACAAAGGTTGAGGTTCATTTCGGAGGTGATTCTGAGGATAAGATTGAAAGCTTTTTGCAAGTTTTGAAACGTGTTGTTAGGGGAATTGACAATGATAAAAAAGCAGCTTGTGATCGTGTCAAGAAATTTTTGGTGGTCACGATGATGTAGGAAAAGATTTTCAGAGGCTTTTCCCGGAAGAAGTATCGGATAACGAGTTTGGAACCTGTTCGCCAAGTTACCGATTTTTACCGCAAAAGGGTCCAAGAAGTAGAGCCAACTCTGTTGATCTTGCTAGTAAAGTATTGAACCGTACATGTGTTTTGGTACCATCAAAGGACAGTTCGAAGTCCATAAAAAAAAGTGATTTAGAAAAAACTAAGGATCGTTTAGAGGACGACAGATTCGAGATGGACGTTTTGCTTGGACGTTTGGAATCGGCGGCTAAGAAGGCAGATGAGTTGTCCAAGAAACTCAAAAACTCTGAGTTGGATATTAAGAAGTCTGTTCAAGAATTTCTGTCTTCTCTGAACTTAAGCTGCATTAAACAGTTATATCAAAAAGACAGCTCAAGGATGATAGAATTGCTTAATGAAGATCCAATTACGGTCTTACCTGTTATCTCTTATCGGATGAAGCAAAAACAAAATGAAGGTGAAAATTTTAGAGATATTAATATGCGAATTAGGGTGTAATTTTTCATAAATAATTGTGTGTTTTTTTTTCAACCCTTCAATTAGTTGTATCCTACTCAAATTACAACATGAAAGTTACAAAAAGTTATTCTATCTTTCAATTTCTACTAAGTTCTGTTTCTTATCAATTATGCGCATTAATAGTTAACAAAGAGGTGAACATATATACTCTATTGGATTGGTATGATATACGTTTAGATTATGTACACTACTAACTGTTTTTCGTGTGCAAAATTTCATTAGACAAGTACATCAAACACATGTTCCAAGGAGTGTAGTATACAAGTGAAGAAAAAAATACGTTTATACCACTGTTTTCCCTTCACAAACATCGCAGATTGTGTACCCAAGGCCTTCACAATATGGACATTTTGTTCCCTCATCTACCCATTCCAAAAACTGCATGGTTAAACTGAAAACATAAGAACTAATTCCATGATAATTATGACTATTGGATTACCAAAAAAATAAATAATAAAATATGTGAATAAATAACAGCATGATTTTCACCTGGGGTTCAATGTTTGGTTCTCCTGTTCCATCACATTCTGCAACAAAGAAAGTGGTTCATAATTGATTATACACTCGGGACATGTTTCGTAAACTCTAATGAAAGGTAATGTGAAAAATAAATGTAACAGGATTAGAACCTGTACACATTAGCCGACCCTCTCCGCGGCAAGCGAGGCACTTGGTTGCGGATTCTTTAGTCTTGCTCTTGCTCTGATCACCAGCTTTTTTGTTTTTACCAACAAGCCTAGAAGGTTCTTCCCATCTGTTTTCTCCAAGAAGAAAAACACGATGTTTTGATACCTCTACTCCTATAACGCCCTCATCTTTCACAACTGTTTGCTGAATGTTAGAAATCTCGGTTACTGATGAAACTGCAGCTCCGTTTGCACCTTCCTTAACCGCACAAAAACCCCAATTACATTTTGCATTGTCACTTCCAATAAAGATAAGGGTATCTAAAAATTTGAACATAATTCATAGAAGCAAGAAACCAGTCTAATGTAGGCCAGCTGAAAACGAAACAAACGCTAATGCTACTTCCGAATTCACATGACTACGCTCTAGTTGTGATATCGTTCTGTGCCATGATTGGATCAAGAAGCTTTTAGGATGTCTTCAAGCTATGCAAAGTCTCTTGACTACGGTTGAAGTTAAAACCACTTACCAAATCAACTAAGATAATTTCAAAACCAAAATCATAATTGAAAGTATCCTTAGAAGCATTATTGTTTCCACGTACCTTTGGTTCTGCATTCAGTTTCGAGCTACCACCCTGAATTGGCCCCGTAAACAGAATTTCAAGAAGTTCTTCAGTCATTATCCCGTCCTCTCGGGCACCTAAGCTGGCCTGTCATACACAAGTTCATTTACAAATCAACCCCATTTCATCTACATTGTTGGGTTTTATCTCACAAAGAGACCAGTCTTAAAATTTCTCCTTCTCTTTTTATTAAAACCCACATATCAAAAGAAATTTGCAACATACTTGCCAAGTCTTCACCGCACGATCAGTCCCAGTTGAAAAGCTAGAGAATTCAATGTCTTCCTCACCCGAGTAAAATCCTAATTTTTCCAAGCTTCCTGTCAATTCACATTTTAATAAAAAAAAAATTTCAAATCTAAAACACATCCAAATTCCAACTCAAGTAATACTAGTGGCCTAAACCGTAATCCTATTGTGAAAAAGTTGCTCAAATTTCTGCTCTTTCTCGAATATTCGACGTTCAACTTTACACAATAAACACATATAAGAGAAATTAACATAACAACCACAACAACGAAATAATTATAATTTGCACCAATGTGTCATAAACTATTCCTCATTCTCAAATTTGACCTAAATTTTTTGAATTTGGCATTTAGGATCCTAAATTTGACAATTCTTGCGACGTCGATTAGGATCCCAAATTCCAAAATTTAGAAAATCGGGATACAATTTGCCGACAAACGAAAATTTCAAGTGCATTTACACAAAAATCGTAGGCCATTTTCTCCATGAGTTATCGTTTGACATCACAATAAATTTTCAAATTTAATGTCCTGTTTCTTAAAATGAAAAATTCAAAGAGATAATTAAAAAATAAAAAATAAAAAAACTCGCCTTTCTAATTTGATTTCAGATTGCGAGAGCAGACCTGCAGAGCTCGAACTTCTACTCCTTCCGATCCCATCCTCAGAGCACTCCGCTTCTTCGCCGCCTCTCCATCGGAAACTCTAATCACTTTCTCCACCACCACGACCTCCTTTTCTCTCTCCTTCTCCTCTTCCACGATCTTCATCTCCTCCAACACCCTCGGACTCGCCTCGGCGATCAAGCTCTTGTCCTTCAGAGCCTGAATCAGACCGGCGATGTCGATAACATTCTCGGAAACTCCTGAACCTTCCATGGCCTGAATCCGGAGCTCGAGCTCGGCAATCCGGCGGAGGAGATCATCGCGCTCGCGGAGCCATCGCTGCTCTTCACGGAGCCACCGCTGTTCCTCGCGGAGCCACCGCTGCTCCTCGCGGAGCCAGAGGGCGTCTTGGGGGTCGAATTGGGAGTGGGAGGGGTCGGAGGCGAAGCAGAGAAGCGACTTGAAGGTGAGAGAGCGCGATGAGGAGGGGAATGGTGTGGAGGTGAAGAGATTTCGAGGTTTGGAGTGAATTGGAGGAGAGGGAAAGAGAGGGAGAGGGGAAGAAGAAGACATTGTTGAAGGATTTGGGAGGTTTTCTCAGAGATTTGTGTCTCTGTTTAGAGTGAGAGAGAGGAGGAAGAAGAAGAA
This sequence comes from Ficus hispida, assembly GCA_025413025.1. NCBI lineage: Eukaryota > Viridiplantae > Streptophyta > Magnoliopsida > Rosales > Moraceae > Ficus > Ficus hispida. The sequence goes on along the minus strand of CM046368.1, from coordinate 10,556,194 downwards.
GAAGAAGATATTATTGCGTGTTTGGTTGGTGGGAAAAATTCGAACCACACGTTGAGGTGCACAGGTGGCGGGAACGTAATCTGATGGGCTTACGTGGGCTGTTGGATGAAAAATAAAAACTAATTTTGTTTGAAAAAAATAAATAAATATCAATATTTCACTTAGAAAAGGGTTATTTACCTTTTTATACCTCGTATTGTACTCTAATTTATAAAGTATACCTTCTGCTTTGGAATTTTATATTTTTATACTATTAAATTCATATAATTTATTGATCAATAATTCAATATGTAGTTTTGACCGAAATTATCCAAAATACCCTAAAAAGAAAAATTAAATTTAAGTAGTTTTTACTTTTTTATATCATGTACTTTACTTTTATTTAGAAAGTATGTTGTACATTTTAGAATTCTTTAATTGTGTATCATTATAATGTATGTAAAACATATTCCATTTTTTTCTTCAATTATCACTTATTTTGATATCAAAAATAACAAAAATACCCTCAAAATTGAAGTTAAAAAATAATTTCATAAATTTAAACTAAGGATATTTTGGATATCTTAAAGTCCAAATAAAAAGTTGAACAGAGAGCACATTACATTTAATACATTGAACATAACATCACAATATAAAAATACGTTACTTCAAAATATGTATAAGGTATACTTTTTGAGTGAAGCAAAATACATGATTTAAAAAGTGAATGATCTAAATCTTAGTTTTTTAAGAGTATTTTGGGTATGGTTAGGTTAAAATTAAGTGTTATCTAAAAAAGGTAAATATTTATATATTAATTGAAATAAAAAAATATAAAAATGTGAAACTTCAAAATACAATTTATATTTTCTGAATAAAAGCAAAACATAATTTATACTTATTTGAATAAAAATGTGAAGCTTCAAAATATTATTTTTCAAAATACAATTTATACTTACAAAATAAAAACAAGATATAGAGTATAAAAACGTAAATAACCCATTAGAAATAATCTTGTTCTCTCTCAGTTCTAGCTCTTATGTATTAGGCTAAATAACCCATTAGAAATAATCTTGTTCTCCCTCAGATTATCCTATTTATTATTATTTTTTTAAAGGACTATCTTATTTCTTAGGATATTATCATCTTTAAGAAATAATTTTGTTTGAAAAAAAATAAAAAATAAAAAAAATATATTTTTTAACGTTAAAGAAAAATTTTGTTTTTTTAAGGAATTGAATACTGGCAATGATGTAATTATAAAGAGCAATGTAGTTTACTTATATAAAGATTAAATAATTTAGTTGCAAAAAGGCACGTGTACTTTTTTCCCAAAAAAAAAAAAAAAAGAACACAAACTAGTTAATAATGATGAGAAATATTTGAGCGCCAATATTGCCACGGATATACAAGAATTCGTGGCAGGACATGATTTTAAATTATGTGCAGAACATAAAGGATTGAGAAAGTCATGCAACTGTATTAAAATAATGATTTGATGCATTTTCATTATTTAGAGAGCTCAGAAAATATATAATGCATTAAAATCTAATAATAAACAAATACAAATCACAGTAGAACCTCCAAAATGACCATTATTATCTGCTTAGCACACAAATTTCTTCCCCAGCCACGGTGCCTTACCATGCTTTACATTCCACAAAATGAAAAAAAAAAAAAAAAAAAAAAAAAAAAAAAAAAAAAAAAATTGTAGGTATCAAGAAAGCTTTTCCACTAAAGAAAATTCCTCCTTGTTCTGGCCACCAGTGTCGGGACGGGAAAACTTGGATTACCTAAGAGCTCTACCTGTGTTTAATACCACAGAATAATAAGCAGTTTTCATAAAAACAAATGCTAAACCGGACATGCGATGTCTCTTCAGAAAGCAAATCTACTCGAGGTCCAAAGGCAACCTGGTCGTCTTCCGACATTTCATGCACTCGTTAGGCAGCTCTCCATAAAGCTTAGTCAAGTTTGACATTTGAATATAGAAGGGTATCCCTTGTTAGTGGCATATTCAAAAGGAAGTGAATCTGCATAGAAGCAAAGCAAAAATTATCAGATGGACTAATCATCGTCATACAAAGTTACTGAATCCCAGGAAAACTTCAAAATAAGCAACAACATTGGTGAATTAATGGTTCTAATCAACACTTCCAATTTAAATATACATATATATAGTTAGGTCCTTTTTTTTTTTTTTTTTTTTTTCGATCTACTCCGATTTCCATTCCTTTTATAATGTATCATAGGTGTTCATTGATAAGTAATCTTACACCCAAAAGTGTTGCAATGAGCAGTATAATTCCTGTGATCCAAGCCAGGGTCCGCCTAACCAGCAACACATGTTTAGTAACTTCACGTGAGGTTTCCGTTTCTTCCAGCCAACGTGCAGATCGCTGAGGGGCAAACACCACATCCAACATCTTGCCCGACTCCGTAGAAGCTTCGGCACCATAGCAAAAGACAACTCCAACAATTTGACCTGCCATCAAGAGAGAATAAAAGTGCCAACAACAACGTTGAACTAAGCAAATGTAATTGTTAACTCTTGAAAAAAGGAAAAAAAAAAGATGCAATGCTATGGTATAATCCAATTCAGGGAAAGTATCTGGCACATATTTCAGCCATAATCTTTCAGTGAGCAGGAGTTACTTTCAAACAAATAAGCGGAATGAGACCTATTATTCATATTGTAAGGCAGTTCCATATGCAACACGTTTATCTTAATGCTTATGCAAGGACCCCAGGAAAACGACAAGATAAAGCTGAAATATCAGAAAACATAATGACATCCCGATCAAGATTGCTGACCTTTGTATGCGTCTTGCAATGCAGTGTACATCTTCGACAATGTAGCAAGTAGTAACTCCAATCCTTGTTGAGAAATACCTTCAGGTCCATATTGCTCTTGCAAAACCTATTATCATGATTTAAAAAAACATTTGAGGAACTAGATTAATTGAAAATAAAATATACCAACATCACCGAATACATACACACTAATCAGGCAGAGGTGTGGCATACAATGTCCGTGAATGTGGACAAATAACGTGTAATTTAAGAATATTATCAGACTTTGAAGAGGTGTAAAAAAGAGGGAGAAGCTATTTTACCTTAATGCCATCAAAAGAGCCAGTCAACAACTCAGCCGGACCATGCGTACCATGAAATAGATCTTCATGCATCTCTATTGCCCTCCTAAAATTGCGGATAAGAGACAGAACACTCAAAGTGAATTCCCTATCTGCTTTCTGCAAAATAAATCAATAAATAAACAGAAGAAGAAGACGGATGTTATCCTTCCATTAAAATGCCAAATATCAATTTAACAGAACCTAGAGAAAAATTGCTATTTCACTTGGACATAGATAGTGAATATCACCTTAGATAATTGAAGCTTCATATTAGCACCAGTGGCCAAGGGAATGATTAACTCTCCTTCCAATGGTTCCTCAGTCTCAGACTGATAGGTTCCGCCAATCCAAGATGCCTAAAATGGCATGAAACAGAAACACCAAATACAGTGTCACATATTTGAAAAGCAAAAATTAACAAAGCAACAACGTAGACAGATAACTCCAAATCTATGAGACATCACTCACAAAATTTCTAATTTCTTTGTCGGTGATATCTGCCAATGGTTCATCCAAAGAGATCACAGCTACTTCATTTTCGTCTGTGACAAATCAAAATATTACCGAAAGTCCAAATATGTTAAAAATAGTAAAAACTTCTCAACATGTCCATTTGGTCTTTCCTTTATCCATGTCATGAAGTACCTGGAAGTTGAATCTCAGCTTTCTCCAATCCAAAAACAATCTTACTACTCAGGGCATTGCTAAAGATGCCGTCATCTTTTGCCAGTAGATTAGAATCTGCAGGTACAAAATATTCACGTCAATACTAGCTCCCACCATAAAAATGGAAAAGATAAATTAAATTAAATGCTTAATAACATCAAATTCAGAGACCATCAACTCCTGTAACTTCCAGCATGAAAACCGCACGAGGCCTATTGAACGGATTAGGCACAAGAACTTGATTCAACTGCCAAAAAAAAATAAAAGAAAAAGGAAACAATATCATGAACCAATTCCGACAAAATTTAGAGATGGGGAACACTGGGTAACTAATTTCCAATGAACCTAACCTTAGATGAACTAGCTGCAGAAAGTGTAGAAGGTGGTGCAAATCCAAGCAAGACCGAGACCGCAGCACCAGCTTCTGCGTCCACAATTGAGTGGAGCTGTAAAGTCAAATATTGGTAATTAGATATCATGTGGGGGAGGCAAGCGGCAGATCAAAGTATTAAGACAACAGCAAAGACAACTGTATACTAGCAATGACTTATTTTTACGACCTATCAATAAATCCATGCAATGCAAGAACAAAGTTCGAATATCATGGCGGAATTCGAGCATGATTGTGATACAGTAAACGGATGGCAATCAAGGAAGTTCTAGAATCTTCTCATGTCAATCACCACGTATAAAAATTCAGTTACATTCCGAGACTATCAAAAATTAACAGCGAATGCGGGTTCAATCTAACATGAAAATCACTTATTTCTGTTCGGTAAAAGTTCTACACTCAAGAACAATTGTGCAGATACGCACGTACAACGTATTCAAGGAACAACCTTTTTAAGTCAAAGAATTGTAGCAATTGGATAAACTGCTCATATCAATAGAAATGCGATCTGGTATTAATTAGTATCTAATAACCACCGCACAATTTCAAGCTCGAACTTATACAATTCCAATCCCACATATAATTTCACAGCCTTGTTCCAATCTACTTCTAATTTCTTCTATTCTCTGACCTAATCATATAAATATAAGGAAAAATAGCAAAACCCTCCTCTGTATTTTAAATTTATCGAAATGTCTCATTCTATCTCATGTTTTCAGGAATTTGAACTTATCTCCTACGTTTTACAAACCGTGTTAAAACTATTTCGTATGTTTCATAAATCGTGAAAAACCTCCCCAGAAATTGTGAAAAACCTCCAACAGAAAACTCACAGTTATACATAGATTTTCTCGAACCGAATTCTACATAAACGCAATGAATTGACGGAGAAGAAATTGGGGGAAAAAATTACCTTGACAGCATCGTCGGAAGATTTGCGGAAAAACTGATGAGAAGAGCTGTCGATGAAGAAAACAGATCCAGAACTTTCGGCCTGAATCAAATTGAAATCAAAGAACGAGATAATCAGATCGAGAAAAAACTACGGAACAATTGTACTTAGCAAAATTGGTCATCAGAGAGAGAGAGAGCAAACCCTAGATTGCGAGCAGAGAAGCGGCAAGATGAACAGAAGGTAGAATCTGTGGAAGTCCATCTTAGAGAGAGAGAGAGAGAGGAAAGGGAGAGAGTCTGATCTCTAACCCCGAGTACTGGAAGGGAAGGAAGACGAGTTCGATCGGGCGAGTCGGAGATTTCTTGACACCCAAACCGGAGAGATAAAACGACGTCCTTACGAAGGTGGCAGTTAAACGACGACGTTATGATCATTGGGCTCGAGTTAATGGGCCTAGCCCGTTATGAGTCCAGATCTTTGAATCACAAAAAAAAATAAAATAAAAAAAAGGGAGGGAGAGAGAAAATTGTGAAAACAACCTCTATAACAAAGATGTTTACGTTTTTTTGTCATTTCTTAATGTTTATTTAGAAAATTGTGAAAATAACCTCTTAAACAAAGATGTTCACGTTTTTTTGTCGTACTTATCTAATTAAAAGTTTTAAAAACTGAAGCTATTATAACTAAGATAATAAACCAAAGATGTGCTTTTTAGAAGGTAATCCTACAATCATCCAGTTATATGGTTACTTTCATGTATATAATTTTGGTACTTTGATATATAATCTCAAATTATATCATCAATCTCATATTTAGTCCCTCATTTTTTGTTTTTATGAACACCTTATCTCGAACTTTTATGTTGTTAAACAAATGGCCCATCAATTAGTAATTTATCAAATTTAGTCGGAAAAACGTTACATGAGTGTGATTTTATCATCATTCTTTTTTTTATAAAAAAAAAAAAAAGAAAAGAAAACATTCGAAATCAACCCTACTTTTATATCCTTACCACTGACATCAGTACCTGGTAGCAGTGATGAACTAACAAAGGGCAATGAGAAATGAGAGGTTTCAGTCAAATGCAATACCACATAAAAGCAACCATAACGGTCAAAATGACCTGAAAATCCAGTACTTTCTATTTTCTTATTTACAAATCTAGTCTAATATTTACCCATTTTCTTGTTGAAGAATTTGCATAAAATGGCCATTTTTAGACACCTTTTTTAAAAAATACACACTTTTAAATTTATTTACAAATTTGAATAAATTTCGAATTCCATACTTCTATGTTTCCATGTTTACCCTTCCATGGAAGGATTTTCTTAAATTGATTGATTATTTTCGATGTTTTTTTGGCTATTCTTAAGGGAGGATTTTCTTTTTAATTTTTACATCTTGCTACATTATAGTTAAGGAATTGCTTCTTTTTGGTACTTTTTATTTTATTTTATTTTTTTGCTATTTTTTTGGAGAGGAAGTTTTTTCTTTTCGCCCTTCTTGATGATGTACACGTAATCAAGGAGGCGGTTTTTTTAACTTTGTAATTTCTTTATTATTATTATTATTATTATTATTATTTTGTTGCATATTATTATTATCTAGTACGTATGACTTAGCATACTAAGGGTTTGCTTGATAGGAATAAGAGAAAATAAAAAGGAGGGAGTGACAGATCATTTATACGAAGAGAAATGAGAAATGGGAGAGGCATCACGAGAGATACTCTTATGATGTTTGTTATGCAATTCGTCCAACAGTCTCTTCAATTTAGGAGAGATCAAAATTAAAATATTTTGAAAGATTTTGAGTCTCTTATCTAATTAATCTCATATTCTCTTTTTCTCTATTACCAAATAATTTTAAAATGCCAAAATCGTTGCACAAATCCCTCTAGCTCCTTTAACAAATGACACAAGTGTTATGCATGCATGACGCTTACAATTGAAAGAAGATATCATGTGTGTATGAACGTGAGAAATTATATTCTAAACATAACTAGCGAATAAAGTTTGACAATGATATTGGAAAAGAAAGCAAAAATTATACACTTGTGATTGTGAATGGATCCATCTGATTCATCTTTCTGTCCCATCACTTTTGCTTGTTTATGCCCCTTTCCATCAAACTTCTTTTTCGTACAAAAACTTTTGAAGAATTTTGCATGTTCCTTGCGCCTTTTTGTCAAGCTTATTGAAAATCGAGCATTAATTGATTTATGGTGATGGCCCTGGAAATTTTATGTTCTATTTTTTATTTGATTTTTTCTTTTGTCATTCTCTATATAATATTAGTGACATTAGCTACTAATTAATTAAATTATATTCAGACATATGCATATCCGTTTGGTATCTAGATTCAAACCTACTTTTTAAAACAGTAAACTCAAATTTTTATAAGAGAAAATACCATATGAAAAAAGTTATAAAAAAAAAAGTTTGAAAACTGAATTAACCTAAGTACCAAACATAGTTTTAAACCTTATTTTGGTAGGAAGGATTTAAGTGGTAGATCAAAGGATAGGGTTGACTGTTGAGAGGTGTATAGTTTTGTAGAGATATTCAAAATGATGAGATATTTCAAATGATCCAGACACAGATCCCTAATTTTGATCCCCCAGACTCTCAATTTGGACAAATTAGGAAAAGTTTTTTTTATTTCATCATCTTTTACCAAACACCATATTAGAATATTCCCTCTCTCTTGATCTACCCAAGTTATCGCTACCACTATTTCTTGAGACTCGAACTCAATACATTGAAAACAACTCACCACTAAACATTTGGTCTTAAATGTCTCTTTCTCATATCTCGTATAATCATAATTGATAAGAAACTAGCATCTTAGGGCTAGTGTGACTTCTAAGGTTCCACACCGAACTTTAGAATAGGCGTCTTAAGAGAAACCGGCATCTATTAGCCGACATTTTTTTTCTCCCTTTCCCACATTTATGGTTCCTTTCTATGCTCTATTCTTCTTACCAAACATAGTTCAATGAGTGCACTAATAGGAGAGAAAACGAGTCCTTGTTGTTTTTATATGTATTTTGTGTCAGACGTTACATTGTTGCTAGTCGTGATAATGTTGAATTTCAGCACCATATGATAACAAATGTGGGCCACAAATGTTGTTTATGCACTTTGGAAAACATCTTAACAATTACCTATTGTGAACAATATTTTAGGATATAGTTTTCTGAAAAAGCAATGCGAATTCCCATTTATATGTGTGGTGCCTTGTATGTAAAAAGTAACCTAAAATAGTACTTAGGCATGCGATTGTGCATAACGTTTTTGCTTAAACTTTAATCGACACTCATGGAAAACTACGCTAGCTAGATAATTAGAACCGCTTATTTACTAGTTATATATATGTTCATATATCTTTTCCTTATTGAAGACATAGTGGTGACAATATATAAATTAATGAAGTACAATTTATATGGTGTGCCAAAAGAGCACTTAACAATTTAAAATATATGGTTGTAAATTTTGTCTAGCGATAATTTTATAAGTGATTGCATTAAAAGGTGAACAGTTTAAATCCTTCACTCTTAATTTCAAAAAGATAAATAAAAAAAATAAAACGTGTTCACACTGATGCTCAATCGGTCACAAACGTTAACATTGTTATTGGGGTAAGTGTGATCGAGCAGTTGGTTACCGTATATACTAACTCGTTCACGATTCTTCTTGATCGTGATATAGAGCAATGAATAATATATATATATATATATATATATGTATATATTTGAGTAGTGCGGATGAGACAAGTTTAAGGTACCAATTTAACTGATATCGATGCTTTTTCATAGAAATTATCCTCTCGTCTTTTATTTAATACCATAAAGAAAAAGTTGTTAAGAATTTATTTCACTTGTACAATTCTCTCTCTCTCTCTCCTTTTCTTTTTTCTAAAGCAAAACAGAATGGAGCGCTTTGTTTGCTTTTTCTGCGAGTGCGGGCTACAAGGACGTGTGCCAAGAAGACCTTTTTGAAATTGTGATCACGAAAAGGATTAAAGGGAAAAAGTAAAAAAAAAAAAAAAAGTCGTGCATGCATGGGAAAGGCGCATTTCCATTGTACGTGTAAAGTTTCTCACACAATGCTTGCTGCAGAATTTATTTTACCAAATTATTTTTTATGTCTCTAAGTTTGTTTGAAATCATAAAGGTTATGAACTTATGTACATATGTATACGCAAAGTTTATATTTTACATATATATATATGTATATATGTATATACACGCAATATAAATTTATACTATTTGAAAACGGGATCAACCGTTATGTAAAGCTTAATATATGAGTACAACAGTTCTGTAATTACTGGTTAGAAATTTCGATTGAATTTTTGTGAATTAAAAGAAGAAAATAAAAGGAAAAATGAGAACAAAGATTTGACGTAGTTCAATAATAGGCCTTCTTTCGTCGACTGAGAAAAGAGAGAAAATTTACTACAGTGAGAAGCAATCATAAAAATTGAGAGAACACTACGTCTAGATACAATATATTGAAATTTAAATAAGACTGTTAAGAAGTTTATAGCATATCCTAAAATCATGGAACTAAGAAATAAATTTATTGATTCCTAAATAAATTCAAAAATTCTAATTAATAATTAATTTACAATAAAATTCAACTGTCCTTGTGCCCCCTACCAAACTAATGACCCAATAATCCGTGCAAAGAGAAATATTCAAGGTTAATTACATACACACATACACATATATGCATAAATTAAAGATTGATGATATTTACATATAATAATATGTTCAAATTGCTATAGTTAGCTCACTGATTAAGAAGATGAAATATTATATGAAGATACAAATTTATTTGTACGTCTCACTTTCTAACGAATCAGTGTATAAACAACTATACTTTAGACACGCTTAAAATGTATTTGACAATACAATTGTGAATACATACATATATATATATATATGTATATCTCCCACATAAATATCGCAAAGTACTATATGAACATATTTAATGTGAATTTATTTGTTCATCACTTCCATCAACCAAACCTTTTTTCGTATTCTTGATCGCAGTGGGGACACTTTGCATAAGATCATGGGGGGCAAGGTTCTGGACTTTTCAGAAGCACAGAAAGCAGGTGAATGTGATAAACATGATTGCTTACTTTTCCCTCTGGTTGTACTTCTTTATTGTCCGTTTGGATCATAAGTTGAAATTGGGTTTTTACATTATAATAAATATATGAATATATAAAGTTTTGGTCGAGAGAGACAAAAAAAAAAAATGAGTGTGATGTAGATTTTTAAATAGTGAGAATTTAATTTTAAAATTTAAGTTGAATATCAGACTCATAAATCCCAAGGTGACAAAGGTTAGTTACTTGTATAATTGACCAGCCAGGGAAGAAAATTCCACCATTAGTGCAAGTAGGGACGTCTATTGTACTTAGATTCTTTCTCACTAGTAATAGTACTACTTCTGCATGCATGGCCCACCAAAGTTTGAATGGCTTGTGAGCTTTGATCTTGACTTGGCTTGCCTTGTATAAATTCAAAGCATATATATATATATATATATATGTGATCTTTATATTTCCTTTTAATATTTTTCTTAAGCATACACTTTCTGCATTATTTATCAAAATTATAAATTTAGACATACATAGATACATGCATCGCAAATATATACATATAGTGATGAAATTATAATATTTTAGTATCAAGACTAATAACTATATATAATTGATAATTAATGAGGATTAATTATGATCAAGTTTTATTTTTTAACAATGGTTATTATGAAATTTTATTCAAAATCAAAGGCTACTTTTAAAAAATGAAAAATAAAAGTTGAGGGGCCTTTAGTCCCTCCTTAGTCCTTCATTTCCTCCGTTCATTATATAAATAAATATATATATATATATATATATATGATATGATATGATATGAATCATTATATGTGTGGAGAAAAGATACCTTTTTTTTTTCTCTCTTCACAGATTCTTGTTGACTTAAGTTGCAGATTAGAAGATTGAAGACTCTAGACATATACACATATAGGCAAAATATGACGTTTGATTTAAAATATAATATGTATGCAAGGGATACCCCCGAAATTCTTGTATGAAGAAAAAAAGGAGCAATTATGACACCTTGATCATCTCATCAGAAAATCAAAAACTTCCTTTTAGCTATCATTATAATCTGCTTCTTAATGATTTTTATTTATTAAAGAGAAATAAAATTATTATAAAAATTTAAATCTAGGAATTTATATATCCAAATCTCTCATCTTTCATTCATTGAGCAAACCATACCAAAATATTAACCTCGTTGTACTATATAAAAGAGAAAAAAAAAAAGACATCTTTTTTATTTACACCAATATAAAAAAATAAATATATGTGTGTATATATATATATATATATATAAATCCTTTCTCTAGCTCCTTTTCCTTTTCCTCTCCTTAAAAACTTGGATGGTTTTATGGGTGCAATTTCATAATTGGGAATTCAAGTTATAATCTAATGGCAAGATATCGGAAGTCGTCATCAGTGCTTGTTGATCAACATTCAACCTCAAAAAACCAAAGGAAGTAGTTCTACTAGTAGTAGGACTTTCTCTACTTATTGGACTTCTCTTGGCTTTATCAATACTACCCTTTGCTCGTCTGTCAGAGTTTTCTAAGCACTTTGTTGTGGCTTCTTCATCGTCGTCGTCGCCATCAATAACAACTACGAAACTCGTCTCTCGATCTCCGGCGGCGGCGACGGCGGCGGCGGTGCAACAATCTAATGTGAAATTGCAGCCTAAACATAGATACGGTGGTGGTTTTAGGCACCACTTTGAAGCCTCTGCGCATGAAGTCCCTAGTGGCCAAAATCCAGATTCCAACAGGTAAGTTATGTATGGCAAGCAGACATATATATATATATATATATATATATATACCTATACATATAGAGAGAGAGTGAGGGGGAAAAAAAAAAGGTATTTTTTATACTTGTATATATAGTAGAATAGATAAAGAACATCATCATAAATATATTGTGTTTAGCATGTTGTAAGAATTCCTTGACAGGATTAAATTCTATGTCCTAAATGAATATATATATATATATGTATGTTCTTAGTGATGCTAGGAAAGATTATATGTGTATATAGCATGTGCGCGCCTATGTTTGTGTTTGCTTAGCATGTTATCCTCTTCTTCTTTTTCTTTGTTATGAACTGTATTTAATGGCCTGTTTTGAATCATAAATTCGAATAAATATTAAGTAGAAATTTAAATTTTTGTTTTTAAAAAAAAGCTGAAAAAACAGAAGAAAAAACTGTGAATTCGGCTTATTTTTTTCAGGTTTATATATATATATATATGTGTGTGTGTGTGTGTGTGTGTGAGTGTGCTTCGGTGGAAATTATAAATGTTATTAATTCTTTTTCTGAAGGGGTTTTGAAGAATAGGATATATGCATAATTTTGACTAGTTGGGTCACTGGTTTCTGCATTAACTTTTGGGGTGGATCAAGCTTGTAGACCCAGGAAGCTGGCACTCTAGAAAAGTCATTGCTTCCTTATGATTTTGTAAATAATGACCTATGTGTTTCTGGCTAGCTAGCTACGTATAGTTGCAGCTCTCACACACCAAGATATGCATATAGAAAAAGATATATATGTTATTTGTCTTTAAAAAAAAAAAAAGAAAAAAAGAAAAAGATATAAAGTTCTTATTTTTAAGTATACCAATTTGAACAAATTACAATTGATGTTTCTCTTTAATTATATTAATTCAACCAATTACCCACAAGCAACTGCCTAACGGTAAATGATTACCGTGGTGGGTTAGTTCATAGTTATTTAAAGTTCCAGTGTTGGGTGATCTTTTTACAAGTAAAAAATATAAAGACTTGTTTTCAATTAATTTAATTAATATTTAATATAGAGTTCCTAAGATCACGACTTCACGTATCCTTATTGTTAGAGTTAAAATGACGCACACCTAATCGAGGGATATTTGGCCCGCATACAGGATTTTCAGCAAATATTTGTATAAGTGGTTGGAGAGCCACTTTAATAATGCACATGAAGTATGCTATTGTTGGTTGTCCGTTTCCTGAACTTTTCTACTAAAAAAAAAAAAAAAGAAAGATAGAAAAGAAAAACTACTAAAACCACGGTGGCTAAAAGAGGTTCAAGTAATTTTCTTTTCTTTTCTTTTCTTTTAAGCAAACGTGGATAATAAATATTGGACTGTAACTAGGCAAAGATTAGGAACAAAACTAGCTACAGACAGTGAGACACGCTATTTACCAAATTTTGGATATCAAGTAATGTGTGTGTGTTTGTGTTTTTTTTTTTTTTTTTTTTTTTTTTTTTTTTTTTTTTTTTTTTCAATGGAGTAATGGGGGACAATTAATTTGCTACATATATAAGTTAATTATGCATTTCTAATGTTTAACCAATATATAGGATATTAACAAGTATATATATTGCCATACTACTTGGTAAAAAATCCATATAGTACATTATATAAGTCATGCACAGTTGTCAATCTAATTGAAATGTCTAATATCAATCTAGTTGAAATGTCTAATATTAATATGCAGTTGTCCCTTCTCTTCGATTTATTTAATAAAAAAAAAAAAGAAGGGAGTTTCGCATCTCTATTTGGCTTACTTTGGCAAACTATGGTTCCATTTAGATAGCTAATATCATGATATCCCTTTAGCTAATACATCCATGCAAATTGCAACGTAATATCACCAATATTCTTTTACATAAAGGTGAGTGATAATAATACTAGCATCAGGAAAATTAACACATCCTAATTTATTACCAAGTAGTTAATCTATAACTAAGTTCCTCATTCATATTATTAAAAAAGAAAAACAAATTACCAAAGAGCCAAGAACATGAAACAGAAACCACCCATGAGAGAAACTGTTTAAAAAAAAAAAAAAAAGAGTCAACCAAAGGCCAATCGATGAGTTCAAAAACAACAAAAACTAAATGTTGTAATTAAGAAACAGCTAAATCATGCTTTTAAAAAAATATCAGAATTTATAATATACTTCGTTTTTTTTTTTTGGCAGTAATATTACAGACTTCGTTAAAAATCATACTCTGTAAATCTTTTGTATATGATTACACATGCCATAAATTAATATTGAAAATGACACAACGAACAATTAATGTTCCTTGACTTGGGGCCACTATACATATGCGAAGACTTATAAACATTAAAAAATAATAATAAGAAGTAAAGAATCACATGGATCAGATAAACATGAGAAAAAAAAAAAAAAAAGAAGAAGGAGCTGGCAACAAATATATATTTATAACATAAACTCAATTCAACTTTTTTTTTTTTTTTTAAAATTTTTTTTTTTCAAAATTTTTTTTTTCTATAATTTAAAGACGTCAACAGTAGCATGTTTTGAAACAATCATAAATTGTATTGGTTATATTAAATATCATTTACTAATAAAAAAATAAATAATGTGATTATAGATATAATTTAATGATAATTTTATTAATATGTGAAGAGTTTAAATTCATCATACTCCCATTTTTTTTTTGGGTATGTTTCATAAAAGCCACAAAATCATGGCTTGGTTTGATTTTTGCTGTACATAAAAAAACTCTTGTAAGAAATATCATACATGACATCAAAAATACTTATTTATCTTTTTTATTTTAAAATATTTTTTTAACAAGTATCTATATTGTAACCGTCTGGTTACCAGTTAGTTATCCAATGATAACCAATTGGTAATCAATTAGTTACAAATCACAGGCGGGTTTCCGATTGGGAACCACTACCACCGACGAGTTACCAACTAGTTCCCAATTGGAAACTTGTAACCAACTAGTTACCAACTAGAAACTTCATAACCAACCGGTAACCAAGTCAGAAATTTTTATTTTGCCAGATATTTCGGCTTCTGCCATCAGAATATTTAATCAACCACCATATTTTAACAAACATCACTAAAATTCTATAAAAATCATAAACCATAAACACCAAAATTCAATAAAATTCAGAAAAATATTGGAATTTCTAAATTTTGTCACTGAAATATTTTTTAAAAAAAATTTAAATCCATCATTGTAATACTTAAAATTCAATCAAATTCCACAAAAAACAATTTACATAGTTTGAAAACGACGGACTAGATTGGAATAGATCTCCTGTTCCTTGTAATCCCAAGCAGAGATTCGATGCACTGGAGGAAGATCGCGCAGAGAATGTTGTAGTCGATCGCCTCTCCATAGCTGTGGCGAGAGAACGTTGTATTAATTTAATTTTGTGGTATACCACCTAATTATCCCTTCTCTTTTTTGTGCATTTAGTTTCGTTTTATTTCAGAGTTTTCACGAATTAATTAAAAAGCATCGCGGATTGCTTGTATTAATGACATATAAGACAATCTCCAATACAAATACGACCATTAATACTAATTTATAATATTTGGTGCCAGTTGTAAACTTAAATTTCTTACAGCAGAAAATACACGTCATGTTTAGCATTAAATTGATTGGTATAAGTTTCATGTGGTCATTTAAAAGAAACGTGCATGAAATTGCACTTCCAATTTCTGGGTAATTTTATAGTCTCTATGAAGTTGAGAACTAATTAAATTAAGGCATTAAGTCAGGAAACTTTAGCAAAAATAAAAATTCAGGATATGTGGATTAATTGAAATTCAATTTATAACGAAAAATTTCCCAAAGAGTAAAGAAGAAAGGAAATTAAGAAGCAATTAAAAGAATATATTTTGAAAAAATAGAAATACAACCTTTCGTTAATTGTAAAATAATATTGGGGGATATTATTCTCTAATCGCAACCAATGTGGCTTGTTAATTATCATTTTTTTATTGCTAATTAAAAAAAAAAACTTCTCACATCAATAATAGTAAGAGATTGAACATATAAAAATATAAAAAAACTGTTCGCACAATCGAAAAGATATATTTTATTTATTTTTTTATAGTTAATTTACATATAAATTTTATTTTAAAACTTGTGACACAAATTATATATTTAAACTATTAATTTAAAAAATAAATATGATTGAAAAATATTATGTTATAATTAAAGTATTGTTCCAATAATGCACAAAACAAAGTTTTGCAAGTTTCATATGGAAGGGTACCACGCAGGAGAGCTCCCCCAAACTTGTTCTTCATTTATCACATGGAAGGAATGGTCATTCCAAGGCCTTTTTATTATTATTTTTTTTTCCAAATTTGTCCTTCATTTATTTATTTTTTTCTTTTTCCTTTTCTTGAGCACCACAAATGCCTCTCTCCTCCTATCTCTGCCCAGCCACAGCTTCTCCGACAACCCACTCCGGCGGGTTCGCCGCTTAAGTGCCGCCCTGGCACAACCATTTAGAAACTCTCTCTTCTCCATTGTTGGCCATTCGCATCTCTCTCCAGAGATCCTCTCCTCTCCCCGGAAGTCCGACGTCATTCTTTCGCCAGCGTTGCCCATCCGCATCCGCATCCGCATCCTCCTCGCCTACTCGCCTCTCCGATTCGCCGGCGAGGCTAAAAATCACTTTGCCATTCGCCCTCCGCTCCCCTTGCTCGGATCCACCATATGCGGCAATTCCACGGCCAGATTTACCGCCTCCTAGCTAGATCCGTCCTCCGTCGACGACGATACTCCAACGAGATTCCAAATTGTCGCGCTTTGAACTCTAATCTCGATTTCTGTTACATGCTAACCCTTGTTTTTGGCAGGACTTGAGCACCTAGGACAATGAGGAAAACCTCAAGACCATAGTCGTCTGGGCAAAAGAAGAGGTTGACCTCCCAGCGGCAAAAGGAGAAGTTTTTAGAAATTTTTTTTGACTTATTTGCATAAATTCTCCCTTGAAACTTTTCGAATTTGATAATTTAATCTCTAAACTTTTTTTCTAATAATTAACCCCTTAAACTTCTAATTTTTTATAATTCAGTTCTTTTTACTTAAATTCATTAAAATTAAGACAATTTTTTTGAACAATATTTATACATTATAGCTCAAAAGAGGCAATATTAATCATTTTGTTTAATTTCAATATAAATTTCTTTTAAAAATTCAGATTTAAGTTTGAGTCTAATTAAATTAAAGTTAAAATTTTAAAATGAGATTATATTGGAGTTGAGCAAAAATGATCAACAATGCTCTTCTTGACAATAATGTGCAAGTTAAGTGTAAAAAATCATTTAAATTTTTACTAATTTGAGCAAACAAAACTCTTTTTTTACCGTTTCTTCGTTTTCAATCCTGAAAACCCTTGTTTCTATGGAGAATTCCTGGAATAAAACAAAAACGCGGACAATTAGATAAGTGTTCAACTTAGTTCATTAGTCCCTTAGCTTAGATCTTAGTCTTAGCTTGTCATGAATTGCTCCATCAATCAAATATTTATAATCACCGACAAATATTTAATTAATTAATTTTTGACAACCATTATATTTAATTTAAGGTTAATTTCACTTTTAGCACCTCTGAAAAAAATAATGGTAAAAACAGCAGTACTTTTTTTTTCTATTCAATTTCAGCACTTAAAGTGGGACCCAGTAGCATTTAATGTATATCAAATTACAGGTTTACCCTCATCTCCTACACACTAAAGAATCTCTCTCCCTCGCATGGCCCAAAAAAGTTTTTCAAACCACCATGTACAGTGGTTTAGAAAGAGAAAACTGAAATCTAGAGAGAGAAAGAGTCACCACCCAACGGAAACTTATTTCGTTTTTCACTTTTCCGCCTAGCCCCCCCACCCATTTTGAAACCCAAATCTTCATATAATAGAGAGAAATTTTCATCTACAGAGAGAAACTTCCATTTAGAGAGAGAAACTTTCATTTAGAGAGAGAAACTTCCATCGAAAGTTTTTTTTTTTTTCCTTTTAATCTAACATTTTTGGTCATTTTTGAGTAAAGGTCATAACTATTATGACCACCCGGTCATGACCGTTATGACCTATGTTTAAAATGACAAAAAATATTATCTTAAAAAAAAAATGGTCATAACCATTATGACCGGATGGTCATAATGGTTATGACCTTTACTATTTATATTATCTTTATAAAAAAAAAACTTTCGATGATTTGTAAAAAAAAAAAAAAAAAAAAAAATTGGTCATAACCATTATGACCGGATGGTCATAATGGTTATGACCTTTACTATTTATATTATCTTTATAAAAAAAAAAAAAAAACTTTCGATGATTTGTAAAAAAAAAAAAAAAAAAAAAAATTGGTCATAACCATTATGACCGGATGGTCATAATGGTTATGACCTTTACTATTTATGTTATCTTTATAAACAAAAAAAAAAAAAAAACTTTCGATGATTTGTAAAAAAAAAAAAAAAAAAAAAAAAAAAATTGGTCATAACCATTATGACCGGATGGTCATAATGGTTATGACCTTTACTATTTATGTTATCTTTATTAAAAAAAAAAAAAAAACTTTCGATGATTTGTAAAAAAAAAAAAAAAAAAAAAAAAATTGGTCATAACCATTATGACCGGATGGTCATAATGGTTATCACCTTTACTATTTATGTTATCTTTATAAAAAAAAAAAAAACTTTCGATGATTTGTAAAAAAAAAAAAAAAAAAAATTGGTCATAACCATTATGACCGGATGGTCATAATGGTTATGACCTTTACTATTTATGTTATCTTTATTAAAAAAAAAAAAAACTTTCGTTGATTTTTTTTTTTATAAAGATAATATAAATAGTAAAGGTCATAATGGTTATGATCATCCGGTCATAATGGTTATGACCAATTTTTTTTTTTTTTTTTTTTACAAATTATCGAAAGTTTTTTTTTTTTTTTTTATAAAGATAACATAAATAGTAAAGGTCATAACCATTATGACCATCCGGTCATAATGGTTATGACCAATTTTTTTTTTTTTTTTTTTTTACAATCATCGAAAGTTTTTTTTTTTTTTTTATAAAGATAATATAAATAGTAAAGGTCATAACTATGACCATCCGGTCATAATGGTTATGACCAATTTTTTTTTTTTTTATAAAGATAATATAAATAGTAAAGGTCATAACCATTATGACCATCCGGTCATAATGGTTATGACCAATTTTTTTTTTTTTTTTTTTTTTTTTACAAATCATCGAAAGTTTTTTTTTTTTTTTAAATAACATAAATAGTAATGCTCACTATTACCTTTCTTTCAGGCCCTATCTTATCCCGGTAAAGAAATTCGACTCTCGGTTTGGCCTTTGTTCGCTCTATCGGTCATAATGGTTATGACCAATTTTTTTTTTTTTTAACAAATCATCGAAAGTTTTTTTTTAATTTTTTTTTTATAAAGATAACATAAATAGTAAAGGTCATAACCATTATGACCATCCGGTCATAATGGTTATGACCAATTTTTTTTTTTTTTTTTGACAAATCATCGAAAGTTTTTTTTTTTTAAATAACATAAATAGTAAAGGTCATAACCATTATGACCATCCGGTCATAATGGTTATGACCATTTTTTTTTTTTTTTAACAAATCATCGAAAGTTTTTTTTTAATTTTTTTTTATAAAGATAACATAAATAGTAAAGGTCATAACCATTATGACCATCCGGTTATAATGGTTATGACCAATTTTTTTTTTTTTTTTTTTTTACAAATCATCGAAAGTTTTTTTTTTTTATAAAGATAATAAAGGTCATAACCATTATGACAAGGTCATAACCATTATGACCATCCGGTCATAATGGTTATGACCAATTTTATTTATTTATTTATTTTTTTTTACAAATCATCGAAAGTTTTTTTTTTTTTTTTTTTTTTTAGATAACATAAATAATAAAGGTCATAACCATTATGACCATCCGGTCATAATGGTTATGACCAATTTTTTTTTTTTTTTTTTTTTTTTTACAAATCATCGAAAGTTTTTTTTTTTTTTTTAAGATAACATTTTTTGTCATTTTTAAACATAGGTCATAACGGTCATGATCGGGTGGTCATAATAGTTATGACCTTTACTAAAAAATGGCCAAAAATGTTAGATTAAAAGAAAAAAAAAACTTTCGATGGAAGTTTCTCTCTCTAAATGAAAGTTTCTCTCTCTAAATGGAAGTTTCTCTCTGTAGATGAAAATTTCTCTCTATTATATGAAGATTTGAGTTTCAAAATGGGTGGGGGGCTAGGCAGAAAAGTGAAAAAACGAAATAAGTTTCCGTTGGGTGGTGACTCTTTCTCTCTCTAGATTTCAGTTTTCTCTCTCTAAACCACTGTACATGGTGGTTTGAAAAACTTTTTTGGGCCATGCGAGGGAGAGAGATTCTTTAGTGTGTAGGAGATGAGGGTAAACCTGTAATTTGATATACATTAAATGCTACTGGGTCCCACTTTAAGTGCTGAAATTGAATAGAAAAAAAAGTACTGCTGTTTTTACCATTATTTTTTCAGAGGTGCTAAAAGTGAAATTAACCCTTAATTTAATCAAAAGACCATATCCATGGATAATTATTCATTTATCTAAATTCAAATTCATAAGCATATGTAATCCAATATATTATCTTGTCTATTTTTAAATTTAAATTAAATTGTGATCTTTATCCAAAGATAACCTTTAATTAAATTATTATCCATGTTTGATCTTTATCCAAAAATAACAAATTTAATTCAATAATTTAAATTTCAAATATTATCATCTTATCCAAGATAGTAATTAGTTGAATTTCAAATAATTTCTAGAATTAAATATTCCTTTTGCAGTAAAATTGATTCATTACAAAATTATCCAAAACAACATAAGACAACATCATCTGTCACATGAGTGTAGTCCCTAACTGGGACTGCCCCCGTGGCCTATGCCTATTCCCATGAAAGGGAGTGGTGCCAATTTGCTTCTTATTGTCCTATACGGGACAATTTTGACATAGTGCAAAATAACTAGAAATTATTATGTGATATTTCTTGGAATTTGTGAACTAGCAAGGGGACCTGATGGATATATAAAATCAAAACTAAAATAATATTAGATCGAAATTAATTTATCCGTATTAATAAACTCCATAACTACTCCAATGAAGTTAAACTCTTTTATTTTATACCGAATTATGAAAGCTCATCAGTAGGGCTTTTATCCATGACTAATATTACAATATAGAATCCCTATAAGATATTCATAATTGAGTTTTAAGGTAAAAATTCCCTTTTACATTCTCAATTATTTTATCATAAATTTTCTTTTATTTCATCCTGATCAAACCCTATCTTGAAATCCTCTATAAATAGAAAATCATTCAATAAATAAATTACAGAACGATCGAGATCTCTTAGTATTTAATCAAGTCCCGAATAACACTTTAAGTGAATATCATTGACTCTCGCGAAAGAGCATGGATTCTATATCTATGAATAACGTTGCCATCCTCTTTGCAACGCATCTCCAATTTATCGAGTACAAGTTGCTATTACTTCGGCGCCTAACTCTTTGATAAATCAAAAGATACATCATATAGATATACAATCATTTATCCACACATGGTTAAGACGTCTACAAAAACATTCATCAAAATGAATTGATTAATCTTAAATGGAATTCTTACATAAATTAATATTTCTTTAGGTCCGGTCCAATACATATGATAAAACCCTCTTATATATCAATGTTTCTACTCGGAAAGTCTCATTCCAATAGTCAAGATAAACTAGCACACAAATGTGAAAGTAGACGAACATTACAATCTTACCGAAGTCAAAGTGCCCAACTTTGCTTCATGATTGTGGACTCTTAGTTTAGATTATCATTTCAATATTATATCTCTCCGCATACTTCCTTATACATAATATTAAAGTTATTATATTGATAATCTTAGTGTTATTTGCTTGTAACAAATCTATACTAATAAAAGTATTTAAGACATCCGATATGTAAAATAAATAAATAACCTTTATTAATTGATAAATGTCAAAAACCATGAACAAATTTTCGCTTTCGGGCATTAATCCTAACAAATGATATAACGATTATAACAAAATAACATAACACAACAACAATAATAATAATGATACGAAAAATTTTCATTTTTGCTCTCTAAACTTTAGTGCACTTGTAACTTAACTCTATAAACTTAGAAAACAACTCTATGAACTATACAATGTTATAATTTCTGTTTATTTTGTTAGTTAAAGGGATAAATTACTAATATGGAAATATTAATGTATAATTTAACAAGGACAAACATTATTTTTAACCCCTACACTTTAATAATTTTGTAATTTACCCCCATTTTTAACCCCAAACTTTGAAAACCTATGTTCGTACCCCTCAAACTTTAAATTTTTAGTAAGAATGCCTTTCAAACTTTAAACTCGTAGCAAAAATATCCTATATTTCATATTTTTTTCCATATAAGACTTGGAAAAACTTTGATTTTGCTCATTAAATTTTAGTACATTTGCATTTTTATCTCCAAATATTGAAAAACTAGTGCTTATACATGTCAACCCATATATTGTAAGCAAAATCACTTGTATTTCGTTTACTTAAAACTGAAGTAGCACTAGTATAATAAAAATGTTAATTTTGATTGAAATCTTTATAATTACAATAAGAACCTTAAAATCTAACAAAATTCATGGGATCTAAATATATAATATTATAACAAGTAATAAAGTGATAAGTAAAGTATTATTCTCAGGAGGATTGTCTTTTTAATTATCGAAATTATATTAACTCTAACTTTATTTGAATAACCAAAAAGATATTTTTTTTAAAATTAAAATAATAAAATAAATAAAAAGATGAAAAACTCAAAATACTAAAAATCTAGGGTTTTCGA